>JAUMHE010000055.1:14530587-14542506 GCA_032359235.1 Enteromius mattozi
AATTCCATGTGACAGTACTAAATCTAGAGTATGATTTCGACAATGAGTAGGTCCTGATACGTGCTGTCTAACCCCAAGAGTTAAAAATATCTAAGAATGCGGATCCTAACGCATCTTTTTCTTTATCAACGTGGATAGTAAAATCACCAACAATTAAAACTTTATCTGCAGCCAGTACTAACTATTAGAAAATCAGCAAACTCTTTAATAAAGTCTGTGCGGTGCCCTGGTGGCCTGTATACAGTAGCCAGTACAAACATCACAGGATATTTATCATATGTTTCTCTAGATAATGTTACATGCAGCACCATAACTTCAAACGGGTTATACTTAAAGCCTGCCTTCTGAGAAATACTGAGAACATTGCTATAAATTGTAGCAACACATTAAGTGATTGAGGTGTTTTGTTTTTGGATCTAATAATGAACATAGGTTCATTATTAGATGTGTCTGAGCTGCATCTGACACAGAAAAGACGCTGAGGATTATGTTTATGTTTTAAGGGAGTGCGAACACAAACTAAGATATATATATATGGCAGCGAACCTCTCGAAGCCTAAGTTTTAGCCCAATTTTTTTTTTAAAATTGCCAATAGACATATTTATTCAAAAGTGGTCCTGAAATATATTTTTGATGAAATCCAAGATCTTTCTGACCCTCCATAGACAGAAACCAAGGAACATAGTAAGGACATCAATAAAATAGTCCATGTGACATCAGACATGAGACTTACATTACAGAAGAAGATCCTTCAAGCTGTGGCTCAAACAGCTATTTTGTTCTGTACTCTGCCAGGCAGGTCATATCCAATTTGGATTACTCATGTTTTTATGAAATAGCAAGTCCTCGGAACTGTCTTAAATCCAGATGGATATTTTTTTTTATTATTGTGGGTTTACAAGAAAAGAGAAAACTCACATTGATAGAATACATCGACATCACTCCAGAGAGTTTGTTAATGCTGACAGAAGCACACCAGACCAGTCCAGCGCCTTAGGCTCCTCATATCCCTGAGATTCCTTTGCTGAGTCATATTATTGAGGCTGCTCTACTCTGTGAAATTCCTGCATTGGCCATCCCAGAATTACCTGTTCCGGAGGACCTTGTTCAAGTTTCCTGTTGGAAATTTTTTTCCTGATTCTCCTGTTACTGAGACCATTTCTAAGTTTTAGATTTTTTCAGGCATCTTAAGTTAAGTTCCTTATGTTTCCTGACTTCAACACCCCACTGAGTCTCCAGCCTTCGATGTCTTCAAGACTTGGGTCTCCAGCCTGTGACACACAATTTCAAGCTCCACAGTCACAAAATATGTTTGGCTTCAATCCCAGAGTTGAAGAGCAGTTCAAAATGACCTTAAAGGCATAGTCCATTTCACATTTTTGTCATTATTTACCCACTTTCAAGTTGTTGCAAATACACTCTTATTTTAAAACATGAAAGTAGAAATTAGAACCAAGTGGTCTCCAAAAATGCTGGGTTACCCAATTTGGGTAATTTTGACAAGCTAACAATGAAGAGATGAATTCAGCAATGGGTTGTACTGCCCCAGCTGCACTGGGTTAAACGTTTCACCCTGCACACTAGCTGTTTATTTTTCCTTTTTTAATAAATTATTATTTAAAATATACTACAAAAAAAAAAGGTTGAGATTAAAGTCACTTTAACACACTCTTCAGTACACAGCAAAATAATTCAAATGTACTGATAAACAAGAGCACCCAGAAATTAGCAGAAATATAGACATAATAAAAATAAATGTACATATAAATGAACAAAAGTGCACAGATGAATGGAATGGCAAATCAACAGTTATATAGCCCAAACAGTTAAATGAAACTGCCGTTTAAATAATGTATTGAACATTGTGGAAGAAAATGTGATATCTTTTTATGTTTAAAACCAAATTTGACCCGTATTTAATTTTCTTTTCTTACGTCATTGGAAAAATGATAAAAATCCTTTTTTACCCTGGCCTTTTAAAGCATTTTTAGTCACTTTTCTCAGGTGCCAGTTTGGCTTAACACTCAAGTGATTCTGGTTTGAGAGAAAACATTCACTTAAAAAGAACATGTTTCTCACTGCAGGCATTTTAAAAGTTATTTCTCTTCTCTGCCTTGATTATTTTTATTATTTTCCACATTCCTATCATGAGAACATGAACATTCGCAACCCATCACTATTGGGTTGGTGATTATAAATAATAATCAACCCAAATCGTGCCAAGTCAATTAACAGCATCTTTTCCCAAAAGTCTCAACTCTTGCTTGGTATGTTTTTAAGAGTGTAGTCGATTTTTATTCATTAATTTTTTTCAACTGGTCATTTTGTACTACTTAACTCAGACTAGCATAGTCTGGCGTCTTCTGGAGAGAAGTCTGAAGTTTACCTGTGCCGCTCTTAGTAGCTGGCCTCAGTAACAGTCCCACCCAGGTCATGGCACCCATGTAACTGGTCCTACTCACACTACTCCGAGCAGGATCAAAACCAGTGCCAACCGGCATTGGAAGCAGGCTTGCTAACAAGTACTTTAAAGACAACCGCATCTAGTGTCAGTTCCTAGTCATCCTTTTGAAGATAGGGGAGTGAGGTTTACCTGTGCAGTTCTCACTAAATGGCCTCGGTAACACTTACTTCCACTTAGGTCACTGAACCAATGTCTAACAAATGACTAATTACAGTATCCTTTTCAATATATGGCTGCAGAGAATGACCAATATATGACAAAATATGTTCTTCTTGTGAATATTTTTCATAAGAATAATAGAAATATGTAATTGTATTGCATTCTTTCAACAGTTGTTCAGCACATTAAGAGGCACAACATTGTACTGAAGAGGGAACTTGGAGAAGGAGCGTTTGGGAAAGTGTTTCTGGCTGAATGCTACAACCTGTCCACAGAGCAGGAGAAGATCTTAGTGGCTGTCAAGGTTGACTGTTGAATTTAGTGTTGATGTTGGAATACTATAACTTAACGTTAGGGTGTCAGTATACTCAGTGTATTTGTTCACATTTTGTGTTTTTAGACTTTGAAAGAGGCCAGTGAGAATGCCAGGAAGGACTTCCATCGAGAGGCCGAGTTGTTGACCAATCTGCAGCATGAACACATCGTCACGTTCTACGGCGTGTGTGTGGAGAGCGATCCCCTTATTATGGTGTTTGAGTACATGAAACACGGCGACCTCAACAAGTTCCTTAGGTACAGCTGCCTCAACTTGTCTGTGTGTATGTTTGTATTGGAATCCGATAATGCCTAGTCACATCTTTTTTATAATTGCTTTGTCCTTCTAAATCAATAATTGCACATAATTTTTCATGTATAAAAATCAGCCAGTCAAAGCATAGGACTTAAGTTTGAACTTATAATTGGCATTCTCTCTGAACCCCAAATGATCTACCAGGGTGCTTATTGCAAATCTCTGAATGTTTGTGATCCATTGTGGTCTGGTTGATGTCAGTGCTTGTTGTCTGTCCACCCGCAGGGCTCATGGTCCTGATGCAGTGCTGATGGCTGATGCACAGGTGCAGCAGCAGGCAGAGCTCACTCAGTCTCAGATGCTGCATATTGCACAGCAGATTGCCGCAGGCATGGTGTATCTGGCGTCCCAGCACTTTGTTCACAGAGACCTGGCCACACGAAACTGCCTAGTTGGGGAGAATCTCCTGGTGAAGATTGGAGACTTTGGGATGTCCCGAGATGTCTACAGTACGGATTATTATCGGGTAAGATTTGCTTTCTAGTGACTGTGTTTTTGACCCAAAATGTTTTTGGATTCTTAAATTACACTTGATAAATATACATTCAAATTCCTTTTTTTACATAAGTGAATAAATAATAAAAACAAATTTAAATAAATGGTAAAGTTGTTTATATATAGTGCTGTCAAATGATAAATCATGATCAATCGCATCCAAAGTACTTTTTTTTGTGCTTACATATATCGCTGCCTACTGATTCAAATTTATTAGTCCATTCTGTTTCCATTTAGTTTCATTAGTCAGAAATTAATGCTGACTTCACAAGGACACTTAAAGGCATATCCAAGTCCTTTTCCCAGTATATGTATAAATCAATATGCTTCTCATGTTCTTTGCTATACACTGTCTACTGATCACTGAATACCAGCTATTTGAACACCTTGACCCTACTGGCTCTCTTCCTGTATGATGTCAGCAGAATTTCTCTGTGTGTGTGTATGTGTCCTGATTCACAACCGTCAGTAAGTCTCTCCCAGATTAGGAGTCAGGGAGGAAAGCGGCGTGGGAACAGGAAAGAGGAGTTACTATGGCAACAGCAAAGAAAAAGAGTAGAGCGCTTGCACTGTCAGACTGAAACTGAAAAAGTCATTAAAGATCTCTAATTAGTATTCACCCCCATATTCAGCATGAGGGCCTACCGAGAAGGAGAGGGGCCTAAGTTAGGGATAAAAAGTAAAAACAAACAGAAAAGACACAGGAAAATAATGTGTTAGAGAGATTAAAATGAAGAAACAAAACCATGCACTTTGGAGTATAAAGCAATCGAAGAGAGACTGACAACACAATTTATTCTTTGATAGCATGATGTTCTTTTATTGTGTTCCATTCATGCATTCAGCGTGAATCATCTATCCAGTGACTGAATATGGGTTGAATGATGTTCATAAATGCAGACATGTGCGATTAGATAACTCTCTTCACCAAAGTTCATTTGAGTTCATTTATCTCTGAATACTGATGAATATCATGACACATGTCCATTATATGAGCCTCCATTGAGATTCAAATGCAGGTCAGTGGATTTGTGTGTGTGTGTGTGTGTGTGTGTGAGAGAGAGTGTGTACGTCATTGATTAGGCCTATAGAACATCAGTTTCCATAGAAACAGCTGGTCAGGCAGAGGCTGATGGGTGGAGTTCTGTTGTGAAAGCATGTTGTATAACCACAGAACTTCTTATGAAGCCACATTAGTGCATTATAACCCATATTCAGAACATATTTGGTGATCCTCAAGTCTTTTCCACCTGTTTTGTCCTTTTTTGGTCACACTTTAGTTTGGGGACCAATTCCTACCATTAACTATATATTTACTAGGACTTTTACTTCAATAAAGTCCAAATTTGCTGTTTATTATAAAAGTTAATAAGGTAGTTGTTAAGTTTAGAAATGGGGTAGAATTCAGGGATTTATAATATGGTCATTCAGAATAAGCCATTAATATGCAGAGTTGGGTAGATTACAAATACTGATTCCAAATTACATGACAAATATTGTAGTTAATTATCTAATTATAGATATAATCTATTACATTATTCAGTTCAGGTAAATTAATCAGATTTGATTAGTTTTAGATTACTTTCAAAATATGGAAAATGAGAAATTAGGGAAATTTAAATAAAAATATAAATAGGAATATTAATATAAATATTGTGTGAATAATGTAATCGTGAAATCAATTTAAAAAAATAACTGTCTAATTAGTATTTTAAAATTTAATTTGATCTAATTTCAAATACTTCATTTTTGGAATGTCGTTATGTAATCCAGATTGCATGAAATCAGTTACTACCCAGCTCTGTTAATATGTGCTTTATAAGTACTAATAAATATCTGATATGCTAGTATGCTGATAAGTAGTTAATAGTGAGAATTGGTGCTATAGTGTTACCAGATCTTTAATGGTCAATATTTAGATTTTTTAATTTTAGCATTAATACACATAACACACTTTCTTAACACACAACCTTGGTCAAATTGTGCACTATTTATCACTACACATTATTCCATTATTTAAGGAAAAACATGCCTTTGTCATTTTTTATCCAAATGTTAACTTGCTCCAATCTTCTTATGGACCAATCAGTTCAGCTTCTCATGTTGACTTTAGCAAAGTGTTATATCATAATAATCATTCAGCTCTATTCTCCCGTACTTTATAATGTACATAGATACTTACATACTCTTTAAAAGGCTGTTAAAACCAAACCTACAGCCTTGAACTGGCCTGCAACAATATCCGGCTTTGCCAGTAATTGTCCACCTAAAACCAGTTAAGAGAAATTTAAACTGGTGCAAACTGGTCTGAGCTTTTTAGCAGGATGTTGTTGTGTGGATAAGCGTGTGTGTGCGTGTGTGTGCAATTGCAAGGGAAAAAGGTTTCTAATAGCGCTTTTGTGATAGACCATTTTTTAAGTGACCCTTCCAGTCTGTAGCTCCTCTATGGGACCAGTGAAAAGCCTAAAAGCTTTTGACCTTAATATTTGATGAGTCCAGTATGTTAAACCAATTAATCTGAGACTAATCCACATACTAGACCACAATCTCATAATTAATATTTCAGAGGCAGCGCATTATGGAGAAAGCTAATAAATGAAATGATTGGTTTTGGGGTTGAGCTCCAGGCCAGACCAACTCCCCAAGCTTACAGCATCCAAATCCTGAGAGGCGCAACTTACGGCACCATCTGAGGTCCTGAACTGGAAATACTTTCAGCATTTGCCTGAGAGCTTTTTGGACTGAACAGTGCTTCACTGTTGACTGTCTACTCTTGGTTTAAAAGTCTGTAAGGATCTTATCCATTAGCACCTGTCAGATGCAGAGAGTTTTGTTAGAGTAGCTTGGTTTTATTTATCTTCTGTTTTGTCGATTTGAGCACACCAGGTTATCTTAATGTCAAACCGCAGTTTAACATATACAATATTCAGTGTTTGTTTTTATAGTTTATTACATTGTTTGGCAATTAATTCATTCGACAGATTCAAACTCACGTCACCTACATCAGCACCAAGACTTAATATGTTGGATGACTCACTGTGCACTTACTGTTTTACATATATAGGTTGGAGGTCATACCATGCTGCCAATCCGCTGGATGCCACCAGAAAGTATCATGTACAGGAAGTTCACCACAGAAAGTGATGTCTGGAGTTTGGGAGTGGTGCTGTGGGAGATCTTTACCTATGGAAAACAGCCCTGGTATCAGCTGTCAAATAATGAGGTACTGACACATACTAACATCTTCAGTTCACACCAACACTATCTCCACAAAAGGAAACACATTTTTTAACTAATGAGCCAACAAGTTTGATCCAACTGTCAAATTTGATTCCAACACTAATCAGCTCCAACACTCCAACACTAAGCACAGAACACATAAGCAACCAAGTAAAAGATGCTAGAAACCACCCAGAACCCCCTATGGCACCGGTGACCAGACATACTCCTGCAGAACCACTAGTTTAGCTCCAACACTAGTTAAACGCACCTGAACAAGCTATTGGAGGTCCACAGAATTACTAGACACTTCCAGGCTTTGGAAGCAGGCTTAGGACTCTACACCTCTGTCCTGGGACCACAACACCATAACCAACCAGAAGAACCCTAGAAACCACTTAGAACACCTAAGCAACCACTTAACAAGTCCTACATCCATTCAAATCTCAGATTTCTCATCAAATAATCCATGAATTCAGTAACATAATGCAGGGGTGTCCAATCCTGATCCTGGAGGGCCAACTGCCCACAGATTTCAGATCCATCCAACTTCAACTCCCTAGCCTAGAAGTTACTAGTGAATCTAATGACCTTGAATCTTGATTAGCTGGTTCAGGTGTACTTAATTAAGGATGAAACTAAACTCTGCAAGACACTGCAGGAACAGGTTTGTACACTCCTGACAAGTCTACACTATGCAAATTGTCCCTTCTTACTCTTTTGTAGGTGATTGAGTGTATCACCCAAGGCCGTGTCCTACAGCGACCCCGGACCTGTCCAAAGGAGGTGTATGACTTGATGCTGGGATGCTGGCAGAGAGAACCACACACCCGACTTAACATTAAAGAGATCCATAACCTGCTCCTCAACCTGGCCAAGGCATCACCAGTGTATCTGGACATCCTGGGATAAGAGAGCTTGAGCCGTGTGTGGGACTGCCCCCTCCTCTATCCCACCCAAAATCTCCTTCTTCTACAGCTTTAACATCTCCTTCCTCATCCACCTCCTCATCAACCACTCCTCTTCTCAATTCAAAATGGAAATGGGATCTTGTCCACGTACAATGACTACGAACTGTGTATTTGTGAACAAAAATGGATCGAATGGAAAGAGCCACTTTGAAGTGACTATAGTTGAGCTACCAAGAACCAAATTTCCAACCATCCTCAACATCTGGAGCAAGTTCACACCCTGTAAATTCCAGTTTGGGAAAATGCATTGGGGACTTGAGGAAGGTCATCCCTCTTGACAACAGCAGCAAAAATAAACAACTTTTCTGCCCATCAGATGGATTTGGTCCTGTTGGCTCCCACCCGTTTCATCCTAAATCTGATACAAAGCACAGAACCTGAAATTAGCATGGTGATCAACAGTGAGAAACTGCGACTATATCTATACGTATGCGTGTTTATAGAACTGGCCGTTACCAATGTAGTTCCATGGTTGAGCGACTCTAATTAAAAGCTTGTGGATGCTGACAGGATGTTGTTGCTGCCGAACTCATCTGAAATGGAGAAGTAACTCACTAAAATGTGTCTGGATCATAGACATTATTTATAGTTGGACACGTCCTCACCACTTTTGCAGTTGCCAATTTTGTCCCTCCATTTCCACCAATTTAGTCCAACCATTTTACGAAAAGGCTTGCAGCAGTGCAGTGGACTCCAATTGTCAAGCAAGGGTTTTCGATCTTGTTGCGATCTGGTGATTGAATTACTAGATTTTTGGACATTTCTACACATCATGTCACATTTGACTTGAGCAGATACTCTCCTACTGACCCAATTTCCATATCAATGCTTCATATAAGATCACATTCAATTATTTGTGCATAACCTTAAAACTTATATTCATAAGCTACTCCTTCACCATTTTGTGATGTCACAACCAGCGTGTCTGTTTTCTGCACTTGTGTCCACCACAAAATCAACACCCATAGCCTCCAGGTTGTAGACGCCGTCCGCTATTGAGGGCTAGATGGAAACATTTGAGACGATGCTGTGCCTCGCTACAGTCCGCTTGCATTTCTTACAGGAGCTTAATTACGCAGAGTGCCCGATTATGATGGTGCGGGCTAAATTACGACCTTTCTTTCTCTCTTTCTCATTCGCCATGTTTTACTACTGAGTGGACGCACTAATGTAGTACTTAAGCTTCGGGTTGTACAACTGCTATAGTGTAATATATATTTCATTACAGGACAAATGTCTCCTATTAGCAGAAACTCCCTCTAGACTCATATGCGCTATCAGTGGGGAAAAGAGAAGAGACGGAACGGGACAGGATGGAGAGAATGAGACGAGTGGAGGAAAATAATGTTAAACAGAGATAAACACGAGTCACCTCACTAAAACCCACCTTTCTTCTTACTTTTATCGTACATAAATGATTATATCTATTTATCACTATAGAGATCCTATCCCAGCATCCTTTTTGTTTGTGTTCCTTATTTGTGTCCATGGGAGACTTTGCACAGTACACTCAATGCCGTGAATTTGTCAACAAAAATCTTCCAGTCAATTCCAATTATGAGAAGAAAGTCCCAAAAATCATTTAAATTTGGGAATTTTTATTTATTTATTTTTCGGAATAAGAATTGTAATTTTTAAGATATGTAACTTATAATTTTTTATTTACTTTGTACTTAATGTGAAACATTTTTGTTTTTGATTTTTGCCTGTAAATGATCTTATGTAAAAAAAAAACAAAAAAAACATTATTATTCTTAATATTATATTTTTTTCATACTTGGTTGGGAGTGAATATAGAGGTGGTTTCTGGGTTGATGAAAAAAAATAAAGATTAAATATTCTGGATGAACAACTCCAGGTTAGATGTTCAGGTAACATTCACAAAAGAAGCCTACAAAAAAGAAGCCTAATTCTGAATTGTGGCAATTTTTTCATGATCATTAAGAACATTTTCTCCAGACACCTTTAGCAATGTATTTTCCTTTTTGTGCAATTTCCATTATTCTCAATGGTAACTCTCATTATAGTACAGTCATTTTTTTTTACTGTAGAGCAATGTTTTTATTTAAATTTGTAAAATTTAATTTGCACATTATTTTACCATTTCAATGCTATTACTTTTTTTCTCATTAAAGTGCTAGCTATATGTTATATATACGGCAATGGGGTAAAATGTGCTTAACTGTCATGAAAAAAAGCAAAAATGCAATTCTTTCAATGTAGGGAAAATGTTGTTTGAGATACAAATATGAGTTTCAGTGTTTCAGATTAGTCTTGCCTTACACAAACATCTCCGATTGTCCTGCGACAGAACAATAAACTGTGACTGCATATCAGACACCTTCCTCTACATGTACAGAACTTCTTCTGATGTTTCAGAATGTCTATAAGCTAAACTACCTTAAACAAGTATTAAAGTCAACGTGAAAGTAAAACTGACCCTCTTTACTTTCTTAGACTTTCCTGTTTTATGCACATTATTAAACACGTATAAGTCATTATGTAACTTGTCTTTTTTTTGGCATCACTGCTCATCAACTGACATTAGCAAAATGGCTTTTCATGTTGACTTTAAGTCCTCCCTTTTCTTAATACTTATAAGCTTATTGACAGCTGAAAAGAAGATTTCTGCACAGTACCAAGTAGTGTGATAATTTAATTTATGGAATTATGTTACATGTTCAGCTACAAAAGTACAATCAGATGTCCTCGTCTGTATGAGATATATGGACCAGTCAAGTTGTCTGCCATTGTATTTAATAAAAGTGTAATGTCTTACCTCATAATGAGTGTGTGTGTGTGGAGAGTGTTATTGTGACAGTGAGTTATGTGTATAGATTCATGTTTATGGGTTGGTCAATAAAGGTTCATACAGAGTGCTTTGACAACATGGGCAGAATGTATTGACCTACAGGCACTAAAATGCTTTATTGACAGCCATATTTTTGATGTCTTATTGGCTGCCAGCCTGAAAATTTACTTTATACAGTAACGTGATGGAGACCAGAGCGAGTTAAAAACAATTTATGATGAAATGGCACAATCTATAAAGTTTATGTAGCATTAGTGTTGCTGTAGTAGATCTGAATCTTCAAGAGGATAAAACAAGAAATTGTTACAATTCCCGTTTCACTGACGTAGGCAGCGGGGGAAAGAAAGGGAGGACTGATCAATCAGCGGATCGATGGTTTGTTTTGACATTGTACATTAAGACCTAACTAATTGCCAGAGGGCTAAATGCTTTTAAAAACACATCCATGGCGCTCAGTGCAATCACTTGGATTTTTCAAAGCATAGCAGAATTCTCGAAGGACCGAGTGTGTGTGAGTGTGCAAACAACTGCAGCTCTAAATAAACAAAGATCCTCTGACCTCATCATTTCAAACTAGTTCTTCCAGTTTTATATACATAATTTTTGTAGGTTTAGAATTCACACAGTGTTGAACTATAGCATGTCAATTGCTATACAATATTTGTGTTACAAGCAGACCCATGATACATTATTTTGTCCCATAATACATTAAAGGAAATGGCCCACTCAAAAAGTAAAATTCTGTCATGATTTACTTACTTTCCTCATGTTTGACCAAACCTGTATGGTTTTGCTTCTTCTGTGGAACACAATATTTTTATTATTTTTTTTCTCTCTCTCTTCCTACAGTGAAAATCAATGGGATCCAGTGTTGTTTCAGACTCTAATATATAGACAAAAGTTAAACATTCTTTAGTTTTTTTTTTTTTTTTTTAACAATACTCTAAAAAAACACTCAGACCCATGAGTCATTATTGTTAACTATTAACAATCACCTTAAAATACAGTGGGTACGGAAAGTATTCAGACCCCCTTAAATTTTTCACTCTTTGTTATATTGCAGCCATTTGTTAAAATCATTTAAGTTACATTTTTTCCTCATTAATGTACACACAGCACCCCATATTGACAGAAAAACACAGAAGTGTAGACATTTTTGCAGATTTA
>JAUMHE010000055.1:14542606-14565985 GCA_032359235.1 Enteromius mattozi
AAATGTCAACAATTCTGTGTTTTTCTGTCAATATGGGGTGCTGTGTGTACATTAATGAGAAAAAAAAATTAACTTAAATGATTTTAGCAAATGGCTGCAATATAACAAAGAGTGAAAAATTGAAGGGGGTCTGAACACTTTCCATACCCACTGTATATAAAATAAAAAGATGCATATAAAAAGATACATATTAGAATAAATGAAATAAGCAAAAGTACTAAAACTAAAACTGAAATGAAACTAAATAGAAATATTACAGCCCCCCATAAAAAATAAATAAATAAAATAAAAATCTTAAAAACACAAAGGAACATAACAAAATTACTATTTAAATAACAGAAATTATGAAAAACTAAGGGTGAAATCATTTATAATATATAAAATACAACATATTATACTAAAACAGGCAACCACCATTGCACAGACTCCACTTACTTTTTTTTTCTAGATGATATAAAAACTGCAATATATTATATATAATGTCATATATATATATAACACCGAACATCACCCAGAACTTTTAACTTTCATCAAAATTTAAAGAGAGGGCCACCTCTTTATGACAGCCCCCTCCTCTTCATTCTAAATGGATAGTTTCCACCTTGAATCCTCAGAGATATTCAGTTTTAAATGCCACTCCAATACATTATGTGCATGGACAACTGTGAGGTTTTGTGGTCTGTTTAAATAGTAAACACAGATCCATCCTGATGTCAGGGCTTTTTTTCTAGGAAAGTAGGGAAGATCATTTGGGATATTAGCATGTGCTGTCTATTCATCAGATTGACCACATTAGCAGCTGCTTAGTGTCAGCGTGTAGAGAGAAAACAGTGGCTTTGGGTACTCTGGGTCAATGTGTTTTACCACAGTGCTGTGGTACTGTACCATTCTGTATTTAACTACCCATACCCATAGAGCATGTGCTTGATTTATGTTTTATCTTATATACTATGTTTAAGGTTTTCAAAATAGATCCTTATAGAAGTACTGAAGAATACCATGTCCAAAAAAGATATCATAGAACTTCTTATTAAAGCAAGCTTCGGAGTTGGACAAATGAGCATGAACAAATATAAGGATAAAGTTCTAATGCTGAAGAATGTTGTGCTAGTAAAGGTAAGACTTTAAAGGTATAAGACCACTTTGAGTACAATGATCAGCCAGTCAGGGGTGCAATTGTTGATTTAACAATGTAAGATAACCATTATGTGTGGCTTACATGAGTTTAAATTGAGATATGTTTTATATGGAATATTATTTATGTTGTTTGTGTTTTACATATGTGTTTGAATACAGAATCTGCAGTGGGAACCACTGATTAATTAAGCTAAAGAAGTACACTACACATTATGATATTATGTCAGAAGTTATTAGTTAGAGAGTCCTGCTCCTGGAAAGCCTCCTTCCAGCAGACTTTAGCTCCAACACACCTGCCTGAAAGCTTCCAGTGATCCTAAAGACCTTCATTAGTTGGTTCAGTGTTTAATTAAAAAGCCACGTAATGTCATCTTGAGCCTATAGTAATTCTGCATGCAGCATCACTTTGCAGTATTAGTGCTCATCCAGAAGGAGGACTGGCTGGTGTAGTCAATTCCTGTTGACTTATTGATCAGGATCAGGATGTTATCATGGCATGGCTTGTCCAGTTTCATCACTAGCATTCCTTGGACTCCATGAATTAGCTGTCCATCACTAATTATTGGTATTTGCTAAGTCTGTGGCTGAAATTAACTTTAAATAATACCTGCTTTAAATAATAATAGCCTCGCAGAATACCCCCACCCCTAAAATGTAAAAATCTACTTTGATACTTTTACTGTGCTATTTCTGTATATTTTCTGACTTTTTATTGCTTGTGAATCTTAGTATTCAAATTAAGACTAAAAAGAGCTTATTTCTATTTTACATCTGATTAACTAAGAGCCTGCCTATCTACATGGTATTTCTTTGTTTTTGATAAAAAAACCAACAGCACATAATGGGATCTTATAGCTTGAGATGAGCCCGCACATCCCCTCATGTATCCAATGTCCATGGTCAATATTGGTCTAAATGTAAAGGATGCAATGTCACAGTTTTTCTGTAGGTCTTGGTTTGGTAGCAGGTTTCACTTCCTGTGCTTGACCTCTACCATCTTCTCGTCTTTACATATATTTCTCACCACATTACTCAGTTTTACAAGATACTCTCTCTCTCTCTCTCTCTCACACACACACCCACCCCACCCCCAACCAGCATCTTCACAAATTAATAATTCAGAACACAGATAATCAGTCAATAACGTTCTTTCATATACAACTAAATAATTCACTCATCCATAGAGGACCTCTGCATTTATGTGTGTGTGTGTGTGCATTGTGGGTAAGGCAGCTTTCGTTTGTTAGGACAGCTCTATGTATGTACGTCTCTATGAAGCTGTGAATACACTATATCCTATTATAAACATCTGCAGTGGCTCAGAATAGTTTATTCTGAGAAATGGTATAAAATTATTTGTATATGGGTAATTCACAAATAAAAATTGGGGAATTAGTAGAGACCCATGGTCTAGGGCATGCTTCTAAATCCTCCTGGGTCCTGGGGACCCCCATTCACTGAACATTTTGCACATTTTTGTGTTTCCCTCATAGGCCACACCTAGATTAAATCTTGCAGACTCTACTAAGGAGCTGATGAACTGGGTCAGGTGTGGTAAATATGCAGTGTTTTGAGAAGCAAGGGTTTTCAAACCTGTCCTGGAGACCTCACAGCATTGCACTTTTTTTTTGTATCCCTTAATCTGATACTCCCAATTGAGGCCTTGCAGTCTCTACTAATGAGCTGATGAGTTAAATAAGGAGTGTTAGACAGGGAGACAATGCAAGATGTGCAGTGCTGGGTGGCTTTTAGGACAGGTTAGAAAACCCCTGGTCTTGAGCATGTTTACACAGAAATAATGGAAAAGCAGTGTAGTGGAGTGCCAAACCACATTCTGTGCAAACAGCCCCTAGATGTTTTGATGTAACCAATATCTGTTTGCACTGCTCGAGGACCAGGATTGAGAATCACTGACTTAAAGTAATAGTTCACCCAAAATGAAAATTTCCCCATATTTTACTCACCACCAAGCCATCCATGACTTTCTTCTTTCAGACAAACACAGTCAGTTTTTTAAAAATTGGGGTAACTTCTCGTTTTCGACTTTTATTTTGTTACCAGTATTTAGTATTACTCTATCCTCGTTCGTCTATTCTCTTCTGCTGCTTACGTCATACATCAAGTCGAAACTCTATGCTCTCATGGACATGCACACAGCCATTGCCGGACGTCCGTGATGTGAGTTATAGTTTTAAAAATAGAAATAATTTTCTTACAAAAATCCATTGATCTGCTTCAGAAGACATGTGTTAGGACCCTGGAGGTATATAGGTTAGTTTTACGATGGATATATATATTCGATTTATGGATTTTAAAAATAATGGTCACTATCCACCAGCATTAATTACCAAGCTTGGAAGAGCCAGGATAAATTTTTTTTTAAATTCTGTTCCTCTGAAAGAAGAAAGTTATATACACCAAGGATGGCTTCAAGGTGAGTAAACTGTGGGGTCATTTTCATTTTTGGGTGAACTATTCCTTTAACTGGATATAACTGGCTATAATGATTTGGAGATGTTGCTTCCTTGTCTGACCTCGACTGAATAACAAACAAACCAGGGGAAAAAAAATCCCACGTCAAAGAAGGTGGAGCTTCAGAACACATCCACCGATTGCTTAGCCGCCTCGGACCAATGGTAGCTCAAAGGTGTTTACGAGCTAAAGCGAGCTCCCCAAAAATTTCGCTTTGGTCAGCCGATTCAAACTGCCAAAACAAACTCGAAACGAACTTCGTTTTGGTCAGATTTTGTTTGAAATAATGTCTTTTCAGTGCGTTCTTCGATTTTGTTTGGAGTATATCAGGGTCTTAACTCTTTACCCACTGTTTCTGTTTTTTGTAATTTGAAAGTAAAGAGTCTGATTTTTATCTTGATGTATTGCATGTTCAAATAATCATGCAACAAAATATTCTGGGGCCCATGAAATTTGAGTGAAAATCAGCAAAAACACTGGCGGTGACTATCAAAAACGCTGGCAGGGAAATAGTTAACAAGAAAGTTGGTGAAAAATGTAGTATTACTTCCCTTAATGCTGTATTAATTTGTCCGTAGGTTTGATTTGTCCACTGGTTTAGCAAATTCTGTTTTGCAAATGGTAATATCCATGTGTACGCCTTTTCTTTGGATGAGAATGGTGTCTTTTGGCACAGATGGCTTAGTTTTAACTCCCTGTTTAAATTCTGTCTGTGGTTTTGGACAATGTCATCAGGAGGTCATATAAAAAATATACATATGCAAACAATAGAGAGTGAGAAAGAAAGAGGGGAAAGAAAGCTTTTACAACCCCAGTCCCATGAAAAACACTGATAAAATCTGCACAATGAATGGAGCTACATGAAAGCCAATGAATGGGTTTTAAATTAATAGTCAGGGGAGCATCAGATTGTGTTGACATATGCATGTCAAATGTATTGGTGTGGTTAATTAGGGGTCTGATGTGAATGCAGCTGTCTTTGAGGGCCAGCTGGGATTGAGTCTTTTGTTTCTGCGCTGTGGAAAATGAAGGGATGCTGAAAAGAAAGAGGAAGTGATAGAGTTGAAAAGACGGGAGCTTTCTTTTGGTGTGCCGACTGTGGATTAGCATTCTTCCGCTGCTTAAGCCACATCTCTCCCGCTCCCACTTATTCATTCTCTCATTTTATTCTTTCCTGTCTGACCGGCCACTTGTCCATAGTGTTCCAGGTTCAAAACAAGCTAAGCTTTATGGACGGCATGTCGTAGTGGCATAGTTTGTAAAAGCAAGCGAAAATGGCATTTGCGCTAATGCGTGTACAAAAGAAGCCTATGGGTAAGGGATTTAGGAGACATTTAGTGCTTACATTAATTCTTTCATAAAAAACTTTATTATTTGAGCTGTAAAGTTGTCTCAGTTAAACTTTTAACAGTATTATTCTGGGCAGATGGCTGTGGTTTTCCGCTATGTAAAGTCTAGCTAGCTACAGTATGAGAGGTCGTGCTACAGTAGTATCTGTTTCATTTAACCGATTTTATCGCAATTGGTGCAGTTCCATTTTAGCATGTACTGTAAGATGTTAAAATTGTGATAATAATTGAAAAGTGTGCATTTTAATTAGCTGGCCCACCAACATGGGTGGCTGATATGATACAATTTAATGATCGCTAAAGCTGTGAATTTATATATTTATTTTGATGAATTTTTACTTAAAATTAGTGCTGACAAACAATTAATCACGATTAATCACATGCATAATAAACGCTTTTTTTGTGTGTACCGTGTATATTATTAATATACTGTATAAATACACACACATACAGTATATATTTTGAAAATATTTACATGTATTTACATGTCTGTATTCATATAATTTATACTATATATACATTTAACATAAACATAATTTTTTTTTCTAGAAATGTGTACATACATGTGTATTTATATTCAGAAAAATAAAATATACAAAGTACACACACATATATTATGTCAACAAAAACATTTATTTCAGATGCGATTAATCGCTTAATCATTTGACAGCACTACTTAAAATTCATGAAAATATCTGAAAATGTGCAGTATCAATCTATCATGGTCTATCACAGATATTAATGTTTAAGTGTTTTTTGATTAAATAAAGTTCAAGAGTAGCATTTATTTGAAATAAATATCAGCAAAGATACATTAATTTGCAAAAAAAGTCATTTAAATCCAAAATAAGTGCAACTGCGAACAAACAGATGAGTTTAACTTGTTTATTATTCATACTTTCAAAGTTTGACAATCATTCAAACTCAACCAAACTGATACATTTTTCTCTACTCCATACACACATTTAGTACTTTGGCCAACTGCTGACATCAAACACGAATACAAACAAGCACACTCACACGCGCTGCACTGCCAGCAACAAAATCAAGTTTTACCTTTCTTTTCTCCCAATAAACAAATAAAAACTATTAAAATAAATTAAAAAGGCGACTTCCAAAAACCATGCACTAATTATACAAATGCAACAAATAAATATTAACATCTAAATTAAAATACAGAAGCTCTCCCAATTAAAAAGCATGTACAGCCACAAAAGTGCCGTGAACACGAACTCACACAAACAATACTATATCGAGTGCTGCGACCTCATGGTGATCTTATCAGGCCATAGGAAGCACGCAGGTGAGCATTTCTCGTGAGAATAAGAGTGGCGTTACATTCATTAGACTGCATTGTTGCACTGTGAGGTGTTGTTATGAGCGTGCAGCTTTGATTTTTTCCTCATGGTGATGTTACGTGACACTGTGGTTTGTTAGATGACCGTATGTCATGTTGCATCAGGATTACAGCCATAGCAGCTGTTCTTAATGAAAAGTGAGTTAAGGAAACACCAGTATTTATGAAATAGTCATGGCCTTTTATAATATAGCACCAGAACTTTTAAATTAGGGACCGTTTAGCACATACAGTAACATTGCATTTTTCTTAATAAGTGTAATTTATCATTTCATCCAATTTCTTATTATAGGTACAGCTACATTTTCGATTTCACGGTTTTAAAGGTTCTGTCATTTACTCCTTCCAAATCTGCTTGACTTTCTCTTCTGTGGAACATATCATGCAGCAAAGCGATAGTTGACTCAAAAAATGAACATTTGCTGTTAGTTTACTCACCCTCAGGCCAACCGAGATGTGATGTTTAGCTGAAATCATGGTCCTTGATGATACTTAAAATGCAAGTCAGTGGCTGCCATCACTTTGAGAGTCATAAAAGCATATACAGATAACTAGTGATTTATTGCATCCAAAATCAAAAGATATAAATATGTGTTTACTTCGTATATTTATTTTGTGTTTGTAAATACACACACACATGCACGTATATATTTAAAAAACAAATTATGCTTACATGTTAAATATATTTATATATAACATAAATTATATGAAAATAAAAACATGTAAATATTTACTATATATATATATATATATATATATATATATGTGTCTTTATATATACATAATGAATATACACACATACATACATATATATATATATATAGTGTGTGTGTATATAAACTTATTTTAGACACGATTAATCATTGCCCAGCACTACAGATAACACAAAATGAATACTCATGGCTCCTGATGAAATATTGAGGTCTCATGAAGCGAAATGATTGATCTGTGCAAGAAAACAAACATTATACAGACCCTTGAGAACATACTCACTGTTTGCCTGAAGCTCTGGATTACAGATAATGTTCATAAATAATGTTCAGTTTCTTGCACATACCAATCGTTTCGCTTCACAAGACCTCAATATATAGTCAGGGGCCATGAGTATGAATTTTGTGTTGCCTGTATATGCTGTTTGACTCCTAAAGCGACAGTAGCCATTGACTTGCATTTTATTAATTACCAAGGACCACGGTTTCAGCTAAAACTCTTCTTTACTGTTCTACTCAAGAAAAAAGTCACCTACTTCTTGAATGACTTCATAGAAATTAACCAACCCTTTAAAACTACATTTCCATTGTTTGAAACTGAAAAGTGTGAACATTCTTCATAACATCTACTTTTGTGTTCCACAGAATTTAGAAAGTTTTTGAAAGGATGAGTAAATAACGACTCCATTTTAATAATGACATGTTCTAGATTGATTTCTAAAGTTACTAATAATGCACTTCTATATCTATAAGCATTATGGTCTCAAAAGGATCTTCTGCATTATTATGTTGTTGTTAGAGAGCCAATTTTAAAGTTACAGTAGGTTACTCTAATTTAGGCCAACTTTGTGAACAAACGAGTTTCTATAAAGTAGGCAATTAGGCAAACACAGGTGATGTAGTACACAGGCAAACGACTGGTGAGATCAGCTAAAGCCTTACACTAAAGTGAATCTGGTTTAGTTTTAGTTAAGTGAGTCTTGGCGACTGAACTCTGAGTCAGAATTGGGGTCCGGGAGGGCATGGTTATCCTGGAGATCAGGTTCAAGATCGGGATCATTCTCGTCATTGCTTTCTGCGCTGTAGTCAACTTCCTCCAGGAATGCTGGCTCATCCTCATCCAACACGTATGTGGTGGGACTGCAGGAAACACACACACACACACACACGGCTGTCAGTTATTATATGTCAGCCAAGTATATGAGAAGTGAGATCATATCTTCAGACAGAAACAGAACAATTTATTCCCATAAATCACAATCAGTCTACCTCATTTCTATTAACACTACATTAATACTCAGTCGTGTGAGATTTCAATCTGTTCTGTAAGTGATGTTTGGAAGGCAAAACTCTTAATGTCAGGGTGTTACTGTTAATAAGGCATTTTGGTAATTGCTAGGTGTTTTTGTTTCAGTCGCAGTGTTCTCACACCTTCTGACTAATGAACTTCCATCTGCACTGACACAGAAATCACACCAGCATTAGTTTTAAATGAACTAAACCTGCCAAGTGTAAACATGCCCTAAGCTTTTCTTGGATGTGAAAATGTTTGAAGTGAAATTAGCAGTGCAAATCAGTGCATATTCACATAGGATCTAAGCATCGGCATTAGCATAGCATTTTAATTAATTATTTGGTTGGCATTTTGGCTTAATTTGGGTAAATTGTAATACAGACAGACAGGACGGGAAATGGAGAAAAGAGGAAGATGGGATTGGGAAGGATCCTTGAGTCGGGACTTGAACTCGGGTCTGCTTTACAACTGCTTTACATGTTAGAGGGCTCTCCATAAGTATATCAGCTTTGACACATATTAAGGTATTCATAAAAGTCAGTGAGCTTTCTTGAAGCTTTGAAACATACAGTAATATTTTATTTGAAAGTACTTTAAGAGCAGTACATTAATTACTAATACTTTTTTTCTTTGTTTTTTAATTCCTATATTTTTAACTTCTGGATATAGAATTCATGAAAATGCCTTTTAAGTCAGTTCACTCGATGGCTTTATTCGCCACACCTCCAGGCCACTCCTGTCCATTTAAATAGGGACTAACTGAATAGCATTTTCCAAATTAAAGTCAATGTTGTTTCTTTATGGTCGAATGGCATATTAATATATAGTGTAATATATACTCTTAATGACTGGCTAGGATAAATTTAAAGTCGACCTATTATGTGTTTTTGAAAATGAGCTTTCATGCAGTGTGTAACACAGCTCTAAGTGAAGAAAAACTTCCTGCAAAGTTTTACATCAGAAAGTGCAACGTGTATAAAAGTTATTGTCTCTGAAAAGAAAGAGTCGACTCTGAATCATTGAAAAGTGTCATTTTTAAAATGAATCCCAAGCCATTTGATGTTGCCCTCAACATGAAAACATTAGCATATTGCCCGCCCACTTGTTGGTCTTTATGAGTTTGACTGAATGAAATCGATTCTGAACCTTAAATTTTAACAGCAGATGGCACTCTAATATAGTTTCTCGATTCGCGATGCATCGATGTATCGTTCCAGCCCTAGTGTCTACGCCTTTTCAGCTCTAGTCTCACGTAGTCAGACCATCAGACTGATGGCAATGGTAGCGTTCAATGGCCCGCCCATTAGACTGCTTGACCGACATGTCAAATAACCAACCACAGTCCGCTTAATTTCAGTGTCACGTTACAGGGCGTGGAAATGTTGGTCACAATAACAGACCAGTGTGTAAACCTCTCAGAAGTATTTTAAAGATCCTAAGCTAAAAACTTTAAATATTTGACATAATTCAAAAATCCAGCATTTAGTTGATCCTGACAAGTGCTCGTCGTCACAGTTGTAAACATCAGCTTTCTTCTTTTGTAAGGGGTTCGGCGTCACAGCATGTTTGTTTCCAGGTGAAATGTTAAAGAACGCGACACACGTCTCCCAGAAATCCTGTATAATTTAACCAATCCGATGACGACTTTTGAAACTCCTGAAGTGTTTCCACTTTTGTGTGCCATTAACATCAGACATTTAGCCAATGTTCCTTTAATGTGCCAACTGAGGCTAAGACTATTTCAGCACTGATTATTCACCGAATGCCCACTTAATGTAAGTCTAAAGGATTTCCCATCTCTCCTCAACAAGCTGCACAATTTGAGTCATCCTTCATGCCCGTAGCACAAACACAAGCTGTGGGACAAGTTACGAGCCACAGTTTAGTACTTTAGGTTAAAGGGTTGTTCAAATATCTAACCCTAATTTTGAGCTATAATAAATGACCGGTCAATACAACAAAACCAACAAACGACTCCTGCAGGTTAGCGGTCGAAACCTCATGTGGCAGCCGAGGAGGCATTTCTTTGCATGCCTCTCTCTTGGTGCCTCTCTCTCCTAACGCAATAACCTTACTAAGAGTGATGATGGTTTTATGGCTCTCTTGTTAAGAAGTTAAATGGTTTAATGTGTGGTCTGGTGGTTTGGCTGGTTTTAGTGGGTTTTTAATGGTTTTAATGGTGTGAGGGGGAAGAAACTGGATCCGAGCGAGACGGGCAGAGGGGAGGGGGGGCAGACTCAAAGTGGATTAGCGGGCGTTTTGATCAGGTGATTAGATGACTATTATGAGCAGAGTGCCTCTCTCTTCACTCAAGTGCGCTGAGCCCCATGTGACCGGCATCTCCTCAAGTGGTGCTGGCCATTAGAAGAGGCCTGCAAGATCGTGTGTGTGTGTGTGTGTGTGTGTTTTGTTATCCATTACAGAAATACACAAGCCGGGAGGGGCCGAAGTATGTTCTCCCAAGAAGCTTCTAGACTCTAGAAGCTTCTGACATCATGGACATCATAGCTATTATTGTTCTGAACATTGCGGGCTCCGGGCAGCTTAATGTTTTGAAAATTCGATACGGCAGTTGTTGCACTGGTTCATGCGCCGGTAGAATAACAGGACGTCCTGAGCTAGATAGGGTCACTGTACTGGTGCGTGACTGTTTACCTGGTGATGTTGGGGATGCTGCGGGTGTCTATCAGGTCGTTCTCCATGTCCAGCAGATGGGAGTTGTGGTTGTGGAGCTCTAAGGGCGACGTGAAGCGTCTTAGCCTGAGCAGAGCCAAACAAAACTGAGCGCCCATTTCTTCCAGTTCACTTGTGCCGATCTGGAGTCCCTGCAAACACACACACACACACACATACAGATCACCTGTTACACTGACTATTTGTAAAAGGATTAGATTGCAAAATGAAATATTTTCGGAGCTTTGGAGTGTCGGAGTGTATATTGTCTGGATGTGGGACATGATGAAGGAAAATAATTAAAATGGTCCCAATTTACTTACATTTAAAATAATCATTTGATACAATGCACACTTATTGTGTATATACATGTCTTTACATTGTACTTATATTTTTAAAAATACCTATATGTAATTAAATCTGTAACTAATTTCTGTGATTGCATTTATAATTACACCGTTATTCCACCTCAATAACAACAAAAGTGTTTTGCAGTACAATATGACCACAATAAGTACATTGTACTTATTTTAGGTTGTAATTACATAGTAGTTAAAGCCACCTAATATAAAATGTGACCATTAAAAAAAAAATAATATCATTAGAAGAATTAATTTAATGTATATTACAGGTTCACTATAAAACAGTACAATATATATAATTTATATAATATAATATATTATATAATAAAAGATTTAATTATTTTAAACATTTATTTAAAATAAAAAAAAAACAAATAATGGTGACACTTTATTTTAAGGAGCAATGCTCACTTTTAAGTAGTTACTTATTAGCACACCTATTATTTATTTGATTGTTTGTGCCACTTGTTTGTTAATTTCCATCAAAAATCCTTTCAACTTACCAAAACTTTTATTTAATAAAAAGAAAAAAAGCAACCAGGATTACAATGAGGCACCTAGAACGAATTTCTGCTTAAATACTTATGACACTATATATATATATATACTTAATTTATTTTAAAAGATTAAGTCTTCCTCTGTTAAAGTTGTGTTTGTCAATTTTATTGTTGTTTAGGTAAAAATCTGTAATCCATAATTTATAATGAAGGACTATGAGCTGTTCATTGAAAAATAATAAAACATTACTACTAATAATAATAATATTATATATATATATATATGTGTGTGTGTGTGTATGTATGTATGTATATACACACACACACACATTATATATATATATATATACACATACACACACACAAAACTAAAATTTACGATTAATACTGTTAATTAAATAAACAATTTAAAACAACTTTAAAAAGACTAACGAGAAACAAAAAAAAAACAAACAAACAAAAAAAAACAAACAAAAATAAACAGCCAAAATAAGTAATCTTTTCTGTTGGCAAGACGCTATCTAAACATATTGGATTAATCTGTCTGTGAACCTAACTAAAACAGTCTGTGCACTAATCGGCTGATCTCTGATGCATATTGCACACTAAACTGGAAAATGCTTTCTCAGTCTGCTGCTATCTATGATTGGCAGGCTGTGCACAACTTCCTCAAGTAAGGGCACACAGGTGTTTTTTATCAGTCTCCTTGGAAGCAAAGTCATGTTTACGACGCACTGGGTTGATTCACTGAAAGCACTCATCAACGGATTTGCCAAAGTTTGTTATTAATGTAATTCAATCTTTGAAAGAGTTTTGTTTGAGGTGCTTGGTAGCAAGTAAACTCAACACCCACAAGCTGCTTTGTTGTGTGTCTCTGAAGTAAACAGCACTTACCAAATTTCTTTTGGATTCTGATCACAATAGTTAAAGTTTCCAAAATGTTCTGCTGTTTGGTGTTAAAGCTGCTCACAGAGAATATAGAGTTGGTATTTAATTGTTTTTTAAATATTTTATTAATATTATTATTTTGAAAATATTATGTAATTTAGTTTGACCACCAACAAAAACTAACAGACAGAAAAGGTTGTTTCAGATTGAGACATACAGTGGCCACATGAGCCAGTATTTGATGGCTCTAACACAGGTCTGAACACACTGTTATAGAACTATAGAATACAGCGCTGCTTATTATTTTTTTAATTGAATGATACATTAGTGTAGCACTAATCTAGTTATTGTAAATAAAAAGTTTGTCACCGTTATATTCACATACTGGGCAGAAAGAAGCTTCAGCCACGTTCCTTGAACTCACAAAGACGCCATTATGTGTCCCGCAGACAGAGACTGCGAGTCACAAATCCTTCACACATGGCCTGTAGCACCATCTACTGTTTTCGTTCAGTATGAAAGCATGTCATTTTATATTCATCAATATCAGCATTTAGTCAGAGAAACAATCAGTGGTTATATCACTTTTCATCATATTAATGAGTCAGTAAACTGGAAAACATCTGTTCAGCTTGTGTGTTAGTGGGTTTTGTTGGTGCCCTTTTTTCTTTTTTTTTTGTTACAGATATGTGGCAGTGGAAAACATGCAGCTATACTGAATGACACTCATCAGAATGTAACATTACAAAATGCTTCCTATATACATATTTAAAAAGTGGAAATGAACAGGCTATGAGTTCAAGCACTTTTAGATGGTAAGAGTTTTACTAGATTTCTTCATCCAAACAAAAATAATATGTGTATCCAATTTCTTGACTTTCGATGAAATAAAAAGTAAATGAGATTGCATCTTTTGCTTATATTACTTAGTGTTTGAACTATTAAAGAAGAGCCACATCTGTATTTTATTTTTGGTTTAAAATCTACACTGTCCTTTCAAAACTGATTAAAAGCTCATGAAGTTGATTGAGAGTTTAGAGTGAGCAGAACTCAAAATTAAAAATCTTTTAGTCACTGCGTAATTCTATTTATGTTATTTCAGAATTTCCTCAACTTTCCTGTGATTCTAAAATGTTGAAAATAGCCAGAAAAATAATAAAGTAGTTGCGGTCAAACCTTTTCCATAATTTGTCTGATATTAGGCAGACTAAGCTGATACTGACCAGACATTGTGTTGAATTATTTCCACTTTATGAAGCCAGTTTTTACTTGGGAGGATTGCAGAAAGTCTTACAGCATTATTCCAGAATAAAACAACTCATATCAGTCTTATTCTCCACCTTTTGAAAGGCAGAGTAAACCCACAGACTTGTACAGCCTCTTCACATTACGCATAACCCTGGGTTAAAAAAAAACACTTTTACAACTGGGTTAAACAATGTGAAAGGGCTTAGCACGGTTTTGAACTGTGTGTTACGGAGCCTAGTGACTCTAAATTCCAGTGTCAAACAAACACGGCGTGAATTGCTAACACAGGGTAAAGCATGGCATCTCTGTCTGGATAAGCACTCATCTCAGATGGCTGAATTATCACAAACCAAGCTGTTGTTCATTCCAGCCAAGAAACACCCTGCCAAGACCTTGCCGTATCATTAGATAACTTAAATATCTCACCCTCACAGAGAGCCAACAACCCTGATGTCCCTGAACTTTTTTTTGCACCTTGCATATGGTAAAAACTCATCCTGTGTTAACAATATTTTAAGCTGAATTGTTTTTTCTTCTCCGGTTTCCACAGCATTTGAATGGTGTTACAATGAGATGGATTTTGAAAGTTTCTGGTCTCTTTGCTAAGTTTTTCCACATCCTGTAAAAAAATTAATTTTAATAGCATATAATAGATAACAGCAAGAACAATAATAGCAAGGCAAGAAATATACTTCACACAAGTACGCAAATCAAAGCCGTATTTTGAATTTGGTTATTAAAGTTGATCTTGTGTAATTATAAGCTAATAATTGAATTTAGTAATGGTCAAGTTGTCTTAGCTTATTCCTGGCCTAAGAATAAACTTTATTTTCTGTCCAGGTTGATTTTGTTCTGGCTCTGTCTAGATTTTCCTAGTAATTTTTTAAATAACATACTGTAGCATATCATATATAAAATTTAAATCAAGACCATCTACATTCACTAGTGGAGTCCCTCAGGGTTCTGTTTTGGGGCCACTTTTATTCATCATCTATTAACTTCCTCTTGGCTGTATTTTCAAAAAATATGGTATCCATTTTCATTGCTATGTTGATTACACCCAGCTTGACCTGTCTTCTTACCTTCTAGTTCTTTTCCTCCAGTTTTCCTTGACTAAATGTTTACCTGAAATTAAAGCCTAGCTCTCAGCCAAGTTTCTTAAACCTAAAATCTACAAAAATCTACATTGACTAAATCTGACTGTTTTACTCTGGATATTGATAATAATGCAATTTATCCATCAAATCAGGTCAGGAGTTTGGATGTCATTCTGGATAGCACACTCTCTGAAGCTCATGTTAATACTATTACATGTACTGCATATTTTGATCTGTGTAATATAAATTGCCTCCGTTACTTTCTCACAAAGAATAATAAGGCAATTCTTATTAATGCACTGGCCACCTCACGTATTGACTACTCTAATGCTCTCCTTTACTGGTCTTCCTTCTAAACTTCTCCATAAACTCCAAATGGTTCAGAACTCAGCAGCTCGTGTTCTTTCTAGGACTTCATCAATCCAGCACATTTCTCCAGTTCTCCAACATTTACACTAGCTCCCAGTAAAGTATCATATTGATTTTATTTTAAATTGTGCTTCTCACATTTAAGGCACTTCATAACCTTTCATATAACAAATATACGGAACAGTGACAGTCTTCATACTTTTAAATCTCATCTTAAGACTTAAGTCTTTCTTATGACTTTCTCTTTCAAATGTTTTTATTACGGTTTTATACTTATGTCTTATTACTGATTTATATCCTCTGTTTGCTTTTGTCCTTTATCTGCAGTTGTCTTGGTAACCTGATATTCTTGGTCATTTTCAGCAGAAACCAAGATTTTGAAAAACTCTTAATTCTAAATATTACTGATAAAGGTTTAAAAAAAAAACACACACCCGTCTCTCTTTTTCTGTAAACAGCCCCCCTCACCTTGTATTTGCCCTGGTCGCAGCCACATAGTGTGCTCTCCATGGTGTAGCTGCGCTGAACACCGATCTCTCTCCACACCACCACACGTGCCGTAGCCTCTTTAGAGCGCTCAACTACAAAACTGCAGCTGGACAGGCTGAACGCTGGAGCCATCTGAGACAGCAGCTTCGGCAGAGTCTACAAAACATAAACATGTAAGATGATGTCTACATAATACATGCTAAATAATGTCAATAAAACATTTAGAATGGTAGGGTATAAAAGCGTGCCAATGTGTTACCCTGTATCCCAGGTCCTCGTGTAGGTCACAGGTGCTGGTGTTGACATTGGTCTGCCACACCGTCTCCTTAATACTACAACCGTACATGAAAACATTCTTCTTCCGTGAATGGCCATGATAGTCACAGAACACCTAAACACACATTTAAGAGACAAACACACTGCTGGTGTCATTAAACTGTTTAAATTGAGTCTCCTCATATACAGTGTGATGCTCTCTCACCAGTGGAGTTCTTCCTGTAGCTCTGAGGTACTGCAAGAAACTCTTGGCGTGGTAGATGGTAGGGTGCAGCTCAGCATTGGGGTTCTGCCACTGTCTGTTCAGATCCTCCCCACTCAGAGAACAACGATGACTGCAGAGTGTTATTACAGATAGAGTGTGTGAAGAATGATTGCCCTTTCCATTTTTAGTTACACCGTGTGATAACTTTCATTTACACCATTAACTAATAATACCACATTATCAAAATTTTTTATTATGCAAAACCTAATCATTGCGTGATATCATTGCATTATATGCCAATATAATTAAAATTAATTGCAGATCAATTTGGGCTGAAAAATTAAAAATTAAGACATTTAGATTTAACAAAAAATTTAAGCAACTGCATGCAATGTGACCTCATGCACATTAAATTAGTCAATAATTTTAACACAACTTTTTCCATAATTAACTTCATCACATTTACATGTTAAATTGACAGCCCTAGATATTATATAGAAATAAAATATTAAACGGTATCTTTAAAAATGGAAACATTCTAATATGAATAAAAGGGGTAAATACTTTAACTGTATTTTTATTAGTATCTCTATAGAATCTAGTGTTCTATGTTGACATACTTTCCATTAATGACACCATCAGGGTTGAGCATGGGGATGATTTTGAAGATGTAGCTCTCTCGTAGACTTTGGGCTTGAGGACTGCAGCTCATGAGATACTCTAGAGTGCCCTTCATCACCCAGCTGGAGTTAGTCTCTCCAGGATGTACCCGCGCAGACAGAAACACCACTGGACGGCTTCCTACAAACACACATAACAGCATAGCTGAGTGTGCCACACCTAGTCACAGAGGCTGAAATGAAAATCACAGAAGTGAGAGTTTGCATCAAAGAATGCATGGGAAAATGCCTGAGTGAGATGTATGGATGAGTGCTTAAATAAGCATATGCACAGGTGCATTCAAAAATGCATTGAAGAGTGCATGAGAAAGTGTATCTTTCTTGGGAGGGTGTACACTCAGATACATGCACGAGTGTGTGAGAGTGAGCGTATGCACAGGTGCACTAAAGAATGCATGGAATGCATCGAAGAGTGTTTGAGTGTATATGCAGGTGCATTTCAGAATGCATATGCCCATGCACGAGTGTGTGAGATGCTGAAATGACAATAGCACTAGAAACCATGTGGATGAAAGATTGTGAAAAAACGTAAGAATTCACAGGAACATGCATGTAAGAGTGCATGAGAAAATGCATGTGTGTTTATGAAAAAGTGCATTTTAAAGTGCTTGAGAATGTGCATGTGACTATGTTTGCAGAAGTGTTCATGAGCAAGTGTGTGCATGGAAGAGTGGGTGTGAGAGGGTACTTTAGAAAATGCATTTGAGCATGTCTGTGTGAGAACATGTGTAAGTGTTAGAGTGTGCATAGTATCGTGAATGCAGATGTGTTCAACAGAGAAAGCGATATAAGTGTATGTGAAAGTGTATCAGAACGTATGCAAGAGATCAGCGAATGCATGCAAGAGTGCATGAAAGTATGCAACTATTTGTTAATCAGAAACATTGCATAGGAACATGCATGTGAAAGCGCATGAGAGCATGTGACAATGACTGCCTATATGTGTGAATATGAAGTACATGTAGGTGGTGTCATAGGAGTGGAAACATGCAGAAGCATTCATTAGAGAGAGCACATGGTGTGAGGCATGAGAAAGTTTTCATAATAGAGAGTGCATGTGAGCATGCTTTGAGATAACCTAAGAGTACTCATGAGAGCGAGTGCATGTGAGCGTGTATAAGGGCATGTTCATTTAAGAAAGCGCATGAGGACACATTAAAGGCTTAGTTCACCCCAAAATGAAAATTCTGTCATTAATTACTCACCCTTATGTCGTTCCAAACCCGTGAGACCTTTGTTCATCTTTGGAACACAAAGATCAGTGTAATTTCAAAGAGCTATCTGACCCTCCGTAGACAGCAACACAACTGAAAGGTTACCAGGTTCATAATTTACTCAACCATTCTTCTCTACGGAATTACGTTTTCCACCATTTTAGAGACTATCACAACACATGCACATGCTTTTCTGCTAGGTGTAAACAACGCTTATTATGTTCATGCACATGCTTTCCCCCCAAACGTAAACAACGTTGATTACGTCAAATAAGTTCTTACGTAATCTCCAATATGGCAGAAGATGTAACCCAAGTTAAGTAAATGATGTTATTTTTGTTTTCTTTATGCAAAAAAAAGTATTCTTGTATCGTCGCAAAACTAAAGTTGAGCTACTGATGTCACATGGTTTTACCAATATATTTACTACGTTTCTGGACCTGGATCATTTCAGTTGTGTTGCTGTCTATGGAGGGTCAGATAGCTAATTTGTGTTTAGAAGATGAACAAAGGTTTTATGGGTTTCTAACGACATGAGGGTGAGTAATTAATGACAGAATTTCATTTGGGGGTGAACTAACCCTTTGAAGAGAGTGAGTGCATGTGAGTGTTTATGAAAGTGGAAGCATGCAATAGTGTTTATGGGAGTGAATATATAAAAAAAGTGTTAACGAGAGTGAGCATATGAAGATGTATGTACTGTAAGAGTGTTAATGAGGGTGGGTGCATGTGAGCCTACATGAGGATGTGTGTGAGAGTGTTTATGAGGTGTATGAGCGTTCAAGTGAGTGTTTAAGTGAATGAATATGAGAGTGTAAGCGAGAGTGCAAAAGAATGCATGTGTCCATGAGAGTGAGTAATTTTAAGATTGAATATACTGAACTGATAAACTATAAGGCTGCATGCTTATCAGTGATATTCTTGTGTGTGTGTATTACATACTGAACTGGCTGATGTGATCATTGCTGGATGATCCAGGCATGGCTGTGATGGTGAGCAGGGGACAGCTGTTTCCTCCCAGAGTTTCACACAGATCATCCTGTCTGTAGTAGATCTGAGTGGTGCGCAAAGCACTCAGCTTCTGCAGATGCATCTAAACAAAGGAGGAACATAATCCAAGTACAGTAGGCAACATAATACATTCAAAACATCATGCCATATGTCTGCTAATGGTGTCTATTTCTGCTGGATTTCTGAGGTACGCATAAATGTATGCTTACTGGGCTAATACTGCCATATTACCATACGGTTGTGCACAAAACCACCAGTCAGTATTGCTGAATATTGAGGTAAAAATGTCTACAAAGCATTAGGATTTATAATAAGTATTCTTTATGCACCAATGGGCTTTTACGTATTACTGTTCATTAGATGCATAAATTTAGGGAGGGTAGATTTGTATGATACCTTCAGCATTGAGTAGGTGTATGGGTAATGGTAGGCAAAGTAGCAAACATCATCTTTATGTTGAAAGGTCACAGTGAAGGTCAAGGTGAAGTACGATTTGCCCTTTTGACCACCAGCTGCAATGGAGCTTCGTGAGAAATTATTTCTGTGGAAGACAGGAAAAGAGGTCAACTTAAATTCTTTGTAAATCATAACTGCATTTCCAATGCATTATAACGTTAACGATAATGTGGAATCATAAAGGATGGTCTTTACTTGTAGTAACAGATGTCTGATCCTGTTCTAATCCAATGGGGGCTGCCGTTGATGGCGTCCTGTACAGAGTACATGAGCACTTGCATGCCTGTCACAACATATACAGAAATCAGAAATTAAACACTCTTTCATTTTAAAGCTGGTTATTGATGGGTTGGTGGGATGCAAATAGGTGAATATTCTTCAACCCTTAAAGGAATAGTTCACCCAAAAATGAAAATTCTGTCATCAAAAAAGTTTGTAACCAGGCTGTTTTGGGACACTGTTGTTTCCCATAGTATTTTTTTTCCTACTATGGAAGTCAATGGTGACCCAAAACATCCTGGTTACAAACTTTTTTTCGAAATATCTTCCTTTGTGTTCGGAAGAACAAAGAAATTCATACAGGTTTGGAACTACTGGAGGGTGAGTGAATGAAGAATTTTAAATTTATGCATGAACTATTCCTTTAACATGTGAACAAATTGGTTTCCATCGCTAGCACTATTCATGATAGTGTTAATAGTGGATAATCCAGGTTAATGGCACATTTGAAAGTAACTATATGTGTTTGTGTGCTTGAGTAGAGTATATTTCTGAACTAATGCTTGAAATGACCTACCATAATTGAATTGGCTGTTGGACTTCTCACAGTTTATTATGTTGAATCGATAACGAACTCCAGGACGCATATTGCCCACCTCAAAATAGAACCACTGGTGGTAGTGATTACTATTGATATCAGAGTTCAAGATCAGGTCATACTCAAACCTGAAGATAGAAACAGGCAATACACAGAAATGAAAATAAATAAATAAATAAATTAGGCACAGATTGTTTATTTTATGAAAAGCACATTTACTGTAAGAAAGAAAAAGGATTATAATTTAATTCTGCACATACTTTCTGACTTGTATTGCTTTCCGTAGGTTTCCGGACTCAAACTTAGAGTTGAACTTGAGAGACTCCCCGTTCTCAATTACTGGACAACTGAAAGAAAACATTTTTACATTGAAGATTTAAGCATTTTAAATAACTCAAGACAAGATCTGAAATAATAAATATATACATTTTCCCCTTTTTAAATTCATCACTTTATTCCTACCAAAAAAAGTGGCATTACTGTCATCAGCTAGTATTATATATACCAGATGGTTTTGTTAATATGATATTGTTAATATTGTTTCTCCATGATAGCAAAAAGGTGTTCAATCCAAACAAAATTAAATAAATAGTAAAAAAATATATATATAATATATATATATATATACATAATTATATAATATGTTTGTGTACCGTGTTTATTTATTATGTATATATAAAAGTACATACATACAGTATATATTTTGAAAATATTATTGATTATGCAAACATGACATTTTTCTTATATATATATATATATATATATATATATACACACACACACATGCATGGGTGCGTTGGGTGTGTATTCATATATACATAATAAATATACACAATTCACACACATATATTATGTACAAAAAAAACAACGTACTTATATTGTACTTTTATTTGTTTATTTTTGAATCAGTTCTGCATCAAATGTTTTTTTATTTTGTATGTAAAATGTAAAAATTGTTTATTTTCAGCTGCAAAAAAAAAAAAAATGAAACAAAATAAAACCTACCAACCCTTTTTACCTGTGTTTTAAATTAAATATTTGCTCGATTATGTACAGTGTACGTTCATTTGAATTTGCTTTGCTCATCATAGCAAGACATTTCAGACACCCCTATTGTGCACACTGACCTCTGATTGTCTAAGTCATATACGATTTTATCAAGGATGTCACTGGGGTGAATGAGCCTCTCAATGTCCTGGAAAATCTTCATTCTGTTGGAAAAGAAAGTCTTAAGTGAATAGCTCATTGAAAAATAATTTTGATAAACCTTTTATTCTTCAGAAGCATAGAGTGACCAGGAGCTGTCTATGACAATTATTTTGGCCTGATCATCACATCACTTCATCACAATTCTAAAGAAGATATGGAATATAGGCTGCTTTTCCGCTGTCAGCCCGAACGGTTCTAAGAACCGTCAGGCTCGGAACGGAACGGAATGGAACAGTTCTGAGTATGAGACTTTCTTCATTAAAACATATCTGGAGAAATTTGCGATCTGGATCCTATGTAGTGAATGGGAGACGTCAGAATGAGAGTCCAAACAGCTGATAAAAACACCAAATATTTTTATCATTAAGATTTTTTTTTTACTTTAAACCATCATTTCTGGCCAATATTGAAATGTCTATAACTCATAATGACACTTCCTCCAGTGAAAAAAATAAAAAATAAATAAATAAAAAAACAATCCTCTGTTTTCCTCTCACAAAAAAAAAATATCAATCCACTGACATATTTGTTCATAACTGGTTTGAACTGTTTTGCTTGCAAACGGTGCTTGATCTCTGAATATTTCTCTCCTGATTCAGACAAGACAACTTTTTCACTGAAGGCATCAATACTATGCATAAGACTCATATTTTAGCCAGAAGTACGAGTCTGAAGTTAAAAACATGCATCGTTTCACTTCACAAGACATTAACTGATGGACTGGAGTGGTGTGGGTTACTTGTGGATTACTGTGATGATTCTTTTAAGATGTTTAGACTCTGACGGCACCCATTCACTGCAGAGGATCAACTGGTAGCATTTCTCCAAATCTGTTCTCACGAAAAAAACAAATTCATCTACATCTTGGATGGTCTGAGGGTAAATTTTCAGATCATTTTCATTTTGAGGTGAACTATTCCGTTAACATTTCAAAAAGGTAGTAAAACACGTGTAGTACCTCTGCACACCGTAAACCCTCTCTAGAATGGGCTCGCGGAGGTTGAGTGCCACATGCCCAAAGTAATCTGGGTAAGCCACCTCGGTGTAGGCGGGCACTGAGCGGGTGCTCTTCACAATCTCTAGGTAAAGGTCAGGGTCGTGCAGCGGCAGAAGTGCTGCGGTGTCTGGCACTTCCAGCACCGCTTGTTCCCCGCCCTCATCCTGAGGCCCGTCTGCAGAGCCTCCGTTCACACCAGCATCTAGAACCAGACGCCCCAAACTACACACCAGATCGGGATCTGGTGCGCCCTCTGGCCTTTTTGATACGGAAATGCTGTCCAGCTCCAGAGGTGACTCATTTGACTTCAGAAGTTCCTCTCGCTGCGGACGTCTGTTCTGAGGGCCCAAGGAGCTCGGCGTGGTGGGAATGATGATAGGACGATGAAGCTCTGAGTTCACGCTCGAAGGGATGACAGATCTGGGCCTCTCAAAGTAATCATCCTGAGAACAAAACAGAAAGTGATCACACCTGATGACTGAGTGAATGAGTTTCCATATACAGTGGGTACGGAAAGTATTCAGACCCCCTTAAATTTTTCACTCTTTGTTATATTGCAGTCATTTGCTAAA
>JAUMHE010000055.1:14606357-14621637 GCA_032359235.1 Enteromius mattozi
TAATTGGGTGCCAATAATTGTGGCTAGCATGTATTGGAGAAAAACATTTATTTCATCATGAGTTTTTCTCCCCATTTCAATTGTTTTACCTCAATGATAAGTTAGAATTTTGTGAATTTTTTTAATGAAAGATCAAAAGGATAAACAATGCAGATTTATAAACCAAGGGTGCCAATATTAGTGGAGGGCACTGTAGCTGCATGCAGCAATTACCAGGGTTCAAGCACATTAAGAACTCTGAGTAATTAAAGACATTTTAAGATGATTTTAGGTTGAAGAAATCATAAATAAAATTACCAGTAATGTAATTATCACTTTTGACCAATAGTTGGCACTGCTTTCAAATTGATGTGGTGTGGTTAACTAGGCGTGACAATGACACACAGTTTACCAAAGCATTATAAAAAATATAGTAACTATGCTGAATAGGCTCTCTGCTGAAACTGTGCAGCTGAACATGACATTGTTGTCATGACAAATTCCAAGTTTGTCTGAATATGAAACAGCACTCAGGAGATACAGCCTCATGTCCATTTCTCCAAGCTCTTTGTCAAATGTATTTGTGTGTTATTCGAGAACGGCTCAATCAATCAAAAAGCTTTTGAAAACATTTTGTTAGGATCATCTGACAATGATCTGTACCAATTTTGGTAAAAATTATACAAAGCGCCTAGGATGATTTTGAAGAAGTAACTTGAAGTAGCTAAATATTTTAACCCCTATCCTTGAAAATACAACAGGGTTCTAGCGCTTCACACTTTACCATTAATTGCAATGTAATGGCAATTAACACTGAATTAAGCATGAGATTTTTAATTTAGAATGACTTAAATAGTACTTCTGCATACAACTTCTGCAGTGTAATTCTTAATTAATAGATAAGACATTTTAGTGAACTTCTCTAACCTTCAAGAACAGCTGTGGCCTGAAGTACAGCCAGCGGATCAATGTTCTTGCTCTCTTCAGAAGAAACACCCACAGCACTGGTAGAGCTGTAGCCACCGCTGGTCTCCATATCTGAGGGTCTGCTGTCTGCAGATGAAGAAGTACCATCAGCGCCGGAAGAGGTGCTCAACTCTTCAGGTATGTCTATAAAGAAAGTGTGTCTCCATATATAAAAGATTGACAGCCTCTTAATCTAAACCTAGCCCAAAGAGAGCACCGACCTCTGATGGCCTTCATTTCCAGGGCTGCAGAAAGCAGATCTGAGGCTCTTACATCTATGAATGAGGAAGTTTCCTCAGTGCCGGAAGAGGAGCTCTGTTCTCCAGCCACGTCTGATAGAAATACAATTTTATATTGTTCCAACAAGATCTATGGCTGGCCGTTACTGTAAGTATGTAAAAGCTTTAAACATTTCCTAACCTCCGACTGCGTCTTTCTCGTGGGTCACAGCCTGCAGATCAAGGATCTGCTGACTGCAGGTGAAAATGAAGCATCAGATGAGACATCAGTATGTTTGCCGCCGCTGGTTGTCTGAGTCTCGATAGTGGAGGACTCATCCAGCTCAGAGGATGACGGCACACATGGCAGAATCACTGATAGTATTCTGCGGAAAGCCCAGCGCAGAGATGGGCCAATAATGGAGAATTGCAAAAAATAGTTGAGTCTCAGGGTCAGAAAACCACAAAGTAATTGTGTCTTTGCCTACGTTTCTGGGACAAGGAAGATGAGGAAGATTTGGCATCATCAGCAGGTGCAGCAGCATCTGGAGATGATGACTCAAACTTCCACCACTTCATCAGTTTCTTCTTCTCCTTTTTGACTTTATCCATTGTATCAAAGGAACGTCGTTAACCATTTTTTTTCTAGAGAGATAAGAAAAGGTCATTCAGAATGAAAAACGTTACAGAACTTTAAGACAATTTAACCCAGTTTATTACGTTCTTTCTAGAGCAATAATAGAAATTAGGAAATTCGAGTAATATTACAACTGCAGAAAGACTTATAAATACATAATGACTTATAAAGACTAATGCAGGCATGTTTTTATTTGAATCAGAAGCTTTTTAGACACGAGCAAATACAGAGCGAGCTCTCAGAAACACGTAGGCAGGGTTTAAATTGGGCCGGGGTGGCACATACACTACAGGGCTCGCTTCATTAATGCCAGACAAGGAACGGGATTAAAAAAGAATGACCAAAATAACTAGGCAATCACCAAAATGCAAGTATCTTTTTGATTTTTTTTTGATAAGCAAGTACAATTAGGTCACTTACATTTTATACAGAACGCATTTCACAACAACCAGCCAATTCATTGCTGAATGATTGCATGTATTGAATGAATCAGTTGAGTCAAAGTTTCAATAGCCCATGCATAAGCATCTGATGAATCCAATCTCCATGAATTTGCCATTTGAACGAATCGCTTGAATGAACGATTTGTAGTTTAAGTCTTTGGTTCTTTTAATTGTTATAAATTAGGCTCACATTTAACAAAAACCCACCAATTCACAATTCATGTAAACAAATTAGAAAATGGTGACATGCCAATCAGCTGATCAACTCAAAACACCTGCAAAGGTGTCCTGTGCCTTCAAAATGGTCTCTCAGTTTGGTTCACTAGGCTACACAATCATGGGGATGACTGCTGATCTCACTGCTGATCAAGACAATCACTGAGACCCTTCAAAAGGGGGGTAGGACACGAACACTCATTGCCAAAGAAGCTGGCTGTTCACAGAGTGATGTATCCAGTCATGTTAACAGAAAGTTGAGTGGATTGTCTAGCAAAATCGATTCAAGAATTTGGGTGAACTTCACAAGGAATGGACTGAGGCTGGGGTTAACGCATCAAGAGCCACCAAGGGTTGGTCCATTGTGTTTTTTGAAAACCAACGTCACTGCACCCGTTTACCAAAAAAATTTGAAGCACTTCATGCTTCCTTCTGCTGACCAGCTTTTTAAAGATGCTGATTTCATTTTCCAGCAGGATTTGGCACCTGCCCACACTGCCAAAGGACCATAAATTGGTTAAATGACCATGGTGTTGGTGTGCTTGACTGGCCAGCAAACTCACCAGACCTGAACCCCATAGAAAATCTATGAGGTACTCTCAAGAAGAAAATGAGAAAGAAGAGAGCTGAAGGCCACTGTCAAAGAAACCTGGGCTTCCATACCACCTCAGAAGTGAATTGAGGCAGTAATTAAAGCAAAAGGAGCCCCTACCAAGTATTGAGGACATATACAATAAATTAACATACGTTCCAGAAGACCAGCAATTCACTTTTTTTTTTTTGTTGTTGGTCTCATGAAGTATTCTAATTTGTTGAGAATTGGTGGGTTAAATTTGAGCCTAAATCATCACAATTAAAAGAACCAAAGACTTAAACTACTTCAGTCTGTGTGCATTGAATTTATTTAATACACGAGTTTCACAATTTGAGTTAAATTACTGATATTAATGAACTTTTCCACGAGATTCTAATTTATTGAGATGCACTTGTGTGTATATATAAATATAATAATTTAATATAGATTTACAGTAGAAACAACAAATTATATTTTCCGGGGAGCTATCTTGAAAAACAAATGTTTTGGAAAGTGTTCATCAACGTGTTTGTGCCATCTGATTTAGATGATGATAATATTAAAGGCGCCTTTCACCCCACTGATGAAGAAACAGAACAACTGAGACAGACTAAATCTAAAAGAACTATGCCAACGTCTCCAAGATGCTTCAAGAAACCTTCTTACAAAGCTTCCTGAGAAGCTATGAGCACGTGCACAGAGGCCAAAAACAAAGAATGCTCACACCAAATGTTGATTCAATTTAGTTAATAGAAGTTAATTAATAAAAAATTATTGATAAATTTTTTGACAGCATCCTCATTTTACAGCGATTTTACACAAGTTCCTAAAACTTTTAACAGTACTTTAGCTTTGCACTTCAAGTCAAATATTGGTTGTCCAAGGTTTAAGTCAAAGCTTTGTAGCTTTGACTTAAAACCATGGTGTGAATATAGTGTTCTAATAGTTTTGACCATCACTGTATATATATTATAAATGTAGGCTACTATTCTTCATTGTTATAGCTATGACACCCACAGCAAGTGTCACAGTATTACATTATCCATCTGTCACTGTGTATTTTTATAGATCTTATCCTGTCAGCCATTTAAAAACTCAAAGTCTACTAGTCAACCCGTACAAAACTTGGATACACTGTCACTGTGCACATAAAAGCTTATATATCTCTTTTTGATCATGTTTGTTTGAGGTCTAAGGAATTCAGTAGTAGCCTATAGTAGCCTAAAAATTACAATTAAAATTGCTAGCCATGAATTGTCCCTCAATGACAACTAATAGCCTATTCTCCTTGAGAGAATAGAAAATGTACATATATATATATATATATATATATATATATACAAACTCATATGGTGAGATACACAACGTGAAATCATAATTGCCAGAGCAATGTTTTATTAAAAGTTTAGCGGTTAAGAAAAAAAGAAAGAAAGATGCCATTGACATCACTTGGCTGCGACACAGTGGACACGCATCCTGCTGCCACGTCTGAACTGATACTGTTGGCAGGTAAGTAAATGACTGACAGCCGTCTTAGCCAATCAGCAAGGTTTAGATCAAGGCGTGGACCAATAAAATACGCTGTGGGCGGGTTTTTAATGACAGAGATTCAGAACGAGGAACTAAACCGCTCTTGGCAGCAGCACCGGAGACATGTGTGGTGAGTATGCCAATGAAAACTACCTTTTTACTTCATATTCGCATTGATAAAATACGTAACATTTACTTAAATGACACGCGTCATAGAATGAAGGCATGTGGCCTGAAGTAGTAAGATAGAAAAGCCGTTGGAGGGAAATTCCACTAGCCTTTAGCATCGGACAGAGATACCAGTGATGCCTACTTAGACAGCATTTTGGGCATCAAATCGAAGCTGCGACCGCTGTTATGAGGCTAAACACGTTTTCTAGATCGATAGGACCTTAACGTGTTTGTAGTTAAAGTTCTATGTATTGACGTTGGTGTACGTTTCATGTTAGCGTTACTTCTATTTTGTATGTGAACCATCCTCATTGTGTATCGCTCGAAATCTTTACGTACTTTAATTAAAGCACGCACCCGGTGAAGTCTTGTTAGGTAAGATAAATATTGGTTTATCGTAGTGTTTAATCGTTAAACATGTCCATTGTTTGAATTTTCAAACTGTTTCATTATTTGAAGATGATCAGACAACTTTTTCCAGTGGAACAGGTCACAAAACTTCATTTAAAAGTGACCACACCTCTAATTCAAGTTTGGTTTGGTGGTAAATGTCACAGATTGACTGCTTAACACACCGCAGGTTAAGTTAAATACTTTGTGCTTTTAAAAAAAGCTATGGACAAGGACTCAGATATCAGTTGTCACTAGTAGAGGTCAGGAAGTGAGAGAGAGACAGAATGACCAGCTGGAAGTTTTTTTCCCAAAGGGTTTTTTTTTTTTTTTTTCTTTTTTTTCCCTGATAAGCTAAATCTGTATGACCTCTTCTTAAGATAAAGACATTTAGGAGTTTGCAGACAGCCTTGACAAAAAGCAGGGATTGTTCTTACTGTCGGTGGCAAAGTGAAGTTTTACATTAGATTTGTTATAACCGGGTCAGAACTAAGAAAATGCTGTTTTGTGTTCTTTTTGTGGAAAGAAGAGTTCAGTGTATCATGTAGACATACTCTAAAGGTCATGTGCATATAATTTACACATGGCTTACGTGCACAAATATTAAAGATACAGCAGCAAAATCCTGTGTAATTCTGTTACAGTAGTTAAAGGGATGGAAAATGGTCATGAAAAACAAAATTACACATCTTTGATCCATTAATTTGTTTAGTAAATAAAAAGATGTAATGTTATTCTAACTTGTCTTTTAGTAAAAACAGTAGTTTACATTCTTTGGAAAGCTACGTCATACTAAGTTTGGGATTAGTTAGATTTTTTTTTTTGTTTCAAAATAAATTATTACTTTTAGTCAGCAAGGATGCAATAAATTGATCAAAAACTATGCTAATTGTGTTTATAATGTAATACAAGATTTCTGTTTACAGTAAATTCTGTTCTTAAGATTGATTTCTGAAGGATCATGTGACACTGAAGACTGGAGTAATGATGCTGAAGATTCAGCTTTGATCAAAGTAACTTATTACATGTTAAAATTACATTAAATAATAAAAAAAAAGCCTTTTTTTTTTAAATTTTAGAATCTTTTTTTTGCTATCAAATGCAGTCTTGGTGAGCATAAGCCTTAAAAATACAAAAAAAAAAATACAAGATCAAACATTGCAAAACTTGCTGAACAGTAGTGTTTAAAAAAAAAAAAAAAAAATTCAATTTTATTCAATTTTACCTTAGGCTCAGGTTTATTTTTTGAGAAGATGGGCTGATGAAACTAAATTCAGAATCCATCCTTCATTCATTTTAGCAAGTCATCTGTCTAATAAAGTAGAGCCTTGTTTGACTACCGAACACACACACAAGTATATTCAGTGCCCACGGCCAGACCACTGAATGGCACTTCTGTGACGTTTCTGTCCTTTCATAGTGCTGTACTTGGAGTGCATTTATTCCTGTGAAGATACAAACATTTAAAGCCGTCATTTCCTTTATTTCATTTTCCTTATCTCACTGTTCACACAGATTTTGCTGAGCTGATTTCCTCCCTATCATTGATTTTGTTTAGACTGTGTGTGTGTGTATCAACACAGATGGATGTTTCTTAATTTTCTTAATGGCATCCATCGTATCACTTCCTTGTTTGCGGCAATGTGTGTGTAGAGTGGTGTCTTCCTAGTTTGTATCCTCCCTCAGTGTTTATTTGAAGATGCCAAACCGGTTATGTCTGCCTTACCAGACCGCCTCTTTATGAACAATCACGCATTAATCTAGCAGCTACTTCATCAGGGTGTCTTCCACTTTCTCTGCTGATTGTTCGCTGCTTTGTTTTTAGAGACTACAGTTTTCCCAAGTATAGCAAAGGCTTACATGCTGATGTTTTGTATTTGTATTCAAATCACACACCCCAAAATATGTTGGGTATTTTTAATTGCAATGCAAATGTTATGCAAATAGTTTTTCTCTCGCTTAGGTTTGTTTCTTTTCCTTTTAATGTTACATTGATTGAAGCAAAAGTAGCATCAGATCTTTATTCCATGTTGTGATGTACATCCAAGTAGGGCTGCTTGATTCATGATTCGCTTTGGATTATTATTATTGTGAATATTAATTGCGATTAACACAATTTACACTGAATGATGTTTATACTTTAGTTGAAAGCAACTTTGTCTCATTTTCATATGAAAATAAGCTAAAAACATTTAAACTGGAGAATTTTTTTTGTTGTTCTTCTTTAAGCCTCAAATGTCTACTGTTCATTGGATTGGTTTCTTATTTAAATTATTTAATGTATATGTATATATGCAAGTAAAATATGAATGGTATTAGATCTTAAGTGAGTGTAAATGCAGCAGTAGTTTGTCGGCACACCTGGTTTAGACGTGACCCATTTAAGTAGTCTAGTCTTTCTTTTGTTAGACTCTATAAGAGATGGTCTGTATTTTTGCATGAATAATGGTTGAACAGTGATCTTTTGTAGGATAGTTTGTGCTGAGGAATCCTGTAATGTGTTTATATCTGCAAAAAAAAAAAGCACTTTCAATGACTTATTGGGAGAAGTTGCAAATAAAGAGATTTTCATTACACTGTCTAAAATAAAACAAACAAAAAAAAAACCTTTTCTTTCTCTCTCTATGAAGGCATCTTTGCATATCTGAATTATCACGTGCCTCGCACTCGCCGTGAAATCCTTGAGGTCCTTATCAAAGGCCTACATCGCCTGGAGTACCGTGGCTATGACTCTGCTGGTGTGGGCATTGATGGAGGAAACAGTAAGGAATGGGAAAACAACTGCAAGAACATCCACCTGATCAAGCAAACGGGAAAAGTCAAAGCGCTGGATGACGAAATCCATAGTAAGTAACAGTGGTCATTTTACAGGGTAGGCACAAAACACACTGTATGTCAGTATGAGAACACTCTTAACAATAAAATATATATATTTTTTTAATGCGATTCTGTAAGAGACTGTGACATTCTCACTTTTGTTTTTTTTTTTTTTTTTTTGTGCGTCAATGCAAACTGTCTGCACTATAGTTTCTGTTTTCACTTCACATCAACCGTTTAAAAAAACAAACAAAAACTTAACTACCTAATTAAAATTGATTAAAGGTTTGATCACAAAAGAAGAAATTTTAAAGAATGTGGGTTACCAAACAGGCATTCAATGGATATTAATAGTTACAATCATCTGTTCGGTTTCACACATTCTTCACAGTCTCTTCTTTTGTGTTCAACAGAAGAAATTTGTGTAGGTTTGGAACAGCCTGAGGGTTGAGTTAATAACAGGTCTGACCTAGCCCTGTAAACATGTCAACAATAAGTAAAAATGTCAAGATGATAAATGTGTGCTGATATCATAATAAAGAAGAAAACTACTTTGAACTATTTTGAAAAACTATACATTTATGAAGTATTTAAAGGAAGGAAGTCCTTGAAGGACAAAAACACATCTGCTTCTTTGCTTATATTTAAAAACCTTGTCTTAAAAATCACAGCCATGTGCTTTGAATTGTCAAGGACAAACACATAATGATATATCAGAATAATGAATCCTAACTTAAAAATACTTGGAAAATATATTTAAAAGTAATCACAAGTGCACATTCAACTGTATTCAAAGGATAAGGCCCCCCAAACATCATCAAATAAAAAATTTACTTGAAAATCTGCTATGAAGAGTACAATTCAACAAACTTGCAACATGTTATACACAAAATGTTTCATTTCTTTATCTTTGACACCCTTGGAATGTAGTCGTGTAAAGTGTATTTCTATTTTCTAGCCTAAGTGAGATTGTGTTACTATTGATTTAAAATAATGGTATTAAGTTTGTATTTAAACATTTGATCACGCCTTTAACAAAACGTTAGCTATGACTTTTTCTTAAGTAAATTTACTGCTTAGTAGTAGTTAGTGGGCAACAGCCAATCTGTTAATAATAGACATACTAATCAGCAACTAGTTAATAGTGAGTGTTGATTCCTATGCTAAAGCGTCACATCTGTTCTACAGAGCAGCAGGATGTTGATCTTGAAGTGGAGTTTGATGTGCACCTGGGAATCGCTCACACTCGATGGGCCACTCATGGTGTCCCCAGTCCGGTCAACAGCCACCCGCAAAGATCTGACAAAAACAATGGTCTGTATTTACTTTTACAAACTTTCCTAGCTGTAAAAAGGTATTTTGGATAGAAGGGTTATGATTATTTTATCTCCTTGCAGAGTTTATTGTCATCCATAATGGAATCATCACCAACTACAAAGACCTGAAGAAGTTTCTGGCAAGTAAAACATCTCTCCATTCATTTATCTAACCAGTATGTGTCTACATTCTGACAGTTTATGTCTGTATGTGTGCAGGAGAGTAAAGGCTATGAATTTGAGTCTGAGACGGACACAGAGACCATCGCTAAGCTGGTGAAGTACATGTATGATAACAGGGAGAGCGATGACATCACCTTTGCCACCCTCGTAGAGCAAGTCACCCAGCAACTAGTAAACACCTTTTCTGTACCCTTGACGATAGACACTCTAAAGGTCATGAATAAGGAATGTGAATGATGGGGTATTATACACCTTCTCTACTTTAGGAAGGAGCATTTGCCCTGGTCTTCAAAAGTGTGCACTATCCAGGAGAGGCAGTTGGCAGCAGGTAACTTCAGCCTTCGATGTGATTTTCTGAAAGCTAATTGTAACGTTCTGAGCAATTACAAACACAAACACAAAAGCCCCTATAGAAGCTCCCATTATCAGGAGAAAGGAAAAAGTGTAAGTCACTCTCTATGGACAGTTATAAATGAAAACAAACGACAAAAGGTTAATATTTTGCATATCATGCCCAAACCATTTCCATTTAAATGTTTCCACACAGCCTTTCTTTACTCTCCGCAAACATACAATGCACTTACTTCCTTCTGGCCTTAGAGAACACCTTAAACACCCTGTAAACAGACTCTACAGCTTTATTGTCTGTAGCTTTCATTAGCCAGCTGTATCTCTGATACAGCTATGCACTGAATGTATGTTAACTAAGAAAATATTTTATTTTAAATACACTGTATTTGAATCATTTGACAGCCCTATAAACAGTACTAAAATGACTAGAAGTATTAACATCTCAAATGGGTATTTCTTTGCGTCCTTCCAGGAGAGGAGGTCCATTACTGATTGGAGTTAGAAGTGACCACAAGCTTTCCACGGATCACATCCCCATCCTGTATCGCTCCTGTGAGTGTACACACACACACATACTGACCTCCACTGCATGAAGACCTGAACTAGCACAAGTGTAATGCTCAGACAGGTTCAAGCCTATCCTGCAATTCTGTTGGCCAATCTCTGTCTATTGGTACTAATTTACTTTCAACTATATCTGTCAAATACAGTAAGTAGGCAGAAGTCCAGAAATAAAGCAAAAATGATAATAGCCAATTAATAAGCATTCATATTGTCAGAAACGAAGACATGCACAATATCCAGTTGTCATGCAACGTGTGTAATTTACTTGCAGTATCCTTCTTTTGTTAGCAAATTGCAATGCAACAACTTTTATTAACTTCATAAATGTCATTCTTGCATATGTTCTCTTTAGAGTTACCAATAATAAAGTAAAAAAAATGTGTATGTAATGATTAATAATATTATTTGTGTCTTTGATTTATAGCTGGTAAAGATAAAAAGAGCTGCAATACTCTGCCCAGGATGGACGAGGACACCTGTCTGTTTCCTGTGGATGAGAAAGCCGTGGAATACTACTTTGCATCTGATGCCAGGTACATGCATTTCTGTTTTGCCTCATCCATTGACTTTCGGCATTGGTTTTATCTTTATAATGTGCTGAGAGAGCTTGTTTACACTGGTGTTTCAAGCACAAGGTGTAAAACCCCAAAAAGAAAGGAGTGGATTTGAACAGAATTGGTGTTGAAATGGCTTTATTTGATGTCTCTGCAGTGCTGTCATCGAACACACCAATCGAGTCATCTTTCTCGAGGATGATGATATCGCAGCGGTGCGTGACGGGCGTCTCTCCATCCATCGGATCAAGCGCACAGCAGGAGATCACCCGGCCCGGGCCATCCAGACTCTGCAGATGGAGCTGCAGCAGATCATGAAGGGTGAGGACAGATGCATGTCATACACAAAAATAGCAAGAGCTGATTGAAATCACCAGTTGAGTGGCACATTCACAGGGTTTTATCAGTGTGCTTGACCCAAAATGTCAAGGAAGAAACTTTCAGAGGAAGCACTATCCCTTGAATTAAACATTGTTAGCAAGGTTTATGTCACTTCTCTGGAGGATGTTGACTGTGTAAATGATATTCAATCATTTAATCAGCATTAATACTTGCACGCACACTACAAATAGCAAGTGTATAGCCTTTTAACATGATTAAATGGGGGAACATGCCCACGCAATCTATTTATGCTTAATGCTGATTACGTCTGAAGTGTTGCTTATTTTGGTGATCATAATTTCCGTGTGAAGTTAGGGTTAGGGTTAGGGTTTGACGTAATTGAGAGAGATGATTGCTTGGAGATCGAAGAGCCTGTTAGACATGATTACATTCATTTTACAAAAAACACAAATGATTGGATCTAAACCAACCACACCCAGTATGACCCACATTAATATTGTGAGATTAAAACAAGTTCTCAGGATGTTTATGAACTACCTTTTCAGTGCAGCTCTGCCATATGAAACTTTTAAGAGAGAAGTGACTCTACAGTATGTAAACCAACGAGGTCATCAATTTAAAAAAAAACACAAAAAAAAAAAACACAGTGTGTGGTTTAATGCCGATTTGGCCATTTATTAGTGCTGATTAAGCATTAATTAATTTGTGCTTAATTAGCACTAATAAATGGCTAATATTCTAGTATTATGCATGCTAATAAGCAAGTAATAGGTGTAACCGTAAAATACCTTACTAACTATTAATAAGCAGCAAATGTGTGTTTGCTTTCCAGCCACCAGAGAGCAGTACATTGCTTCAGATATGCAGTGCTTTATAGTTCTGCTCCTTTTTTGCTCCTCCTCCATGTCTTCATCCACTCCTTCCCTCATTTCTCCTCGCCTCCCCACATTTCATCTGACCTATTGTGGAAAAAAAGAAACAATTCTCATGACCTAATTTCTGGGTATGGCATTCCCTCAGCATTCTTGCTGTTTATCTCAATGATTTCATGACACAAGAATTAATAAAGAATTTCTAATCAAGCAGAAAATGAAGGGCTTTGGTTTTGCTTGGCGTCAGTAGCTGAAATCTCTAAATCCCATTAAACTGTTTGTAATCATGTTTGCTATTTATGATAACGATTTTTCAGTCATCGCTCCCAGATGCCCTTTAAGACAGAACAGTTCCAGATGACATCTCCTCAACAATATGACAAACTTTACAACAGAATGCAGTGAATTTTGTGATGCTTATAACCTAAAAGCTCCCTTTCGAGACTAACTTGACATTTTTTTTTTTTTATTTTTTTTTTCCTTTTCTTTAAAAACAGGAAACTTCAGTTCCTTCATGCAGAAGGAGATCTTTGAGCAGCCAGAGTCTGTGGTCAACACCATGCGAGGAAGAGTTAACTTTGAGAACAACACAGGTCAGCTGTGCTCAGATCAGCGAGTCATTCTTAGACCAGACACTAGCTTCTAGGGAATTCATAGTTCTTGTGAATTTAGACATAACGTTACACTGCTCAGAAGAAGTTTATTTAACGGGAATGTGTGTAAAGAGTCAGCTGGTAAATGTTTGCAAAACATCAACACTTACTTTGGTAGAACTGAACGGTCAGTCAATAAACGGGGCTCATGAGCAATGAGTCAGACTTTAGGTGAATGTAATTTGCTTCTATTAAAAGTTTGTAATGAGACCGAGGACAAAGAAATAACTGGAAATCGCTTATTGTTCCAGGTTTTTATTTCTTTTTTTTTTTTTTACTTTTTTATTTGTGTACCGGCGTTTTGTAATTTGTGTGTGTCTTTGCAGTGATCTTAGGAGGGTTGAAAGACCACATTAAAGAGATCCAGAGATGTCGTAGACTCATCATGATCGCCTGTGGGACCAGTTTCCATGCTGGAGTTGCAGTATGTACAACATTAAACAAAACACAGAGGCCCACTTCACACCTGGCATTAGTATGGGGTTTCCAAGTGAATTGATCTCATATTGAAGCTCATTGTGATTGCACATCTGGAGCTTGTTAGGGATGACTAACAAAATTTAAGAGTTGTAAATGCTACAAAACTTTTTTTTTTAAATTTTTTCTTCACAGTGCCAGGACTTTTATTGTGACAACATTAGCATCTAAGCATAGTTGCATCGGAGTTCCCAAGATTTCTTTAACAGTTTTGTTAAATGGTAAATGGAACTTATTAGTAACATTTTCCTTTCTGTCGTTAGCAATAGAAAGCCAAAGCCTACTTAATTATATAAACCTTGCAAACTCCATCAATTGGATCTTCTCAAATGTGCTTTTGTAGCCTGCATAAAAACAAGTATTCTCAGTGTGTTGCAGTTTGCCTGTGTTGAATCTTCCCTCACTTCTCACTTAAAGTAATTTCTGAATAGAGAAAAGCAATAGACTAGATATCTTATTTATTATCTGTCATATGACAGAAAACATTTTGAAATCCAGTTACTTTGGAGACTTGGAATCCAAGGTGTAAATGCAATCCAGCTGAAGATTGTCAGGATATGAAACACATGTTATTGTCAGGTGTGAAGGGAGTCACAAATACTTGTACAATTTTTAATCCAGCATTTAAAGGGGTTGTATAAGGGGAAAGAAATTATTTGAAAAGTTTCAGAACTTTAATCTGTTATTTAAAAAAATAATAATAATAATTAATTAAAAAAATTAAACCAAACTGCAAAAACAATATAATCTTATGCAAATGAAAGATGAAGTGCGTCTTCATCTTGTGGGACATGGGAATGTATGTTGTGGTAAAGCTACACCTCTATAAAGTGTCAGTGACACTTTAGTATAGAGCCAGTTCTCACTATAAGCAAATGGCTTATCAGCATGCAGTGTTTTTTTATTTTATTTTATTTTATTTATTTATTTTTTTTTAAATAAAGTGTGACCAAAAAGTTATTTTTTTTTTGTTCTAAATGTACAGTCACATTTGTTTAGGTAACACATTTGTGGCTGAAATCCAGTGTTTTTAATATGATTATTATATAACACATTCTGGAATTGGAACTTTGTAACTTCCCGGTTACTTCCCACATCTGCCATTTTGACTAAAAGAAAGCTGCTTTGCTTGACAGGGCTGCACTGTTGGCAATAAACAAAGACACTTTTTGCTGAGATTTCACTTACATATGACTAGAGAAAATGGATAATTACCATGAAAAAACAAAGAAAAAAGCCTAGAATAACAGTCATAAGTTGACTTTAGGGAAAAATAAATGCCTTTTATCACTTTATCATATTGTATCGCATCATGCCTGATTATAAAATAATAATTGGTTCATGCTGGTTCTGTTTCTGGCTTAGACTCGTCAGGTACTGGAAGAACTGACTGAACTTCCGGTTATGGTGGAGCTGGCTAGTGATTTCCTGGATCGAAACACCCCTGTCTTCCGTGATGATGTGTGCTTTTTCATCAGCCAGTCAGGTTGGCTTGCGTGCCTGTGTGTGTGTTATGAATTATGTTTTTGAGGTAGGACAGTCATCTGAACTCTGGTGTGTGTTCAGGAGAGACAGCAGACAGCCTGTTGGCTCTGCGCTACTGTAAAGAGAGAGGCGCCCTGACGGTGGGCATCACCAACACTGTGGGCAGCTCCATCTCCAGAGAAACAGACTGTGGTGTTCACATCAATGCTGGCCCAGAGATTGGTGTGGCTAGCACCAAGGTGGGTTTGTTTTGTTTGGTTATTTCTTAATGTATTAAGAAATTTGATTGCTAAGGGAGTGGGCCAAAAAAATGGCAAACCCCTTTAAACATTGTAACAAAAATATTTAGAGCTGTTGAATTAACATGTTCATTTAGTATAATAGTATGGGAGAAAAAAACAACAAAAAAAAAACATTATGCAATTGATCTAATTACAGTTTTAATGGCACAATATGTAAGGTTATGCCACTAGAGGTCGCATTTTCAAAACAATAACAGAGGCGAAGTTCTATGACGCAATGGCGGAGCATAGAACTCTGGG
>JAUMHE010000055.1:14628945-14642460 GCA_032359235.1 Enteromius mattozi
AAACGGCTCGAAGACGATTGGTCTCTCATGTGAGATCCCATATGTAACGTCGAAGTGATTCGACTGAAAGGGTAACAATACAACACATGTACTTTCACACTCGTCAAAACTCTCCCTCATCCCACTTCAGCAGCCCCACCCATCCAACATAATCATTATTGAAAAACAAATACATGTAAACAAGATTCACATGATATACATACACACACCTAAGGGAAACATTTACAGCAATACTTTGCTTGCAAATAGGTGAAAAGCAATGTTTTGAAGGAATACAAAGAAGTGATAGATTTTAAAGACTCAGGCAGGCTATTCCAGTCAGAAGGGGCTTTAAATTTAAAGGTTCGTCTACCAGTCTCTTTGGAAATGTTTGGCACAATGAAAGAGAGATACTCAGTGTGTCTTAATCTGTATCTAGGTCTATATGGAATTAAATATTCCATATATATATATATATATATATCATATAAAATGTCACTCAAATGTAATAATCTGAATTGAGAAGAGGAGGAGCAGGACAAAATATCAAATGCGGTGCTTTACAATACGTTTCACACTACCTGTTTTGCTAATAAAAACACCACATTTAATTGTATCATTCAAGTTATAAAATCAGTAACACAACACAAGTTTACATGTCAGCCATATAATTAACTTACGAAAGCATATATACCATTCTGTTCAGTAGTTTAGCTTACTTTAGCTGTATTTAAGTCATTGACGGAGTGGTTGGCTAGTTAGGCTATACAGTTAATGCAACTTTTTAAATACAAACAGTGAGCAGGGAACACGTTGGCAAACATATTTTCGTATATCAGAATACAATTCTAATAAAATGTATAATAAACACACACAGATAGACATATGCACTTACAGCAATGATTCTTGAATGAATTCGGAAGTTATTCTCAATCCAACACGTCCCACTACACGCAGATTGCAAATGGCACAGGTACAGGAGAGTGCAGGTGTCGGTCGCAAGTGACGTAGCAGGTACCTGAGAGTGCAGGTGTCGACTGCAAGTGACGTCACTTGCAGAGGAAGTTTGGGTGACTGAGAGTGCAGGTCTTACACTGGAGGTGCATGTCTGCAGCCAGACCCTTTTCCGGATATCTGCTACAGTCTCTCTGGAAGAAAGACTCAGAATGGGTTGTGTCCGTTACTGCCTTCTCTTTTAACAGGCCAGGGACTTTTTTGATCTGCAATTGTCTCATCCTTGCAGGGCTCAGGCTCAAGTATAGCTGTTATTAAAATATCTCTTTCTTACACAGAGCTGTTGTCCATTAACGTGAAACTGCGCAGCTCGTCAGTGAACAACAGCTCTGTGTAGTAAATGCTGCTCAATGTGAAATCACGCACCTGATGGCATTTACCGCTTATCAGCCAATGATTATTGCGCATCCATATAATTTTGTGTTGAAATTGGAATTTGTGATACTTGTCGCTCATTTTATTTTATTTTAATGTTTTGTTTTTATTTAGCTAATACCTAATACAGTTAGTTTTTATGTCAAACCAATAAAGCATGATTGATAGTAATTGCAAGGTCGCATTAGGCAAATGGGACATTTTCACTCAAGAGTTTTTTTGTTTTTTTTTTTAAATTTAAATAAGCAGAGATCAGAAACTTTTGTTCCAACTTTCCAGGAGAGAAAGACCAAATTTTAATTGTGTATTTAAATTGTGTTAACTGTACTTTTGGTAACTAGCATATAGACATAAAGACACTTGTACATGCTAACAGCATGAACTAAAAACAAAAAAGCTGTAGTATGTGGTCTCCTTGTAATCATTTAATAAGATGGGAGTGTCATTATGCTGGACATAGTGAATCAGAAAGGAAAGAATGTTACTATAACACACAAAATAAATTTTAAGTACTGTTTCCTCATTATTATGAAAAGAGCCATAAACAAATGTCATTTTCAACACATTATAAAGTGATATTTTATTAAGGCCTATCTTACATCTAGTAATATCATGCCCTTTTACACTGAATAAACAAAACTGGCAAACTGTGAATGAAAGAGTATAAATGAATAATTGCTCTTGTCATTCTCAAATTAAGGCAGAAATCAAACTTGCTTTCATCAAACTGACATGTTCTGTCCATTACTTTATTTGGCGAGATTTGATCCTCTACTGTAATCCCACTCTTGTTTTCCTTGAAGTTTAGCTTTTTTTTATTATTATTATTACTACAGTGTTTACTTAAACATTACACTATGTTACCCAAATTTGATTTGAGTGGCCATGTTTGCCTGTGGCTAGCTGGTTTGGGAACATGCCAGATGTAGAGTGATGTTAGCAATGTTCTGCTACAGCATTGATAGAATCACAAACTCTCTATATGGACATCATTGTGCTTCTTCTCCAATGCTGAAACCACCATTGCTGCTGGAGTTGTTATGTGTGTGTGTGTGTTTGTGTCTGTGAATGTGTATCTGCATTGCTGTTTTGTAGTTTTCACTGCATATTTTTGTAGTTTTGTTTGATTACTTGTGATTGTGGTAACTGTGGTAAGTATTGAAGGTGGATTGTGTTAAAACAATCATGTGAAGATGGTGGTTTGTCAGATTCTGTTAGCAAACACAGACCTTTAGCAAACACAGTCTTTAACAAAGACCTAAACACACACACACATACACAGTTGCTGATCCAAGTTGCTGTAAAAACCCTTTAAGTTTTTGGGTATTTCTCTTTGGTGTTACCATGGTAAATAATGACATTTAGACCTTCTGCTACATTATGCATATTTTAAAACAATGAAAGACACAACCACTGATCTTCTTTCTGTCACTTGGATTGCTTTGACTGACCATTAAGTCTGACGTATTTTCACTTCCTCGTTCATTTCCAATTTGTGTCCCACAACCATTGCTCATATTGGGAGTCAAATCTGTTTACATGTCAAGTTGCTTCATCTGAAACTAACTACCCATTTTCATGCTGCTGTCTCTACCCTTTAATACCCCTGTCTTGGCCACGCAGTGGGCCTATTGTTTTTAATGATATAAAGATGTTGTGTCCATTTGGGCTCTTTTTTTCTGTTCATCTGACTGAACAAATATAACGTGTTCTGCTCACCTCTCTTACTCGTTTTGCAATTCCCCTCCTCTTCTCTTCAGCTACTATTGAGGCTATAGAGGCGGATAAAGGTAAATAGGTCCACGGCTACTTCCCCTCTTTCTGCTGCATTTGTTAAAAGCAGTTAAACGGTTCCACAAGGTTCATACATGTCCATGTAGTTTGTGAAGTGTGTATAGTGTTTGCTCACTGTGCTGTTAGTGTGCTGAGCAGAAGAAAATAAAAGACGAATCTCTCACACACACACAAACACACAAACTATGATTGTTTTAAAGGGGATCAAAGACTTGTGGATAAAATATGTTTACTCGATGGAGCTGTGATCAATGAACTAATGGTAACATAATGCAGAGAGAATGCACAACAGGGCCGTAACCACCATAGACATTGAAGACAAGGCACCGTAGACAAGTCCCCCCCCCCAATAATTAGAAATGGCCAAATGCCCCCCCCCCAATATTTGAAATTCTTGAACTGATTTGCTGCCCTCCATTACGCAGCATTCTTGTTAGGATGACTAAAAAGCTTTAAAAGTAAGATTTATGCACCTTTTTCCTGACGTAAAAATGGGCACCGCCAATTGTAAATTCTTTGAATATAGCCTCTGGTCTCATCCACGTCCAGCTATTTTAAGCTGGAACAAAAATCGTTGTGCTCCTTGATATTAAAAATTGGTGTGTCATGTTATTTTAATGTATTATCTTAATTATGAACACACTGGTTTGTAGTGCAAACAGTTTTACCATTTACTGCACTTTGCTATTCACCTCAGTTTTTACCTATAGTGTCTAATGAACTGGAAGCCTCACCCATAGGCTAACTTTTATCCACCTGTTTCCTGAACGTGGAAGTAAATGTATATTACAAATGGTTTTGCCAGGATTTTATGAACACATAAAATTGCGAAACATTTCTCCCAGATAGCAAGGAAAAAGAAGTGGACATTTCGATGTACCATTGAAACACTGCCTATTCTTTTAGTTCTGCTCCAGGAAATGTTTAGCGCTTCTTCTCCAGACATTTTAAGAGCCTTCACTCACATAACAAACAGGAAATATGAGGGGCTTGCATGCTGCGTAGTTCTAGGTACTTGGTTCTAGCAACCAGCCAGCAGGGTAGTTCATAGAGAACTAACTTCTCCCTCAGGCAGTTTTCCTGTTTGTTTTTTTTTTTGTTTTTTTTTGTTTTTTTTTATGACAACTTGCATTGAAACTGAGAAAAGAACTCCAGACAACAGGTAAATGCTGTTTTCCATGTTCGTGAGGTAAATGTTTGAATGGCTTTTTAAAAATGCTGGGTAGCTGGTGATTCACAGGCGTTTGGCCAATCAGCGTACACTTGCATCACTGATAGGGTCTAAAACACTTGTAGGAACTAGTCTGAAGCAGGTGCTAATTTAGCTCCTCCAAATGGAGTACCTGGAACTAAAACATTTCCTAGTTCCTGCGAACATGCCAAAAAGTGGTTAAAGGCCCTGTGACTATTTAACTGCTGATTTTCTGTAATTGGTATGTATCCTCGTTTCTGTCACAATAAATAGCTGTGTCTCTCTTTCTGTAGATCTAATCAAGGAGGTGTTGAGCCTGGATGAGGAGATTCAGAAGTTGGCAGCAGAGCTGTATCAGCAGAAGAGTGTTCTCATCATGGGCAGAGGATACCACTACGCCACCTGCCTGGAGGGAGCTTTGGTTAGAAGGCTTCCCTTTACCCTTTCACACATCTACCATTCACTCTCCTCCTTCATCTGTTTAAAGTCTCCTTAAACCCTGTGATATCTCTGTAGAAATAACAGACCCAAATCTAAGTCAGAATATCTCTTAAATTTCTCATTGCTCTCATCATAGCTTTTAAAAAAAATGGGTAAAAGTTTTTCAAAAATTACGAATATAATCCCTTTTTAACACCTTATTGTGAAATTGCATTATTAAAAAAATCAAATATTCATGTGTCAAGCTTTTACAGTGATTTTTGGATGAACTTTCCCTTTAACCAAGTCTCTCAGGCATCCCTCTAGTTCTGATTTGAGGGTAATTTACACTGATTTAAATTTTTCACATTCAAGAGATAGACCTATACGTCCAAGTCTTACGGGAAAGTAAGAGCAGAGGCAGAAAATATTCACTTTAGAATTCCTTCAGAAGTTTGGCCCCGTTTAGCCTAACCACAAATAAAAAGAGGAAGTATTTTGACTGTGTAAATTAAGAAAAACCCCTCATACACTGGAAGTAAGGATGAATCACAAAATGTGAAAAACCACAAAAATGTGCATATGTTCTTTTAGATACTGTTATGCAACAGTATGTGTGCAATTTTTATTTATTTTTTCTGTAGCTTGTTTTGCTTTTACTTGGCTGTATTTTTTTTAATTTTTAACAATTTCCACTAACTAGTTGCTTATTAACATGCATATTATTAATGTATTGGCTGTTGATTAGTGCTTATAAAACACTGCATGACCATATCCCTAACTCAACCCAATACCCAAAGTTAAACAGCTGCTTTACTATTATTACAGCAAATTAGGAGTTTATTAAGACAAAAGTCATAGTTATTGGTTTGTTAGTAAAGAGAATTTAAAATAAAGTGTGACATTTATTTATTTATTTTTGCTGCACTCTGCTGCCCTTTTGGTTTTGCTTTTAGATTTTCTTAGTTTTCCTCTATATATATATATATATATATATATATATTTTTACAACTTTTTTACAAAATATGAAACATTTCTAAAATGTAAATCTATGCTATGACTTTTTTGTTCATTAAATAGATCCTTTGTTAATAAAAGTGTTCATTTCTTTAAAAAAAAATAAAAATACTGTCCGAAAACTTTTGAACGGTAGTGTAAATTTTTTTTTTTTTTTTTTTTTTCTTTGATTTATCGTTTTGAGTTACTGTGCTTTTTCCCTTTCTTGTTTTATTTGTATTTTGTTTAATAGTTCCCATATAGTTGGTCTTCCCATATTAAAGCTTGTGTTTGTGTGTCATTCAGAAAATTAAGGAGATCACATACATGCATTCAGAGGGGATTTTGGCCGGCGAGCTGAAGCACGGGCCACTGGCTCTAGTTGATAAACTCATGCCTGTCATCATGATCATCATGAGAGACCACACATACACCAAGTGCCAGAACGCACTTCAGCAGGTCGTGGCGAGACAGGTAAGAGCCATTAAAATGTTCCCATTTATCATGACTAGATTTGCATGGTCTGAAGGTAGTGCCACTTGCTTCCAAGATATAAAATGGTTTTGAATTCAGTGTTACAATGATTAGCTATGCTGTAAATCAAGCTGCAGACCAATCACAATTCAATATGCCAAAAACACGTAAGGTTAAACTGAATTAAAGGCTTTATATATAGAGACTGCCCTAGCTGTCTCTTCTGTTTTTCTTCTGTTTTAAGAGGATGTGGTCATGTTGCTTTTGTAGGGCCGTCCGATCGTGATCTGTGATAAAGAGGACAATGAGACCATTAAAAACTCCAGCCGCACCATCAAAGTGCCTCACAGTGTGGACTGTCTGCAGGGAATCCTCAGCGTCATCCCGCTTCAGCTGCTGTCCTTCCACCTCGCTGTGCTCCGTGGATACGACGTGAGTCTCTTATCAGCTCACATTCATCTCACTTCCTGATTAATAAATGCTGGTATCCAGACAACTTAAATCATTTAAAAATGACAGTCAAGTCTTCAACTGCTACAGAAGTTATTTTAATTTTTTAAAATGTTAAAAAGTATCACTATCTATCTGAAGAGTTTGGTTTTAAAACGCTACAAATCCATTTTGATTCATCTGAGTAAAAATGTGTTGTCTGTGGCAAAATGAAAACCACTGTTTTCTGTTTCAAATTTTCACATAGTATCTTTTAGATTATAATCAGGGTGCGATTTTTGTAAAAACATTTAATGACATGACACTTACTTGCCTAAAAAGACAGATTTATCATGAGATCATTTATCATAATTTATCAGATGTTTTCAAAAAGTATCCCCCCCTCTGCTTTTTTCACAAATCGCACCCTGATTATAACAACATTTAAAGATTCAAATCCAGATTTAGATTTTCTAAGATTTATTATAAAAACTGATTATTTTTCCCCCAAAATGCAATAAATCCATGACATATTTATTTTATTTTGGTTTTGGTTTGTTTTCTTTAGAATGATTTAATGGATATATTGCATTTTGAAGTTATTTTTCATATTAAACTGTTGAAAATGCACAACACTGTAAGTTGATGCACATATGACAGGCACTTGGTCAATACTAATCTTAAATACAGGCACTGGGCTAATAATACATTCAATCAGCCATTGCTTCCAAAATAAATTCTACAGGTCAACAGGTGTAATTTTATATCATTATGAACAAGAACATGATCAACCTTAAGTTTAACTTCCAAAAGTGCATTCATCTTTGCCATTAATTTAGTTTACTAGTGCTATACGCTGTGTTGACAAGGCATTAATAAAAACACACACAGTTTTATGTTTAGTACATTTTGTGCCATATTACTTAATGCATTGTATCTTCTTTTTCTTGCTGTACACAGGTTGATTGCCCAAGAAACCTGGCCAAGTCTGTGACTGTTGAGTAATCGCTTCCTAATTGATGTCATACATACATACATAAACACACACGCTCACACACACACACACACACACACACACACACAAGTACAGACCATCAAAGACATGAAGACAATTGAAGAGAGGGTTTTATACATGCCAGCTTTCTTGATCCTAAAGAACCTGAAGTGTACCTCCAAATACCTGTATCTCATCGCAGAGCATGATTCTGAAAGTTTCATATCGTTTGCTATTAACTGGAATGTGATTTTTGTTTTGTTTTTTTTTTTGCGGTGGCGTAGTATGGGGTAGCGGTATAAGAGCTGTACTCGTAAGTCAGATGTCACTTGATGTGGCCTTTAACACATTCATCTTATGGCTTTTTATTGTTTGTTTGCTTTGTTCAAAATATTAGTTTGACCCAGAAAGACTTCTAGATGTCTCTCATCAAATACACATAAGCATTTGTGTAGCAAAGATGCAAGAGCCTCACAACTCTCCATTAGCTGTTTTCCTTATAAAAACAAAACAATAATTCTTGTGATATATGGCACTAAAACACAACTGTGAATGAGTGTTTTGTGGTAGTTTGCACAATATTTTGTTTATCCAGTTTGCTGCTATTTAAGGGGAACTACTTGTTACTGATGAGCATATTATTTTTTTTCCTGGCATGACATTTATTTATTTGGAATTTCATATCCATGGGTATTTCCATAGTTAAGCTTCTGTGGCCCATGAGAGCTTTGATACAATGACTCTTTTATTCAAATTGGTATTCATTGTACCAATGCTGATGTTCACTAGAGTAGTTTTCTCAATACATTGCTTTGAGACCTTAATACATAATTTGAATGGTTTATAAGATTGTTAGGGTAATAGTTTACTTAAATGCATTAATAAATGCAAATAACTGATCATTTTTTTCATTCAACTGAAAATATAAAGGTTACAGTCATATTAAATGACAACAGTCCCCTGTCAACTACATGAAGGGTCAAATATGAAGTGAATGTATTATCAGATGCTTTTAGTGAAGTTTCTATGTGCTTTTGCCAAATTGGGTCTTGGTCACATTTGATTGGCTGTAGCATGAGGAGATCTACTGGTATGGTAAACGCCAACCATTTCGAAACGAAATGTTTACATGACGAGAACGGGATGTTTGAATATTACGTCACCTTTGCTTCCCACAGAAAGTCGGTTCACTAAAGTTTTGAACCCAAAGCAGTGATCGTAGTGAATCTCTGCACTGCAGTACTGTGCCTGTAGTTACTGTATGCGTATCGTAATTATTATAATCAGTTACTGAGATTCATCCGAAGGTACACTTGTGTACTTTATATGCATGAAGTTTTTGGCTTCCATTCTTCGATTCCTTTATTGTAGAATATTCTGAGGCCTTGTTACAGTGTGTCTCTGCCAAATAAGTGTACTTCTACGTAGAGCCTGCCCCGTACAACGCCACCGACCGTTACTTTAATGGGACCATTTTGTTGTCTTATGTCTTTCTCTTGTGTTTTTATTGGGTGTAAAAGGGTTATATTTTATATACTACATTATTTGCAATTAAAATGTTTATGTACTTCCTTTTGATTCAGATATTGTGATTTTTAAATTTCTTTATTACGTTTTTTTCGTTGTGCATAAAATCAACATGAATAAAAATTTCTATCATCTGAATCTTTTGTTCAAAAGCACTAGATGGGCATGAACCAAAAATATCTATTAATGGCATGTAACCAAAGGTTAAAGAAGGGTCATACGGTGCAATAGCTATGAAGGTACGATTGTAGTCCCGTGTATATACATTTTGGAAATGTTTAAGTTATGCAACTCATGGAAAGGGTTTTAAATATTTCACAGGCTAGCATTGCTCTTTGGTCGGTGGAGCACTGAACTGCTTTGCTTTTACGTTTTACAATAGCGTCTTAAGTGTAGCTTTATCTTTTCATCTTTAAGGTTTGTGTCGTAGGTAGTAGGTGTTTTTTTTTTTTTAACCGATTTAGTTCTGCCATCCACATCCAGCAAAATGATGTCTGGCATCAAGGCCTTAATCACGGTTTAAGGTTAAAGCATCTCATAATGTTTTGGATATGTGTGTGTGTGTGTGTGTATAGGATTGACAGTTCTAATGAAAAGAGTTAATAAAACATTCAGTCCTTCTCACTCTCTGGCTGCTTTTATTCTACTTTGGCCAAAGTCATACAGTGGGAAGAAATGCTTTGTTGGAATGGGATACAAAATAGAACATGAAACTCCTGAGGGTTATTTTTCTCTGTTTCTCTCCGCAAATTGCCTTTTTTTTTTTTCCTTTTTCACAGGCAATTTACATAAAAGACAAAAAATAAAATGTATGTATTTCCAATTTAGCCTATAACGTTTAGACTAGCTAGATGTGGAATGTTTAGAAACCAAGTCCGCTTTAACTTATTAAATGTCAAAATGGGGGAAAAAGAAGAGGGAAAAAAAAAGGAATTACATTTTTCTATGCATAGAAAGGGTCCAAACTGTTACTTCATAGTGGTCACTCTTTTTTTTTTTTTCTTTTTTTTTTATGGAATGTCACATTTTCTGTAATATTTCAGAAACTTGGTTATATTGCTATGCTAAATTTAGTCAAACTTTATACCCTGGATGTGTGCTTTAGTTTGCACTGCATCACAAACAGATGATCTGTTTTATGTTTAAAACATTTTTAGACTTCTCATTAAAAAACAAAACAAACAAACAAAAAATATGTATTAAATAAGAATGAATGTTATCTTTGGAAAATAAAATTTACCTAGGTATTTACCAATTTTACATATGCATTGCTATTTCAAAACTGGTCAGAACTCCCTTATTAACTCTAAGTACTCTTACACACTAATAAATTATGGTTGCTCTGAAAAATAAATCAAAAAGCAGTTGTGAAAAATGTCTGTAAGCTTTCAAATGATTCGCAGCTTGTCACTGTTTATGATTAGATAATGTTATTAAAGTGACCCTAATAAGGATATTTTTTTTACCTTTCATGCAGTGTATATCACAGCTCTGAATGAAAACATCCCGCAAAGTTTTAATTCTAAAAGTGCACCGTGAATAAAGTTGTCTCTCAAAAGAAAGAGTGGACTCTGAATCTTTGAAACGAGTCATTTTTAAAATGAATCCTAAGTCGTTTCATGTTGACGTCAACAATGAGACATTAGCATATTACCCGCCAACTTGAAATGAAAATGCAAATTTAATCTTTGCCACTAGGTGCTGCATTTGGAGCGGAAAATTAAGGTTGATCTGGTAATGGCTGTACAAAACAAAACGCTGCTTTTATTATGAAATGGAAATTAAGTCGACGAATTGAACCAATCACCGCAGATTAGCGCCACGCAAAGGAGGGGCTTGGAAAAGTGAATCGTTTGGGAGTTGTTGAACAAATAAGGTAAGAATAACTGCATATTATAAGACAATGAAGGAGTTACCTGCATGTCAACCTGTTGTTGTGGACTCCCAAAACCAAAAAAATGAACCTTTCATTACCTACTGTATAATAGGGGCACTTTAAAATGTGATAACAAGTGGGACCACTGGTGGGCCTGTGTGTTAAAGAACCATTTTCCACTATAAAGAAGCTTTTGTGCATTGCAATGACATTTACACAAACATGGAGATCCACTCCACTGAAGCCATAGCCGCGCACCATTTTCCATTCCTTTGATGCCAAATAATAACCAGAGTTTTGATGATCTGAGCTGTATGTCTCTCTAAAGTGTTGTTCTTCAAGAGCAGAAAGCTCAGACACTTTTGGCAGTGGGGATGGATTGGAGCTGCCTGCGTCATGGTTGTTGATGACTGGATTGCTTTATTGGCCAGAGCAGAAAGTGGGTCAGGGAGTAAGATGCTGAATGCAAACTCCACTGAATACCTAAAGAAAGAAAGGCCTGGCTGTCACTCACAGCAACTCATCACTGACATGCCATCCACTTCATTTGCGATCACGTTGTCAGTACGGGTAAACTGCCAGTTTACTGCCAAGTCTGAGCTCCATTTAACTCTCTTGGGTGGGTAAATTCACTCTTTCTCCATGCAGCCACAGCTATTTCTCGTTTGGATGCAATGTCTGCCAGGAACATAAATGTAAATATTATATTAGCCTGGTTGCCCTGTAATACTTCATTCAGATCAGCAGGGAGACGATTATAATGGAAAACTTTTCCTGTGAGATAAATTTTGGCCCATTAAAACGCTTTAGAAATTGTGTTTAAACAATGTTTCTGTGGTAACAATAATTTGCATTTCAGGCCATATTTTGTCAGAGTTTGTATTTTTTTTTCTCTGCCAAAGAAAAAAAATTACATGTTTTTCATGTTTTTAGCATTCTACCAAAATAGTGACGTTTAAATATATGGAACACATACTGGCCGAGCTTGCTATTCTATTAGAATTTCCACCCTATTAGTTTCACATTCAACATTCTATATAAACCTGACAGGGTGGAATATAACAGGGTGGAAAATTTTGAGCTAAATTAGCTGTAGTTTTTTCAGTGATCAACGTTTAGCTCTCTAACCTTCTACAGATGAACATAACATTTATAACTATGTCAGATATGTTTTTTATTTTTTACACAGTAAATGAGGAAAACTGTATAAATATACTTTAAAAAATATATATAAATATACTTTCACATGATTTATATGAATGAGTAGATGACGTTTAGCCTAGTCCATAACATAATTTAAAAATATTTTGAGGTTTTTATCATTTTATGGTTTATATTTCAAGTGGAAGTTGATTACTTTGCACTGAGGACATGATAACATTGAACGCATATATATATTAAAATGTTTGTAAAAAAAAAACTAAATAATATTTTTAATATCTATTATATCTATTAAGTGATAATATATATACCTAATATGTATAATTTCAGCAATTTCTTATAAATATGTGACTATTTTAGAGAAAATATGAGTATGTAAATTATAGACACAAAAAAGTCACTGTAAAACAGGAATGACCCGGATAGTATTAGAATATTAGCCATTTATTAGTAGTAATAAAGTAGTAATTAGCCATTTATTAGTAGTAATTAACAACTACCTTACTAACTATTAATAAGCAGCAAATTAGGAATTTATTGAGAAAAGTCGTAGTTAAAGTTTACTTTCAAATTAAAAGTACTCACCCTCATGCCATCCAAGATGTTTATGTATTTCTTTCTTCAGTCAAGTTTCTGATGAAAAAATCCAGGATTCTGTGCACTTGAATGGACTCCATACGGTTAAAAAAATACAAAAATACAGGTTCAGTGCGGCTTTAAGGGGCTATAATGATACCAGACAATAAATAAAGGTCTTATCTAGCGAAACGATCGGTATTTAAAATAATATAATAATGATATATATTCTCTATTATAGATCAGTGTTATATATATATATATAACACATCGCATATATATATATATATATATATATATATATATATATATATATATAACACATATATAACACATCACACACATATATTATGTAAACAAAAACTTTTATTTTGGATGTGGTTAAACGCGATTAATTGTTTGACAGCACTATTAAATACATTAAACTTTGTTACATCAGTGTTTCCCAAACTGTGTTTTCTGAAGGAACTGCAGGGGTTTCATGAGTTTTATGAAAAGCTAATAATTAATAAAATATAAAAATAATTTTAAATTACAACAATCAAAATGAAACTGTCATGAGTGCCCTCAAGCTCCACTAGAGGGCACCCGCATCACCTCACCTCCCTTGCACTCATTTCCTATGGACTTCATATTCCATCATGCACTGCACACCCACACCTGTTCACATTCAGTAATCATCACCATCAGCTGTTGTTCATCACCACA
>JAUMHE010000055.1:14647892-14675162 GCA_032359235.1 Enteromius mattozi
TCTAGGGTTCGGTGTCCGCCGTCCTCCCGGCTCGCCCCCCCCGGACAGCTCGCCAAATACGCTAAACTTTATCCTTCTTGATTATGAGGAAGCGTGAACTCTTGAATTAGACTTTGTGAGAAAAAAGCATGAAGTCACAAATAATCTTGTGCAGAAATGAAGTGTAAATAAAAACAAAATTTCATGCTATGCAATAATTATAGATATCCTAGCATAATTAATGCATAATGATAATTTATTTTTATTCCATTTAAGGCACTCACTTTTTTGTCAATTTGTCTTTTTTAATATTGACTCTCTATCTTATCAAATCTATCTATCTTTCTAATCTATCTATCTAATCTATCCAAATAAAGAGTCTTACCTTGTCTCCAGGTTGTGGTCGCATGATGGACACTCTGTCATACCCTTTCTTCAGAAGCACCCACAATGCATCCAGTTTCCCCTGTGCATCACACACACACCAAAAATCACAAAAATATCGTAAAAGCAAGTATGTGTATACAAACAAGTGGTCAAAATAAGTTCCTGGAGGGCCACTGTCCTGTACAGTTTAGCGCCAACTCTAATTAATACACCTGAACAAGCTAATCAAGCTCTTCAGACACTTCCAGGAAAGTGTGCTGGAGCTGGTTGGATCTTAACTCTGCAGAACATTGCCCCCCCCCAAGAGCAAGATTGGACACCCCTTGGTATAAACTGACAGTTTTCTGTATGATTCAAGTCTTTATTGTGTCTTCATTGACCCTCAAGTGTTTAATAACTTGCTCCTCACATTGTTTGGTCACCAAACTCTGAGAAATGGGTTATATTAACAAAGAGATTTCCTGAACCCAACATCCCACATGTGGCCTCTCTGGCTCACTATCAAATGAGATGGATAAATCTCAAAGCCACAGTTTAGAATGAATCAATACTTCGCTATCTGCCTTGTGGTTATTAATATACAACAGCATTCTGATGTCCCTCAGCTTTGACCCAACTTCCTAATAAAAACAACTGACCCTCATTGCACAAGAAATGAACAGAGAAAGAAAGAACAGAGAACAGAAGGGCATCTTGGAAGATGTATATTTGGATCACAAAAGTGCCACGTACTGGTTACATTGCCTCTCCAAATATAAAACAACGCAGACACATATTAAATAGAGAGATGAACAAATAAAGGAGGGAATAAATATTCAAAGGAAAGATACACAGACTAAAAGAAAGAACAACGGGGGAAAAAAGCTTTGGCAATGCACTGAGCACTTGGACGGTGAGCTCTATTAGAATGACTGAGCGGAGAGGGGTGAAATGAGGGAAACCTGGTTTTGAGTGTAATAAAGTGCTGACTCTGCAGGCATAGATTTTTGGAAGTCACCACAGTTTCTGGTCTGTATTATAAATCCCCAAGCTGATTCATAGATGCTTGATTATAAGAACTGACATTTCAAGTCAGTTTTTTACACATATTAATTCAGCAGGAGAACTGCATGGTGGGGCTCATGTTTAACTGTCAACAGAATTAGCTATTAATTAAACTGTGTTAGTGGCTGCTTCATTCAACAAAGGCTGTCCCAATCTGAAGGCTCTTTTAAAAGTGTCCTAAATATATCCATCAAAGTCTGCTTCCTTCTAAGGATGCAGCCCCTGAATTTGGAACCACAGCTTTAGTATCGATCTGTGAATGTCAGAAACCATGCCTCATCTTCTTTATATGTTAATGGCTCATATCCGATATGTGCCACATGGGAGGAAAAAAATCAGGTCACTTGACCCATGTAAACCCATAGAATATCATAGAAAGAATAGCTAATACTTGCACATATAATTATTATGAATTGCATTTAACACAAAATGCAACAAATTATACACTATTGTTGTTCTCACCTTAATGGGTGAGTACCATTTACGAGGGCCTGGAGGTTTCCGCATGCCATTATTTAGGATGCGAGCAGGAGGAGCTTCAAACTCTTGCTCAGGCATCTTTACCCTCGCGTTCTTCGCCTTCTCCAGTTTAGCTCCCTCCTCAGTCGAACCTTTCTCACCCCAGCGAACCTGAAGTAAATGAGATGGCTATGGTTATTTTATCCAGCATGACTTGACAATGATCCAAAGAGCTTCAATGGAAGCAAGAACATCTGTCCTTATGTCATAACCTTCCTGTTATCAACATTTCAAAATACTTTCAAGGTACAAACAGGAGTGGGGGATCTAAAGATTTTTAGGGACAACTCAGTATAAAAACTGTGAATAATGACAATGACAAATAGAGATATTTCTGGACAGGTATTTTTTGAACCAATCAAACCGCAAACTCTGCACTGCTGGTAATTAAGGCAGAATGTTTGACACAAGGAAGGATTCCAAACAGCAGATGAGCTGTATAATGCACACGCACACTTGTTTTCCTCAATTGTAAACACTGTCTTGCTGTGATTGTAAACTTTGGTACTTTACTGGCAGCCGTTTCATTAGTCAAGTCTAGTCAAGTCACTTTTATTTATATAGCGCTTTTAACAATACAGATTGTAGCAAAGCACTGAACATTAGAAGTTTCTGATTAGATTAGAAGGTTGCTTAGCTGGTCTCTCAGCCTAGTCAATCTGATCTTCATCTGATTTATCTGGTCAACTAGTTCTAGTGTCCTAAACCATTTGAAAACCAGCAAACTAGACAACAGAACATGTTATATTTTTTCCCTTGTTTTTATCATGGTATTTTTTGACAAGGTCTTGTGTTTTGTAGAAGATTGTTTATTTCAAGCATACTTTTGCGAATCGATGGATTTGACAAACATTTGACTTTTTCCTTCTGTATTTCCTGTTTTTCTCCATAGTTGAGGCATTCGCTTTCGGCAACATTGCTGATTTCAATTAGGATGTGCTGAAGTCTCTTGGCATGTAATATAAACAACAGTGGTTTCATTCCAAGTAGGGGCAAACTGTCGACTAGAGATTTACTGACAGAATCCATCACCCTTAAGAAAGACACTTAAGGTTCCTCCAGAGGCACAGCCTGCTTCCTCTGGATGAAAGGCATCTGTTAAGAGACTGAGCGTGTGCTAATTTAGTGGCTGGTGCCCTCCAGCGAGTGATAAAACTGTTGTTTACCTCCATTCTTTTAATGCCTCCAACTCCTCTTCCTCCATAGTAGGACGCATCGACTGTGGGCCACTTCTTCTTTGGAGTTCCATCCTCTTCTTCATCCTTATAGATCAAACAAAGACAATGAAATTGTGATCGAAATGGAGTCCAAAGGTTCTTAACAAATCTTTTCTGGTCACAAACAACAGGAAAGAAGCTTATTTTGGTGCAATTTACTGGTAAAAGTGACCCCAATCCCTCAAAACCATGAACAAAACTACACAACAGCCTTAAAAATGAAGGTTTCATCTTAGTATTAATGGTTCCATAAAGACCTTTCACTCTTAAAAGTAAAAGTTCTAAAAGGAATAGTGATGCCATAAAAGAACCATTTTTGTTTCTTTTCTTTGAACAGTTCTTAAAAGAAGCAACATTTTAATAATCTGAAGAACTCTTTTTACTATAAAGAAACTTTTATGGAATGGAAAGATTCTGTGGATGCTAAAGGTTAAAAAGTCCCTCAAAGGGAACAAATAAATGTGAAAACTTTCCACGGCACAAAAAGTTCTTTATTAGTGGAAAAAGTTTCTTTAAATTATTAAACTGTTCTTTACACTAAGAAAAAAAAATGGTTCTTTTATAGAGTTACTCCAACCCAAAATGAATGAATGTTGTTCCAAACCTATAAAAGCTTTGTTCTTCTTCAAAACAAAAATGTAAGATATTTTAGTTGAAAACCAGGAGGCAGGTGACTGACCCATTGATTGCCAAGTAATGAACTCAGTCAAGTTCCATAAAAGTATGAAAGACATCATCAAAATAGTCCATCTGCCATCAGTGGTTCAATCTGAACTTTATAAAGCGGCAAGAATACTTTTTGTATGCAAATAAGTTAAAAAGAACTACTGTACGTTTTTTGAAAATCCGTCTCCTTTGTGTCTCTCTGCATGACTTTATTGCCATTTTGGAGAATATCTGCTGGACGCAAGTATATGTTTTCTACATGTATTTACACTTTGATTTGGACAAAAACAGTGCATCTTCATGGTGTGGCTGACACAGAAGAATGCACACAGTTTGCATCCAGTGGATATTCTCCAAAATGGCAGTACAGTCACGCAGAGAGACACAAAGGAGACAAATTGTTGAAGAAATATTTATCTTCTTCTTGTACAAAAAGTATTCTTGCCGCTTTATATATAGTTTATATTGAACCACTGATTGACCACTGACTAGTTTGACAATGTCTTTCATACTTTTATGGACCTTGACAGTGTTCATTACTTGGAAGTCTATGGGACAGTCACAAGTGGTTTTCATCTAAAATATCCTTGTTAATAAGAGGATGAACTAATCTTTTTTGGAACGACATGGGGGTGAGTGATTAATGACAAAATGTTAATTTTGGGGTGGAGTAACCTTTTAAGAATTGTTCACTGAAAGTTTCCTTTGAGGAACCAAAAAAACTTTATTTTTAAGAGTGAAGGTAAAACAAAAATGTGCCCCAGACCATATTAAATATAGGTTACAGATTACACGCTGAGTTGGCTCACCATATATCAAATGTAATGATATAGGTCTCTATGTTGAGAACAGATATACACATCTAATTAACTGAAACAAGAACACTATTGTAAAGATTCTTTGTTTGTTCCAAGTACATATTTTTCGGGTCGAGCATTTTCCTAAATGAGGTGTGACTCACTCCTTTAAAACGTGACTTTTTCATTTATTGCCTCTCAGCACGGCACGAGCCACACTTACGCCCTCCCTAGCTCTTCCTGATCAAATAAAATAAATCCAAATGGGCTTGCTCAAGTTATGACTTTATTTTTCCAGCTCTGAGGAAATTTAACCCTGTTTAACAATCAGTTCTCGAGATTTGAAGACGTCCTTTAATCAGTGCATCCATACTTACTTAAAAAGGTTAACAGCCATCCTCCTGCTTCATATTTCAATTTGACCACCCACTTGATTTCCCGTCACATTTTTTATATCCTGAAACTTTAACGCAACTTAAGGAAACCTTCAGGGAAATTTCCCAAACCCACAGCCATTCCACGTATGACATTCCTACAGGCTTAGAAAAGTGACATCACTGATGAAAGATTTATAAAAATATGCTATCATATTACAGGTCTTTAATAAAGCCAGACTGAACTAATTCGTTTTAGCGCAGCAGAGCCAGAGCCAAGATCTGGAGAGTTTTATGGAGTCCAAAGACTAGCTGAAAATATAGCTGAAAGATTCTGACATTCAGAAACAGTTTCAATTCTGAACAACATCATTACAAAATAACCTGATACTAACCTGATACTAAAAAAATCTGACCCGTTTTACGGTCTTAATAGCCATTTTTCATGTGTGGACTTGAAAAATGAGATGGTTTCAGTAAACGAGGATTAAACCTAATCCAAGATAAACAAGAGTTAAAGAAGAAAATCACCATAAATGCTCCAGAGTAACTCTTTGTTTCCATAGTATAATACCAACACATTCTCAGATATACTGTGTGCAGTCAGACGGTCATTATCACAAAATAAACCCCTCTGTCTTACGTCACAGTAGTGTCTGGGTTTATTTAAGTGATAATGACCAGCTGACTATACGTTATCCCACATATTACATGGCTACTTACCAGGATTTTTATTATCTTACTTATAGATTACCTTAAATCTTTAGCCAATAAAAACAGTCCATTGTAATGTAGAAAACAGCTTATAAAAACCAGATGAGCACTGGCATATATATATGTATATGTATATATACATAATAAATACACACAGTACACAGATATATATTATGTAAATAAAAACTTTTAAAGACTTTTTCGGATACGATTAATCATGAGTAATCCTTTGACATCACTTGTATTATTAGCAATCTGCAAACCAAGTTCCTTTATTTTAAGTTCTCTCTAATCTAGCTGTTCGTGTCACATGCCATGTCAGAATTACTGTAATTTTGAGTTAAAAGCTTTAATGTCCTTGCAGAACTAATCTTGTAAATTTCTACTACCTGACCACTGCCAATGTCCTGCAGAGACATTCAAAATGCAGAAAAATGCCATTTTGCAGAAAGCCATGATAAAGTGTTGAAATATAGTGTATCAATGTTTGCATCACTCCACTTGTCTGTGCTCATTGCTTTTGAGGCCAGAGTCAGTTCACTTGCTTAGTAAGTAAGTGATTTGCTTTGAAAGGAAATGGGAAATGTCATTCGCTCTACTAAATTGATTTCAGACCAGCTTTCAGTCTGTGTGTTGCTTTGTGACAGGAAAAGGCTGAGGCTTTAGCTTCCTTTGGCACCAGTACCGCTTAATTAGACTGTGATATGTACAGATTAATTAAAAAAAGTTCTTACCGAACTGTCTTCCATTACTGGTGGTGGAGGTTCATGGATAATCTGCAGAAAGAGAGAGAGAGAGAGAGAGAGAGAGAGAGAGAGAGGACCGAATAAAAGATAAACAACATCACATGAGCCCACTCATGCTGGCATGTCAGACCACATGCTCTCCAAAGTTAAAAAACAGTTTTTTTTTTCTTCCACTGACATGTCAAAGGACCCAAGTAATGTTTTCAGTGTGTGCCAGAAAATCAGGTTACACAAAAACACATGGCTAAGGAATTGCACCCCTCCTCTCTCTGTTTCAGTGTGTTTACAAGCAAGTTTAAATGACCTAAAAATCTGGAGACCAGATCTGAATGCTGGAGACAAGGCTGAGTGGTAAGCTTTTCCAGGTAGAGAAGTAAAACTGATTATTTACTTGTTCAGAAGTCACTTGCACTACAGCATTTTAGCAAATTGGCTATTTTGACTATTGACTATTAAATGATAATTATGCAATATTCACTTGACCTTTGATCCTTTTTGGGGAAAAGTCACTGATCATAATAATTTAGAATGATAAATATCATTATAATAATATTTATTATTAAATGTAAACAATATAAACAAAAACAATAGTTTATTATAATTTAACCATGGTTTTATTGTAGTAAAAGTGTAGTAACCATGTTTTATTTAAATAAAAAATAATACCATGATTAAACTATGGTTAGTGTAGTAAAAACATTAATAATTGTCATAAGGGGATACATTACAAATCCACAAATTTTACCATAATTTTTTTTTTTACAAATTCCATCTTTAGACCTTGAGGAGCAGCTGTTCTTATCAAATAACTGTATACAATATGAATTCTTTTTGCTAAACTCTGTGCAGATTGACAGTTGGTTTGCTAAGCTAACAGCTAATTGTAAAACTGAAACTTATGGCTTTGGTTGTATGATGTGACATGCAATATGTCTTTTAAAGGACATTCAGAAACATCACGTGATAAGGCAGTAAAATTTTGTGTCACTGTTAAAATGATTTTTAAAATGGAGATCCACTATTCATCCTCATGCAAAACAATTGTGAAATAGCACATATTGTTATTGTTTTGAAACTCATCTGAAATTCTGGGAATCATGTGAAAAACATTTCAAGGACAGAGACATTAAAAATGCCAGAGTGTAGTAGTAATTCCAACTCTTTTGCCTTCAGTTTGGATTGAAGGGAAAACCATTTAATTAAGTGTTTTCATAAACAGTTCTTGCTGTGTTCTAGTTATGACAGAATGATCGCATTTATGAGTGAAAGCATCTGATCAACACCATAAAGTCACAATTACCAGTGAGAAACATTTTAAGCCCTCGCTTTCTGAGATGTCAAATTAAAGTATAAATGGTTGAAGCAAATTGTTATTGAACAATTGTAAATACTGATGGTACCATTTAGTTTGTACATATTTGTTGTTCTATTGATAAAGCTGATTAAAATGATGCTTATTTAGTTGGTTTTGCAACAAATCTGCCCATCACTGTCAGCCAGATAGAGTAGACCTATGAATAAAGCCTCATTTTATTGTACTAGTGCCTGTTCCCCGTTTGAGAAAAAGGCTAAATTGGCCAATGCATCGAATTTACTTCACTTCAACACACATCATGTTGTAATTAAGATTTCTGAATTAATAGGCAGAAACTTCCAGCAAGGTCTTGAACACACAATTATCATATAGGCCTAGCTAGTGTTTTATATACTGGGTATCCTACAGTAAAAACAGCTTTGTTCATTATGGGGAACGTTCCAGTTTTGTCATGTCGCAATGCTGCTAATATGGTCTACCTCCAGTAAAATGTTAGCATTACACTACTTGGCAATCAATAGATCTTAATGAAATTGAGAATGGGCGCTATTCTTCCTTGTTATTTCAAAGGTCAAATCATAATTTCATTTTCCATGGTAACAAAGAATAACTTTTCCAAACAGAGCATGCCCCCTTTAGTGCACAGAGACATTTCAAGTGGCAGACAGACAATATTACTTTGTATAAACAGACACGTCTTTTTCCGTTTTCTAAAAACATTCATTTCGTAAGCCGTTTTGCCTAGCAGGTTTGAACTTGACCAACACACATGGTATTTAAAGTCTAAATGACCCTGTGTTAATAAATAAAGCCAAGCTATTTAAACATAGCAATAAGCTAATGCTAATTCAGTCCATGTTGGCCAACAGCTGGTCTCTATGGAAAATGATCGTAGCTGAGTGGGATTTCAGCCGGTTTAGCTGGTTCAACCATGAATTTCAGCTCAACAATCCTCTAACATGGGAGTGACTCATTTCTTCTCTTTTCCTGTTGTGCCTTTCCAGACAAATTCCAGACACTTCTACTACTTCTGATATTGCTCAGTTGGACCTCACTGACAGTTTGAATTATTATATGTCTTTCAGAAATCAAGAAAAAGGCCAGGCTTGGGTCTCAAGAGGTGGCAAATGTTCAATCTCTGCAGGATCTAGCATGGGTGTCGAACCTAGACCTGCACCAACATGCCTTGCATCTACCACCTAATACAGTTAGTTTTCAGGTACTTCTGGAGGCCTTGATTAGCTGGCAGGAGCTGAATTAGGGTTGAATCTAAACTCTGCAGGACAGTGGCCCAGCAGGAGCAGGATTTGACACCCCTGATCTAAATCTTTCATGGTTAGAAAAGACCAGAGGTGTCCGATGCGTTATTTGCAACCTGCTCCAACACAACAAACCTGGAAGATTCTAGTGATCTCATGATTTTCTGTTCCAGATGTGTTTAACTAAGGTTGGAGCTAAACTCTGCTAGACGTTGTCCCTCCAGGAGCAGGATTGGACATCTTGGGCCAAGATCATAGCAGGTTCTGCATTTAATTATATTAAAGTCTCTATCAAAACCAACTAGTATACCTGGATGACCAACTAATTTGTGCAATATAACAGAGACCTTCAAGTAAGAGATATTTAGTAGCTTGTTCGTGTGCCCACCTCCACATAAACCCCTTACTGGTCAGCAAAGACATTGACAAGACAAGTTCTGAAGCCCTGAAGCCCCCAGACAAGATCTGGACAATAGACAAGATCTTGGTACAGGTTCAGTCCCTTACTATGGCAGCTGGAGATACTACAACTCTTCCTTTCCACCTAATACCAGTGTGATATCAATATCACATCACGTTTGTGCATTTGGCCAGAAAAGAACTGGTCCCCCTAGTGAGCTTGGTTTGTCCCAAGTTTTCCATTCCATTTCCGTCAACTGATAAAGTTTGGGTTCCTTGCCACTGCTGCCTTTGGCTTACTTAGCTGGGATATGAAAGACACTAAATATACATTGACATTATAAGATGAGAACACAAGTTAAACGGAATTGAGCTGAATACTATTGTCTTCTGCTTTAGAACTGAATTTTTTTTTTTCATAATCTACAACACTTTCCTGGTTTCCATTACAGATTTGCACACACCTTTTGAGATATTTTATGTCAATAAAAAGTAAGCAAATTTCCATTAATTCAATGTTATGCAATGTTTTCCTATCGCAATAAGTTATGGTGACGAATGTTGGTAGGTTTATGTATATATCGTATATTGTGCCACTGCACTAGCTATTATTTCTTCACTCCCCTGACCTTAAGAACTCAATGCATCTAACCCCCATGCTGGTTGACGCTGTTTCGATTATTGCTTAGAGTGTTGCAAGTAGGACTAGTTACACAAGTAAAAGAGCAACATTGTCCAGTGTTGTAGTCAGGACCAGCTCATTCGAGTCAGCCAATACAAAGACCAAATTAGGGTTGAGTTTCTTTGAGTCAAGATTGGTTCAAGACCACGTTCACATGCTCCCAAATCCATGATAAGTCTAGATGCTTTTTTCCCCTCTAAATTCTTATACTCAAACTATCTTTGTGTAAAAGTAGGTTCCACGTTCTTCTGGAAAAGCAATGAGGAAATTCGCTTCTGACATTTGACCTTGAGAGTTCAAAGGTGATGTCTGATCTAAAAGTTGTTGAACCAATTTGTCCACAAATCCCAGGTGGCCTTGACTCTGTGTGAGTCTAATATACTCAGTCGGGGCTTAACAATTCATTACAGGACAAATTAGGGCATGAAAACTAACCCAACACAGCCTGCACAGACTGCCGGGACACCACTGGAGTTCAGCCTAGCAACAGAAAGGCTCATTACATGGTCAAAACAAACAAACCTGGAAGAACGATCAGGCAACAACCAAAGGTCATCCAGAATAAAAGTGCAAAGGTGCAGCTACCCTTTAAAGGAAACAACTTATTTGCCTATGTGTCCCTATAGGCCTGTCACATTTAAAATGTCTCTTAGGTAATGGAGTTTAGCTCAAATCATCTTGGTGTATTTATATAATTATTGGAAAAATAGAAATCCAACAAGCTTGTCAGATATGAATCCTAATTGAACATATTCATCTTTTATATGAGGGGAGTGCAGTTTTAGCCCAGTGTAAGCAAATCATCTTCCAACTGTAATTCTCATATGTAGTGGTTAGCATTTAATGAAATGATCTTTAATTAAATCTTCTTAATTTGTTATTGATCCATTCTCAGTCACCAATATCCCATGACATAAGAACCATGGCATTTTGTGTACTTATCCTTGTATGTTGGTATTTAACCATTTAATATATCTGCACTTTCCTGCACTGTTTTGCCATTGATTTTTTATATTAACATGGGCTTGGGGATGTGTTTGACATAGATACTACTAGCACATTCTACAAAGGACTTCAGTTTGTAAGAAAACTTCTAGACCTTGCTTCCTTTCTTTTAAATTCTGTGGCCCTATGTCTCACAGTTTTAAACACAAAGGTATTCTGTGTTCTGTTACGCTCTCACTTTAATTTGCCTTGCTTAGTAAATCTGGCTCTGGGAGTCAGTTGCAAAGTTACTTATATTTAGTAGAATGCTTAAAGTAGATGAAATCAAGTGTAACCTTCAGATTCAGATAAAATGTGTACAGTCACATCCTATTCAGTTACATAATTTTCTGATTAGCTACCACAATATCATAATTGAAAAAAATAAACTATCTAGTCAAAACTGTTTCCTGAAATCTTAACTTTGTTGCAAATTTGCTGCTCAACCCACACTAGTGCAACAATATACAAATATATTTAATGCGGGTGGTTATGTAGTAATGGTTTTTATTATTTCTGTAAATGAAATGAATTTGGCACCTGAGGACTACTTATTAATTTAGTTTTTTCTATTGTTTTGCTTTATTTCCAGATGTTAGATTCCACTGTTGGTCTCTCTTACGTCATACTCCTTCCAAGTTTCCCCTGCAGACTCAAGCACATGTGCCCTCATCAACTCCAAATGTCATACTAAAAAAAAGCTATAGTTTTCTTCCAATGAGAGATGTAGTTGTGACCACACAAGTTTTCAGTGCTCTTCCTTAGTGTTTGTTGAAACTACAGTTTGAGGAAACACCGAATCGTTGAACCGTGTTGGTAACGATGGAACTTGTGACCATAGTTGGTGCTATTTGCAAAACTCACCCAACCCCAGGTTAGGAAATACAGTTTTCTGTGTAATTCTGCAGCTGCAGATTTTGTGTTTAAGTCCTAATATGTAACAGGACTTCTATTTGAGTAAGCTCAAGATTTTCCATGCAGAGGACTCACCACAGTGCAGCAGAGAGGCCAAAACCACCAGAGCAGAGCCAGAATCAGCAGTAGCATCACTATCAGTAGTGCTATGGCAAGGATCGTACCATCAGACTGCAGGGAGGAACAGATATGAACACTTCTCTAAGTAGGACTGTTTTTTTGTTATGACATAAGATCCAAATGACATTTAGAAAAACATTTGGAAAATGTAATGGAACAATAAGATGATGTCAGTTGTTCGGTTTCTTTAGTTCAAACAATGGTTGCATGAAAGGGTGCTATCTATGAATATAACAAATGATGCATGCTGAAAGGGATGGTTATTAAACAAGGGGATGAACTAAGTTACAAGTGATCTCACTGGGAGATCTCATAACCCACTGGCTCGTGAGGAGCTTTTAGAGTTGTCTGGTGGGAAACACATTGTGCTTTTCTAAAGAGCTTTGACTGGCACCACTTTATAGTCATCAGACATTCCTGCAATCCTTTTAATACATTTTTTACCGTAATTTTGTTTTCATTCCCAGCCTGTTGAACCTTTTGTTTACGTTCCTTTAACACATTTTTCACAGCAATTTGGCTGCATTTTCAAAAGGTAAAAAACTACAGCAATGAGTGTTAGCTAGTGAATCTTTTTGAGTAATACTGTTGGTTCAAGTCTTATGATTAACATATAACAATTATATTTCTCAGTTGCATGAAAGCAATTAAACTATAAATGGAAATATTTAAAATAGTGCAGTTCCAGCAGCAAGCTATTTCTTCGAACATAAAGCAATTTGGTACACAAATCAAAAACTTGGGGTAAGCGTTTCTTTGTTTTGTTATCTAATAACTGATACTTTTTTTCGTTAAGTGCTCATTATAAGATCAACCGTGACAGTGATGATTTTACAATGTTACCTACAATTTCTTTCAACTTTCCTTCATCAAATAATCCTAAAGAAACACCTCCACACTTTCCACCCATTAAGTGGCTGTTTACAGCATTGATACTAATAAAAAATGTCTCTTGCACATCAGTATTTTTAGAGAAAGTTGTTTAATGATTCAGTTTCAATGATTGCTTAAGGATTGTAAAACTGAAGACTGGAGTAATGATGCTAAAATTCAGTTTTAAAATCACAGCCCTGCTGATCAACTAGCATATCTTGGTTAGGTAGGTTTTGAAAACCAATTTAAACCAGCATCCCAGCTTCAAAACCTACCTAACCAGCATATGCTGTTTTTTTTTCAGCAGGGAGGAATAAACTTTTTAAAATATATTATAATCTGAAACCGTTATTAAGTTGGCTCGAGAAAGCCAATTCACTGATCTTCTATTTAAGTTTCTTTCTTTCTTCTTCTTGTAATGTGCAAAATCATGCATCATGATAAAATGTGTTAGCTGTATGGTCATCATACTAGAAACATATTAGGAACATAATCATGGTAATCATGCTAGAAATATGCTAGCGACATGATAAACACACTGTAAAAAATTACAGTGATTTTAACTGTAAAAAACTGTGAAAATGTTACGGTAAAAACCTGTTAAATGGTTAATGGTAAATTCCTGTTAAAAAGACATTCCCAGAATTAACTGTATAGCATTTTATATTTAGTTTGAATTTTTATGTTTTTTCTTTGAAATAACTATGTTTCTTCTTAGTTTTTTGTATCAGTTATGTTTATTAGGGTTGTATGTTACATGTAATGTTGTTAAATGAATGTTTATTGCACATTTGATTTTAATAATTCTTACCCTGATGGTGTTTAGTGCTTGTGTGAATGACACTGAGCTCCTTCTATACATGTATATGTTACTATTTCAAAGCTACTTGTGATGAGCTTTGGTTCATCATGTGACTTTCTCATCACCACCTGCATTTGGTAGTCATCAGTGTATTTCAAAGCAACAAAATAGATTTCATTAACTTCATTAATAAGTTGGTGTATTAACATTTTATCAGTTATTACGGTTTATTATTAAAAAATTATGGTATTTAACTGTAAATTTAACATAAAACCGTAAAACAAAAAATATTGTTACCATATTTTAGTTTTATTCTGCCAACCATAGCTGCCGTTTTTTTACCGTAAGTTTTATGGATTTTTTTTTTTACAGTGCATGCTATAATTCAAGCTAGTAACATGGTAATAATGTTAGCCACATACTAATTAGAACAAAACCTGCTAATTATACTAGAAACATAACAGTGACATGCTAAGAAAATGGTAAAGAATTGCTAACGACATGCTAATTATTATAAAAAACTAACAATAATGTGCTAAATCATGCTAGCATGTCATGTTATCTAAACTTTCAAACTGCTTTTTGGCTTTCCCAACCCAACCTCAAAGTTTGTTCACAATCTAATCTAGTTTTAATCTGTAATAACATTTCACAATATTACTGGTTTTGACCAAATAAATGCAATCTTGGTTCAAAACAAAACAAATAAACCGTTGAACAGTAGTATACAGTAGCTTTCCCAAAACTGGTTGTCAAACACAAGTAATAAAGCTTGAAATATGATTTAGAATAATACTTACACAGCTTACAGTGGTGATAGTAACAGAACTAGAGATAAAACTCAGGCCTTCATTCATGCTAACGTAAAGGGAGGCTGCCCTGCAATACAAATAATGTAAAAAATTACTTAATTCCTTTGAAAACACTACATTGCATTCCTTAATGAGCCACATTTAACATTTCTGCCAATAGAAAGAAAGTACAAATATTTATCTGTTACACTTACGTTCCCTCCTCTCGAAGAACAGGAGCTGGACAGAGCAGATACGTGTCCTCCACTACCAATGGCTTCACCACTAATAAAAAAGACAATTTGTTAGTCCCATTTGAAACAGTAAATCTGGAAAATACAGCATGAAATATCTACATATTGCTATCTGATTCCTTGTTGCATAAGAGGGCAGTTCATATGAAAACAGATGCAGTTGTTGAAGTTGTTGAGTGCATCTCATTTTTAGTCGTTGCAAAACATATCAACTGCAATTTCATCACTAGGATTAAAATTTTTAAGGCTAGAACCTAGAAACAACTGTTATGCAAAGCACTTAACCCCTGGTGGCCCTGAAGTTTCCAAAAGAAAAGAGAAGTGGGTCACGGATTACAGAACAGGGGTAATGGGGGCCATTGCTCCAAAACCTCTGATAGTCAAGGGACTCCAACTGAGATTGCAGTGGAGTGCTAAAATCACCCAAAAACAACAAACTGCAGATGTATATCTCTCAGATGCAACTTCGAGTTACTACACTCAAAAAAAAAATAAATTGACAAATTGGTGCATTAGTACTTGACACAGCCAAAGCAAGAATGCAGAAAAACATTTACAAATATAACACTTCTGTGTTTTTCTTTATCCTGTAGAAAGCTGGGTTTTTTTTTTGTTGTAGGCGGTCAGCTCAAATCCTGAAGATTCAGAATTCTGGCAGAGGGTCATGTTGTCATTGTGCTTTATTGGGCTGTTTACCCATAGCATACGACGGAAGGTCATGTTGTACTTCTAAGTAAAGACATGTGCACAGAGCTTTAACTTGCATGATAAATCAATAAGAATTACTGTTGATACCAAATTGTGTCTGAGCCTTTCGAGAGCTAAATGGCCACTGGGATAAATTCAACAGCCCTTGTGTTTCTTATGCAATCATTTGACTGCATAAGCGTGAATCCTACCTCCGAGTCTGTGCATCTCTTCAAAGTGTTTTAAAAGTTGTTTTTAAGTTGATGTTATGTATAAAGTGGTCAGATAACATTAGCTTGTGTGTTAATGTGTGTGCGTCTCTGAGGAAGACAGAGCGGGAGAGACAGAGTATGTGCTTGCCGTACATAATAAAATGAAATTTGTGGCAAAATATGGAAATGAGCTGTTGTTTTTATCATATTAATTATTATATTTATTTGTTTGTCCAGTGTCGTTGTGGGCTTTGGTTATTTTGCTGTTGTAAGACCTTTGAAATAATAGAAACCATTTGGTGAAGTGATATAATGTGGTCAAAGAGCTGGCTGGAACTACGTTTGCTGTGCAGTTTCACTGAAAATAATTGCACACCTTAGGCTTAGAATGTTCATCAGCCAATAAGACTCAAGCATTCAATGGCCCCATAGTATAACACAAATTTATCTTCTGTAGTACAAGGGATTGTGAGCAATATTGGCCCAATCAGCATTCACAGGAGCACATTAGTACATGTATGAAACTGTATGCCATCAAAGCAAATCTAAGGTTAGACAGAAATGTGAACACCTGGGAAACAGGCAGTATTTCTTTACTGAGGTTTTTGCCGTTAATAAAGCTTCCAACTTACTTAGAATAGATTCATACAATTTCTGTAATTGTCAGAAGGGCTGTGCGGGAAAAGTCAAATGGTGCCTTTTCCCTGATCTGTTTGCTAAACAATGAGAAGACTGCGCTATTCTTGTAAAGGTGCAACATGATATGGTCATCAGACCAAATTTCTATGAGGCTCCGCACATCCTCGCAACTCCAAGTGTGTCCGCAACCTGCCATGCTAAACTGCAAACTGTCAAACACTTCCTCATCTCTTAATGGACAGCACAACTGACTATGGTAACTGGTTTAGTCCAAAATAATTGCAGTTCTTCTTGCAATTTGTTCTGTTTGAGGTCAGATCACGTTCTCATCACACAAAAACTGCTCCAGGGTTCGCTTGAAAGAGTGCTGAGACCACCTCTTCAAGGAGGTCTCGGCACGCATGTTAAGCCCGCTTTTGGTGTGCACCCGAGTACGACTGCTGCATTCTCACCTGTCCAAATGAACCACACAAAGAGAGATGACGAACTATAGTGTGATTCAGCTGGGACAGTGTGAAAATTTCAGCTCTACGGACTAGTCAGAAGCAAGTCAGAAGGTCAACACATTGTAACCACACATGGCTCATTTCCGACAGCCTGTAAGGAGAGCAGGTTTGTGCATGATGGACATTATCATTCATTTACAGGATATCCTCTCTAGTGTTTACAGTGGTCAAGAGAAAATAAACAGCAGGCCTCCTCAAAGGCAGAGTAAATCTGATGTAGGTCTGGGAATGTGCCTTGAGGATGGGAAAGTGGGACCGGTTTGCTGAGTGGTGGACTGAAAAAGGTCAAATTGCTTCCATGACACAGTAAGACTCATCAGCCGGATATTCTGGTCTTTATCGGATACAAACAATTAGCATGGTGCCACGTTTGTAACGTCCGGCTTTAATCAGAGCAAAGACAGGCAAAGAGATGCCAAGCTGGTATCCATTACTGATACTGTAAAATAGGATTGAAGTCAGATGACTGGGCTTTGATCTACAACCAGTGCCTATTTTAATGAAATTACAATCGTTTGGAGAGAATGAGACCCTCCCTGAAGATTTAATACCATTAAAGTATTGCTGCATATGAAATGTCAGCATAGAATCACTCGCATTTTAATTGCTTTGCTTCAAAAAGGAAAGTCTCCAGACAATTAACATCAGATTTAGTTAAATATACAAAGCTTTCCATAACTGCCATAGTAATTAAATTGAGGCATCATGGGACATATGTGAACCATGGCATTCTGTTTTGGTAGCAGCTGAAGCAAAAAACAACTCTTTGTTCTTGTAAAGGCAAAGCTTTTTGTAAAAGTTCACACCTTGTACGGCAAATCTATTGTCTAGTCTGCCATTTCAAATGCTCAAGATATTTAAAGAAGCATGGATTCTGATTGCCAATTGTTTTTATTGTTCATCAGCTGGAAATTAATGATTACAAAAATATCGTTCCTCTGTGCCGTTATTGTTAAAGTTGTAAAAGTATTAAAAATTATCATTATTGTTATCGTTCTTAGTGTGAACAGGCCTTAATTCATATCAGTTTGTAAGAATGCATTTGTTTGTTGTATGATTATGCCTTTTTCCCCTGAGGCTGTGGTTTACAGGTAATACTGCTGTAAATGATGCTCAGTTTCTTGCACAGACTGATTGCTTTGCTTCATAGGACCTCAATATATCATCAGGAGCCTGAAGCCTCTTTTTTCTTATTCTCATAAATGGGCAGCCACTGACTTGCATTGAATCACTATGGACCACAGTTTTAGCTAATGTTCTACTGAAGAAAAAAAGTCATCTTGAATGGTCTGAGGGTGAGTAAGTTTAAGTTTTCATTTTTGGATGAACTATTCCTAAGTCATATGTTTTGCACAATCCAAATTTACACAAATTTATCACCTCATAAAATAGTTACATTTTCCCATGAGATGATTTTGTTACCATTTGATGTCCAATATAAAATTTGCATCCTACAGCAAAATTCGGTTATGATTCATTGTACTTCTGCTAATTCAATCTTTCCTGTGACTCATCCACCAGGCTCTGCAACAATAGTGTGCAAGTAATGCACCAATCCTGTTAAAACATGAGACCTGCACTAAAAACTGCAAGAGGTAGAGCTGACATTTGCCTAATGGGTTTTGTGAATGTGGTCAGCCTTTTGTGTGGCAGCATTTCTTTCTAATATCTCCTTGGTTTGGCAGGAATCCATCCTGTAAAACTCCTAATGTAGCATTTAAAACCTACTGTTAGCCAAAAAAAAAAAAAATGGGACTAGCATGGCACAGTCGGCCATTCCAAGGTTTCTATGAAAATGAGTCTTCTGAGACATTTGGTGGAAAAACGATAGCTAATCAGAAGGGTTTATAGATTCTGACTCGAATCATTCCAACCATATGGCAATTACGCAAGAAAGTCACGGAAATGTCTTATATAAGACTGTTGTCATCCCACACAACATTTAACCCTGTTTAATAGTCTTCATAGAGCCAGTGATGTGTTCAGCATACATGATCTTGGTAATGCAATGTAATATAATAGACGGTTTAAAGGCATAGTTCACCCCAAAATGAAACTCTCACAGCGTCCCATAACAACATTCTGTCTTTTTTTTTTTTTTTTGAATCAGAAAACATCGTTCCATAAAACAAGAAGTTAACGAATGTCCCTACAAATAATCATCATAGATGCATCATAAAAGTAGTCCATATCATACTCTTCAAGACTTCAATAGCGATGCAATAACTTTGAATGAGGAACGGAATATAATTGAAATCATCGTTTACTATTAATTTTTACAGACTACTCTCAAATTAAATATAGAGTTTATTGGTACAGGTTATGAGGCCTTGAAAACCAATGTTTGATATTATTGACAACCAACTGATATCTGTATTTTATTTGCAAGCCTCAGGTCTGTTCTTTGGGTCTGTTCACTGCAAAAAGCTTTATGGTGCTTGTGTTACTTGACAGTCCATGTTCACTATGATTTGTACTTATATAAAAATAATGATGCCAAAAAAATTTTTTTTATTTTTTTTAAATAGCACAAAGTTGGCAGAATTTCAAAGTACTTACTTCTGGTGAGAGTGTCATTTATTCTGAAGCTGCAAAGAACCTTGTCCACATTTCTAGCATGAAGGAATCCATTTCCTCTCACGACGACTTGGAACGCCTCTTTAAAACAGGAAGTTCACACATTACAATGTTACGTGACATAGCGAACTTTAAAAGACAGTTGCGATAAACAAATCTGATTATTTTCTAAAAAAATCATGCTTTTTGCTTGTTTTGCTTCATATAAGCAATATTTCTGCAAAGTCTTAAGAGTGGAGAGGTCCATTGTCTATTGTCAATAGTATGTTAAGTATATAAAGCACAACTCTCATCAAAGTCCCTTTCAAATCAAGCAGCTTTCAGCTGGTCAACACAACAAATTCACATGACCCATTTAAACATGTGAAATCTGCAAGGAATCTTTCACCCTCATCAAAATTCCAGAATCTTTGGATGGTGTGTGATTGTGTAAGGTATCTAATTTAAGTGTATACTTTTAGATATTAAAACCAACAGAATCGAACCTAACTTCTGGGTTTTGATCAAATGACGGCTTTCTGTATCAACCCTGTTATTCTGGAGGATTGTTCTCTGCTCAAGCGCTGGATCTAATGAGAACTGTACTCACCTCCAGCACAGATACTGGAAGGTTCTGCAGCAAGGATCTCTATGCAGGATTTCTTCAAGATCTAATGGGTACAAAGAGTAAAACTCAGTAGGTGGACAGCTAGGTCAGCTGAGCTAGTAAAGCTAAATGACCATTCAGTTCAGTTCAGTGTCTTTAAAGGGCAAGTTCACCCTAAACTGACAATTCCTTCATTAATTACTCACCCTTAAAATTGTTCCTTTCTTCTACTGAACACAAACTAACATATTCTGAAGAATGCAAACAGTTGCTGGTAGCCATTGACTTCCATAGTATGGATATAATGCAGTGGGGACCAGAAACCATTAGGTTACCAACATTCTTCAAAATACATTTCTTTATTTTAGTGCTGTCAAACGATTAATTATGATTAATCGCATACAAAATAAGTTTTTGTTCGCATAATATATGTGAGTGTTCTCTGTATATTTATTATGTGTATATACAGTACAAACACACACACATGCAGTATATATTTTGCAGATATTTACATGTAGTTTTTATATTAATACAATTTATTATAAATAAATATATTTAATATATAAACAAAGTTTTTCTAAAATATAAACGTGTGTGTATGTATATAATAAATATAGCACACATACATATATTATGTAAACAAAAACTTTTATTTTGTTTTTGATTTAATAGAACATACAGGTTTTGAAATACCTTGAGGATGAGGTAAATCATGAAATCATGTCAAATCATGGTCAGTGATTTTTGAATAATCCCTTTAAATTCATTTAACAAACACTTAATGGAAATTGTCCATTAATTGGACAAATTGTCAGGTTTTCTTTTTCTTTTTTTTGCAGAACAAGTTTATTTTATAATAAAGAATCCACCAATCATAGTAACACTTCTCCTTCAAGAGCCTCTACAGGACAATCCTCACGTTGCGTTTTGTTTTGAACATCACATCTGCTTTTTCCCTCTCTTTCCTCTCCTCCTGGAAATAGCCTTCATCAGCCATATACCAGCACCTATGTGTGGCGAGGTTGTTTTGATCTACATGTCTACCGGCTTTCTCTGTCATCTATAGAAGTATGCTTTCAGATCCCGAGGTCCCTGCTGATTTACGACACACTTCTCCTGAGCTCCGGCCAAGATCTTTCAGCATGCAACTAATTGACAGCAGATGGAGGCCAGCTGGACTGACCCCAGTCTCAGCTCATGAAACAATCAACCTCTGCATGGGCGAGACGAGTCTTTACCCAAACATCTCCTCTTTTCTTCCACCTCGGCTTTCAGAGCTTAAAAAAAATCTGAATCATTAGCTTTCATTGCAAAAAGAAAGGTCAGGGTGAACAGGCTTTGATGGTGTTTGGACAGACTCCAGTGGACCGTGGGATCAAAGCAGGTCCAGGTCTCTCTGATACTAGAGACAATCCTGCATCTTCAGATGGGACTCAACGAATATTCTTGTTTGTTGTTCTTCAATTCTGCTTTTCTTTAATTTTACTGTTGTTGTTATTTTCATTAAGATGTTGTTTCCTAGGGTAATTTTCCCCCACGAGGTCAAGCTTTGTCTGGTTGGCGTGGCTCTGTTTGGCCCTGCTGCTAGATGCTATAACTAAAGCAACTGAAAAGCATCTTCATCCACTGACAGCCATTCAAATTAGTGGTTGATGTATAGTGAATGTGTAATGGTCTCTATCTTAGACAGCAGGGTGGTCAATGGACTATATATCACTCTCTTTAATTTAAAGATAGTAAAAACATTTGCACAACAATTTATAAAGCAAAACATATATGAAAAAATAATAAACTTTAAATAAACCAATAATGCACAAGTCTTTGTGAACAGAGAAGAAGTTTTTTTCAAATGAGTACAAGGTATTGTTAACTTTATGCAAATTAAATTAAATGTGTAACACTTTACACTAAGGTTTATTAGTTAACATTAGTGAACAATATTAGTTAACATGAATTAAGAATGAATAATGCTTCTACAGCATGTATTGATCTTAGTTAAGGCTAATTTCAGCATTTACTAATGCATTATTAAAATCACAAGTTAATGCACTGTGAGCTAACATGAACTATTCATTAATGGTTGTATTTTTATTAACTAATGTTAACAAAGATAAATCTGTTCATGTTAGTTAATGCATAAACTAATTTGAACAAATTACACCTTTTTGTAAAGTGTTCCCCTTAAAAGTTTGTTGCATATGTTTAATACTTAAATGTATATTTGCTGAATGCTGATGGTAGATTATCTACTTATATTAGTTAATAAAATAGTAAAACACTTTTTTGTATACCATATTTAATTCAAATACAATTTTATTGATATTTAAATTACTTTTAGGCTGGGGCAGTAAGACAATAAGAGTCTTGTTTCCAACACATTGGCCAAATAGAAAAATGTAGTCACCAATAATTTAAAAAAATGGCAAAATAAAATAAATAAAAATCAGCCCACATTGGCCTTACACAATATACTGAATGACCACAAACTCAAAATAGTTTAAATCATAAACGACTGGAGGTTCTGACAGCTATGGATGTCTATGTACAGTAGTAAAGACCTTCTGTAACTGGTTAAATTAGTATTAACCCCTTAGCACTCCTAAGGTCTCTTTGTGAATGGACATTGGAATGCTTAACGGTTAAATTACTTCACAGTGAGTGCATGAATGAGTGATCATGATGAATTTAAACTAAAAATTCATCTTGTTAAAACTTAACTTAAATTGAATTGCTTAAACAGAATTACTTTATTTAAAGTATTAAATGAAAACAATGTGGTGCCAAAACTACAATCTGCAGTGATGCTTTGCAATTTTTTAACCACCTTAAATTGAATTAATGCTGAAAAAAGTACAATTTAGTTAAATAAATAGAAACGATCATAATGGTATTTGTTTTATACTACTATTAAAGTGTGCCTTTTTCTCACAATACAATCTTAGAATGCAATTTACTGTTTTAAATCAACAATATAAACACTCACCGAGCCAATCACACCTTGTAGAGCTTCAAAGCCATCATTTACTGGAAAGACATGATCTTTGCTATCAGCAATCTTGGCCAGCTAGAAAATGGGAGAAAAAAATAAATTACAAAACAAATGTATGAAGTACTTGCAATTTCATATACCCCCCAAGAATACTTTAGAAATCTTGTAACACTTTGGTATAAGTGTCAAGAATCTCACCGTACCACCAAACACAACACACACAAACACACACACACACCTGAGTCTCATTGAAATCCTTCACTCCTACACAGTACACAGAGGCACCCAGGCTGCGAGAGCGATTGGCCTGAAGGAAACACAGAGCAGAAACACTTCAGACACCTGTAAACTATTAGCCCTTAACTGCTTCATCCACAGATCATGCTTTTGGCTCTGTCTGGTGAAGCTGAACATCTATGAAGAGGAGGCTGGGTAATTCCGATCATTAGATGCTGAATAATGCCTTTGTTAGATGAAGCCGAAAGCAAAAGTGGGTAAAAATACGGGGATAAGTACGGTTATTATTTCAGTGAGTGTGGCTAACATTTTGTTCATAAAAATACGAAATGAGGATTTAATAGCTCATATGATTTGCTTTGTTTATTATTTATTTAAGAGATGGTTCTTATCAGTTGATACTGTTGTAATATTGTTACCATCTGTGTTACAGGATGATGAAGAAAAGAGAAATGCATGATGTAATTCCCATCATGAATTCGAAAAGGCCACTGATGACCCTCACTTCACCTCGTGAACACCAAAGTAAACATTGCTTTCATTGACGACACCCCTTGTGGAAAGCAATTACACTTAACTGCACTGAACTTGCAGTGTAACATTAATAAAATAAAATGCCATTTAAGTGGACTTTTTATCCCTTTGTAATAATGTCAAATTGAAAGTGTTAAAGTACATTTTACATGTTTATGTTTTAATAATATTTGTCACGCTTTATGATCATGATGTGTTAACATACTAAAAGCACATGTAAAAGTACTGTAGTGTGTTTTTAATTTATTACTTACATTTTTAAATGTACTAAATTGCCAATTCATTATTACAAATTTGTAACTACAAATATATTTCAACAGAATGTAATTAAGAGTGTAATGTGTAATTAAACAAATTACAGCAGAAATTACAATAAACCCTATTTTAGTTTACCATCAATTCTTATAAGTAGAGAATGCTTTAACCATATTTCCAAGACAATAGATATCATTATAAATTACATATTAAGATGTAGCTAAGTCCTACTTAAGAGGGTCGTAGTTTCAGCTATAATAATTGTAGTTAATACACTTAATCTACAATACATTTTTATGAAATTGCATTAACATGCCATCAATTGTAAATAAACATTACATTCAGTTTGTATTTAAATATATTCTTTTCAATTATTATCTATATTTGCAATAACATCTTTTTAAAAATTAAGATATGCATATTCTTTTTACTAGCCCTCCGCTCTTTTTTTTTTTTTTGCTCTTCTTCAGTATTTCATCATTCTCACCTCTCTTTCAGCGTAAAAGAAGAGATTTTCATGCAGTTCTCCATCTGTGAGGGCGATGATCACACTGGCTGTGCGGTATCCTTCACACAGAAACACAGTTTGCATCATGTTTGCAACTTAATGCCAAATATTGATTGACACATATTTAATCTGTTTTACAAAGGAACATACAAAATGGTGAAACTAGGGGGATAAACAGTAAATATGTTCAGTTGAAACAGCCCAAACCAGCTATATTGGCTCAGCTTATCCGACTTGTTACAGTATAAGCGTCAGTTTCATACTCAAGATAACACACGTACATCTGCAGGATATCTGTTAAAGACCACTGTACATGTGACAGATATCTGTAAGATATCAGTTTTACATACACTCTAAATCATAAACATCTTAAAGACATCTAATAAACATCTTTTTGACATCTGATAGGAAGCATTTTTTAGATGTATTACAGATGAACAAACACTCTAACAAATACGTCTTGCAGATGTAAATGCAGACGTCAAATAGACATCTCTGTGATGTACGTGTGCTATCAGCGACTGGCTTTAGAACCCAAAAATGAAATTTCTGTCATCATTTATTTGAGCCTGATCTCATGACGAAAACGTACCTGTGGGAACATTTTTGCAAGATGCAAAATACTTAGCGCCATGTACGACATATTCGTGACATATTCGTGTGAAATCTCCACTAAGTGGCGCTAAAAGGGTGTTTATTTTTCCCCCAGAAAAGATGGAACATACATGTTATGTTTTATGTGACCGCAGCTCTGACTTCAAATATTCACTGAGTGGCACTATAAATCTAATGCTGCGTGACATTTTGAAATAACGTACCATCAGCACTATACCCAAACCTACCCGATAGTATGAACAAAAGCAAATGTGACGTTAAAACGCAATTTCAATAATTTCGGTCTCTCATCTTTCAGCTGTTTCATCGTGAGTCATGTTTTTCACAGGAGTTGTATCCAAGAATTTTGAATCCTAAGTCCAGTTCCACACCAGCTAAGCTACCGAGAAAAGTCCGGTAAGCGAAACATATGTAGTTGTAATTATAACTATGTACGAAAATGATAACAAGTGCTCGCTGTTTAACCGCCTCTAGTAATATGTACTTATTGGTACATATTTTGTGTTTTGCAAAAAGGTTCCCAAAATTATGTTTTTAGCATGAGATCAGGTTACCCTCAAATTGTTGCCAACCTTAAAGAATTTCTTACTTCTGTTACACAAAAGAAGAACAAAGAGTTGACTTCCATAGTATTTATTTATTTATTTTACATTTTATGTGTAACCCCTGAAGATTTGCTGCCCTCATTCTTGCTCTGAACGACATTCAGTATTTTTAACAGGGGAGGCAGATGCAAATCACAGTCTCTAATGTCAGTTGCTAGTGCACTTCTTGAGATCAAGGAAGTGAGGTTTATCTGAGCAGCACTTACTAGCTGGCCTACAATGGGAGTCAAGCACTACCGTCAACAGTCTGACTGCCAACATTCCTCAAAATATCTTCTTTTGTGTTTTACAAAGTAAGGAATTATGCATAAGAACATGAGGGTGTGTAAATGATGGCAATTTTCATTTTTGGGTGAATCATCCCTTTAAGATGGTCTACCTGCAACTGTAACAAATTTAACCATTTTCTAAAACCAGTTAAGACCACCCTAAAGATTACTTAAACTAGTCTAAACTGTTTCTTCTTTCAGCAGGATGTGTTCGAAATGTACCTACCCTCAGTGTTACCATAGTAAATCTGTTCGCTGGCCTAGTAGCACAAAAAAAGAGACAAAATTTTGAAATATTGTAATCTCATGCAGATCAAACAACATTCACAGTGACTGGTGATTATTTCACAGACAGATGAGGAATAAATTTACCCAGCTGTGAAAGATCATTTAAAAACTCAACAGTTTTATGTTTTTAGGTCCAGTTGTCTGAGCAGTGGCCAAACATAAGCTTTGTGAAGGATATTTTGAGCTATTTGTCATAGCTGGGTGGGCGGTACTGATGCCAAGATTGGTTCCTATTGGCTCACTCACCCGCTGAATGCCTTCATGCATAAAAGTGTCTCCACCTGGCCGCACTTTCTCGAGTTCTTCCAAACCCTTCCGTATTTGTTCCCTGATAAACGCACACAAAGAAAAAGAGAGTAAAAAGGTCATGAAAAATACCTCATGGCCACAATCAATGCTCTATCTCTGCTACAACAGTGCAATGTTTTACTGTAACCACCAAACATTGGTAAAACACACAAGGTTTCAGGAAACCAGGAGTGCAAGTTTATTCTGGATGGAGCAGATTTTCAACAGCTACAGACAAATTATACCATGAATAATATTCATTGGCACTGACAACCATTGACAACCAGCACTTTTCTGGAAACATGGAAAAGCTTTACTCACAATGAATTTGGCATACAAAGCCACATGCTGAAGTCATTGAAGTGCTGTTTTAAAGAAATAGTTCACTCAAAAATAAAAACTCGTCATGCACTTGTTCCTGTTTGTTGGTAACTAATCAGTTGATGGTAGCCTTTGACTTCCACTGTATTTTTGTTTCTCCACCAGCTTCTATTTAGTTACCAAAATTCTTTAAAATAACTTCTGTTGCTTTGAACAGAAGAAATAATCTCATACACACTCAAAAAAATTATTTTAGTTGTTTGCTCAGTTTACTTAAATAAAATAAGCTAAAACAACACAAATCTTTAGTTTTTTAC
>JAUMHE010000055.1:14675262-14685779 GCA_032359235.1 Enteromius mattozi
GTTTGTTGTTCAGTTATATTTGACATTTAAAAGAGTCTATGTTTATGTTGATTTTTGAGGTTACCATCATGGTGAAGAGTAGACCTTGTTGTTAAGCTATGGCTACATGAGCTGTGTGCCAATGTCCTAATGCCAATGATGAGCCCATTTTTGCTTGATCACTCTATGTGTGCTGCAGATGTACAGAATATACTTAGCATGTGATCAAGTGTTATGATGTGTGTTATGTTTACAACAGATGTGATGTTCTTTATGGGTCATTAACGGTCAACTGATTCTGACAGATTTGACCTTCATTTTTGGTAGTAGAAGTGTAAAACTACAGTCATTAGTTGGCACAAACCCACACTACAGTCAAAACCCTTCCAGACTGCAAATTGGATAGGCCTACGATGCATCTGTGCAAGCAGCTTAAATAAAATCAAAAAATAGTAACATTAATTCACTCACCTGTCTTCTGTAAGCCGCATCAAAATCTTGCCCTGATCAGAGAACACAATAAAGGACATCCGCAACTGAGGGCTAGAAGCAAGAACAAACATGTATGTTACACTGAAATTGTAATTTTAAAAGCATATTTTAATTGTACAAATATCTCAATGTGATCCCACACATTCATATTTGTACTTTACTAAAATAATTTACATGTTTTTTTTAAGCCAAATAAAACTTTGGCTCAATATTTCACTCAATATTACTGTTTAACATGTTTTTTCATTATTTTTCGTCTACAAGTTATGCAGACTCACAGACTTTGCCTACCTTATGAACTTATGGGCCAGATGTTCCACAAAGTTATATATTTCATTCCAGTGATGCTGCACACTTCCTGATCTGCGGGGAGAAACAGACATATTGGACACTTACAGTCGGACATCAAGGAAGCAATAAAGATTCACAAGCTGAGAGGAATAGCTGAGTTTGAGATTTACAGCTGTGTGAAAAATATTTTTTTTAAAGCAGCAGTTCAAAAACTACACTGACACATTTGTATGCTCCTTTGAGGGAAATCGTTTGAGTATCCAGCATCATCCCAGAACAGCTGTCTGTCTGAATGAGTGTGATGCCAGCTGTCAATATTCCACTGACAAAAAAACAACAGTATTAAATTGAAATTGATATTACAGCAGCAATGCATCTGAAACTTTACTTTGGCATTTCAATTAAATTGAAACTCTTTTAAATTTATATATACTTTCTCATTAATTGTTGCCTTCTATCTGTATTTCAATTTACATCTTACTAGTTTGACCTTTATGCAGGACTCTGTGCAGGAAAACTCTTTTAAAACAAATACAATTTATTACATTCACAGAAAGTGAAGTGCCAGTCATATCTGGGAAATCTGCCTGTGAAAGAACTTGCTCACTTTCCAAAACTACATTTAAGAGAGAGCAGTTTAAGTCAAATGCTGTAATATTTGTACCGTGTAGTAAGCCATCTATAAAATCAATAAGGTACTCAAGGCATGCTGTATTGTATTTGTAAGATTTGGCAAAATCTTTTCTCCACAAAATGACACAACAACACTTTTATAGATATATTCATATGTGATTGAATTTGAAAGTAACCCTCTACCTTCCCCAGCTCCACCTGTATAGACCTGCTAAAGGGTGATGTCGTGTATGTTATATATGGGGGTTATTTCATATATTGTACATATTCAGCAGCAGCATGTTGTGGATATATTGGCACTTGCAAGTCTCAATACTTGCTCTGTCGCAGCAAATCTATTCTGCCAAGACAAAACACATTACCACTGCCATGTTTACTTCAATGATAAACTCTCTTAGAGTTTAATTACTATGTAAATGTGCTAAGGGTCTGATGATTTACTGAGATTAATGAATATTTATTACATTGTCTACATACTGGTTTGCTAAAATCGCTCTCTAGGAAATGAGTTTGACACTCTTGGTTTAGATCCAGCTCTAGACTACCCTCACAGTCTCTGACAAGAATAGTACACCAACTGCTCTGTAAAAACACAGAATGAAACTCTCAAACGTGAAGTATGTGCTAATCTTAGCCTCAATCACTGCCAAATGAAATATACCAGTTTATTAGTCAATGGCTAACAATAGGCTAGTCATTATTTAGTGGCTTTTAGTGACTTTAGTCACATGTGACTGACTTGGAATGTAGAGGATGGTTATAGCTAGCGAATTAATTCAATTTATATTTTAAAAAATGAATTGGAGTAGAATCAAATAACAACATCATTGAAAAGCTGATATAAACTGCTGTTGTTGTGCCTTCAATACATCCCAATAAATCAGTACTGAATAAAGATTGGAATATAATCAAATTAACAGCTTTTGAAACAAAATCTGATTATTCATAAAATCTCTGTCAATACACTGCTGTACAGTTAACATTTTCTTACTTTCAGTAATAACTACCATTAGCTGTCACTATGCCACATGCTATTTCTATGATGCCATGTCTAGTGCAGAGCTACAACCATTGATTCATTCAAAATGATGTACTCGTTATAATGCAACTATTTCCAGGATAAAATTGCATCCAGATGATCTTGTTTTTGCATGGTAATGCAGTTTAAAAATCCAGGTCCAGTGAATGCCATCAAACTGTCTCAAAGTTCACATTTCATTCAGTGGGTTTTGGTTAAAAAATAAGGTCTATGTTTAACACAAGCACAAGTTATTTACAGATTTTATTCTACAACAAAAGTAGTGATTTTTCAAACTTTTAATTCATGATATTTCCCAAAAAGTGGCTAAACAGACTATAGAGGTTTCAGGGACACTTCAACACACTGAACAGGTAAACTCATACTAACTAGTCTGATTTCACAGCGTCATCACATTCCTGCAAACTATTCAACTCAAAACTTCCTGGGAATGATAGAAAGAGTTGTTGTAAGTTTGATGTCAAGTCATTCGACTGTGGTGTAGTTTAAAACCTACGTTTAGCTTTTTACTTCTAGTGACTGTATTTAAGCTTCAAAATTCATAAGTTGTGTTCGTGTTCATCAAGAGTATCATAATAGACTATTAGTAGTCTATTTTCTGCAATAACCCAATTGTGTCCTAATAAGCAACCGATTAACAGAAAGAATCCTACTGAAATCTGAAAATACAGTTTTGAGACAAGAGTAAAATAATACAAAAAGGCATTTGAAAAGTAACAAAAATAAGTGATGATAGGACAGTCAGTAAAAGGTTTTACAAGACAATTTTCTATAAAAACAACAAAATAAAACAAAAATCTGTTTTTGAATAAAGTTTGAATAAAAGCCACCCACTGGGACATAAAAATTCTTATAGTTGAAGAAACACAAGAGTGTCCAAATACCCTTTGGGCCCACTAACTGAACCAATAAAAGGCTCTGCTCTACCTTATTATAGTCTACATTTAGAATTATTAATTACAATGCGATGATATGAGATAATGTGGCAAAAGTATCTGGATTGTTTAGGCACTGCCTCAGTCCTCTCTTCCTATGCCTGTCTTTCGCTCCCTCTCACTGTTTTTCCATTGTTAGTGAGATCCAGCCCTCTAAGGCAGCCAAAGCAGGCAGGGTTTGAAACATCTGGAGCTGATGGTGAAATGGTTTGTAAAAGCGAAGGATTTATTTATATAGCTATAACTCTTAATGAACTAGCCTTCATATAGCTGCCCAAGATTGCCTATTCATTTTCACTGAAATTGGACTGGATTGTCACATTATTCAGTTCCTCCCTAACCCAAAGGTTTAGATAATTCTTGGGAATGGATGAGAGTGCAAAACCCCCCCAACCGCATCTCTCGGCTTTCGTTTTTAGAACAAGAACAGTTCGATGAGGGCATTTCACTTAAGTTCAAAACAATAGCAGTTAGCCTCGCAGCCATTAGGTAAATTATGATTCATATTATATTTAACCTTTGCTCAGGAAAAGTTTGGTGTTCAGAGCCAGATGACTAATAAAACCATATAATAAAATCTTAATGGGAAGGGTTGGTCTTAAAATGTAATAGAAGTATTGAATGCTTTATTGTACAATTAAGGTACCGAAATGGACCCTTTATGTACAAACATGTCCCTTTTGAAAAGGTACCGCCCCAGTGACAGCTTTTGTATCCCTTCCAGCATACTATTTTTCACACACTATCTAGGAAAGTATTAGATTGCAATATAACTGCAGGTGGAGCTCTACTTCCAGCTTCACAACGTCTTCCGGAGGTCACTTACTTAAAACCTCCTAAACATACCTTTGTATATGTCTCTACAGACTGATCTCACGGCAATTCGTACATATTTTACAATGTGGCTAATTCGTATGAATTTGTACAAATGACCTGCACAAATGACCACTAAACCTACCTGTCACTGGAGTATAGACGAATTCTACGAGTGAGGTCGTACGAATTATCCACCTCTTAAAAAACGTACAAATTGGTGGTGAGATAGCGTTGACCTCTACTATATGCTAGATTGAATGTTTTCTCTTCGATCAAGTGAAGATTTATTGCAGATTGCGCAAATCATGAAATAATCGTTCAGACCATTTTGTAAACTGGCTTAACAGATTCAAAAGAACCGAAATGATCAAAAGATTAAACCACAAACTATCTATTTTTCACATGATTTTCTCTAACTATTTGTTTTGGATTAAAGGTCTGCATTTTCTCTTCAAAGTAAAGTAAAATTGAGTCAGCATAATGCAATATGTGTGTTTTTGTTTCGAGCTTCCTAGAGTTAGGTGAGTGGATTTCACTGTCGTAAATATATCGCTGCCATAATTACAGTACATGTGCATTTGCTGCAGTAAGGGAATCCAGCCTTTTCACAGAATTTACTGCTCATCAAATTTTTATACTTCCAGAACAGACGTTTGGCGAGAGCGTGACAAAGAAACAGAAGCCAGACGTATCATCAGAATGATTTTAAACTGACATTAGAAGAGTTCAGATGCAAAAGCCTCTAAGTGCCGTCTGAAATTTTCTTCTAAAATGAGCACTTTTATCAGGCTCCTATATTTATGCTCAGTTATTTCCCTATAATTGTGTAGAAAATGACCTATACAACCACCATTAGAGTAAAATTACTGAACCTAACCCTGATAAAAATGTTCATTTTAGATTAAAATTTCAAACAGCACTTAAGAGGCTTTTGCATCTGCACTCTTAATTTGAAGGTTAAAAACTAACATGCAGTTGCTTTAAGTAACAAAGTGTTACAACAAGTAATTTAAACTTCAACAAATTTATTCATTAATTTGGTGGTCATGTAATAAGTTAGTTTGACAAAACTGACTTCCCCAAAATGGTGTCAATTAGCTATTCTAACTTGATATTAATGACACAATAACAGGTTTACAGAGACCAGTATACTGAAAACGTAGGACAAAGTTCAAATGCTTTGATTACTGAATGTGATTGACCAAGTAGAAGCAGAAGCTCCAGAACCATACTCCAGAAACAACAGCAGGCCTTCCTGGTCATTAGAGTTGAGTGACATTATTAGTTTCATAACACATGTTGCTTTATTCCCACCACTGTTTCTCCTCTGTTCTCTTGCTGCACTGTCTGCAAAAGCGCTTGAGCTGAATGAATGAAGGAGAACGGTAAATGGCCTTCACAGACCCTTCTGAGCACAGGAGCCAAACCATCAAGCCCACAGCTATAAAGTGGAGCCACAGAAATGGGCCATAAGTAGAGCAACCAAACACTGACTTTCCCATAACTCACATCCAAGTTATTGCTGATTGATTTGTGTTGATAAACGAACCCATGTTAAACACAACCAGAACTTAATGGTGGGCATTGTCCCATGATAGCAGGAAGGCTTCTGTTTCTGCTTCTTGCATCTCTTCTTGTCAGCTGAAGATTCGACTGTTACACTGACTGATTATGACCAGTTATGTCCCTTCTCAGTTAGGGACACTTACTATTTATCAACATTAATGATTTCAATGCTCTGACATTATTGATTGAGAAGTGAAATGAGCTGGATGATGACATCGCTGTTTTCTCCAGAGCTGCTTTATAGATAAATTAAACTCATTTAATTATTGATTGACTGAATCAACAGTGAGCTGAATTTGCTTAATAATGAGTGTTTACTATTGTCTTCTTTTTAGAGCCACTTTGCAGCGAAACTGAATTCTGTTTGCATCACAGAATCATTATTTTCTTGCTTATCTCTGTAAACCTGCTTTGTAACAATTTGTTGTATTAAACTGTACAGATGCAAAATAGAAACCTAGCATTCTCAGACATTTGGACTACAGATATTTGCCTTGCTTGCATGTTCTTTCATCAGGGCATTCATTAACTTTATTCTCTCATATCATTTCTAGAATTCATTTTGTGTAGAACCACATTATTTGACTTCAGTCTTGTAGACGATGAAAGATGATGAAAGAGGGTGCATGAACCTCTGAAAGCACACACTTTTTATTTTGAGTGTCATTGTGCTGTTGCTCAGACACTGGGTGCTTATAATAACTGAATACTACAAGAATACCGCATTACAAATTATCATTGCACCAACAGGAAATAACAATCAATATTGTCATATTTAGAAAAAAAAATTCTTCCTGCAAAAGAATTTTAAAAAATGAATTAAATGAAAGCTAATCTGAGTTTCCAAGGCAGTGGAGTAAAGGGGAAAGGAGTTGACATATAGCTGTATGTTACTGTATAACTGTATGAATCTGTCCATCAATAACATCACATTCCCAGCTGAGCTGACAGGTGAGCCGTGACGAATGATTTACATGTATTAGGAAACACAGCTGTGTTTTTTATACTTAAAACACATTCGTCGAACATGAACATAACACTCTGGGGAAAAGTTGCCAAGCAGCGTTAAAGTTTAGACTGAAACGAAATAGCTGGAAACTGTGACCCACATCCAATCTATTCTGTGTCCGTGTGTGTGTGTGCATATATATTGTATAAAAAACTAGCAGCACACAGGTAAACATCACAGTGTGATGATTGAGTTCAGAAGTGTGTGTAATTGATTTTCCATGTGTGTTTATAAGTACTACGGCGTTCGCAACACTGCGTGCCAAAATTAGGTCAAGGTAGCTTGCGAGTCGCCAAGTACAATTACCAAACAAGACTAAAACAACCTTAATTTGTATGGTAATCAACAATCAAAATTTCAAATACAGTACAGAACAGATATTACTTGCTGTTTCTTTGTTGTATTTCATGAAATAGCAGTTTTAAAGTGAAAACTGTTTCTAAGTAAATCCTAAATCATCAGTTTACTTTACTTTTCTATTAAACTGCATATGTGGAACTAATATGGCAAATGGCTCTTAACCCAGCTGTTTAATCTATCTTTCCCTTGCAGTCTTTTGGCTCATTGCTGCATATTTGTAAACTGTCCTCAAGAGGCAGCACTTGCATCCAGCCAGCTTGTCCGCGTTGACCCCTAACATGCCATTTTCCCACCTCATGCATTATTGTTGTTGGATGAGACATGTGTTACAGAGGAAAACTGTTATCTGTATTGGTATACCCCCTCATCTCTCTTGCAAACACTGTGTGAATGCCATTATGCACTAAACTCTGAAATATCAACATGGAAATTGTTTTAAAAATATATCATATGCACACTTTTCAATCAGAAAAATGTAGTAACATGTTCTCAAAAAAGTTTTCAGCAGATGCCACTTTGCATTTGAATGTTCAAATAAAGCAAATGGGATTTGTTGGGTCAATTTCGATTGTAATATTAAAATGTAACATTAATATAAAACATTAATACATGAAAGCATCGATTAACTTAGCCTTCCTCATTTTAATAAAACTTTGCCACATATACTTTATACCTCTAAAAACTGCATTTAAATTAATTCTAATTTTGCATGAGCATATATTCATCTGTCTTATAATTACTGGTTAAAAATCAAAACAATGGGTTGAAGCCATACAAATGCCAACACAGTATATACAGAGTGTGATAACCATGCATTGATAAAAACGTGGTAAATCATAGGATAACTTACTTGTCTAGTACAAAGTAGAGGTCAAAACCTCCATAGCAAGAGGAAGCTGCTGTCCCTCTTTCCGGCACGAGTCCTGTATTTCCATTCGCAGTGTCCACTAATTTGACACAGAGCAAAACTGCTATCCTCCAAAGTCTGCACATGTTGTAAAGCACTGTTTGAGGTGAGCAAAATCAGGACTACAGAAAAAATACAAAAGTGACCATGAGAGAAAAGTAAGGTTCCAGAGGGTCCTTGACAATCCGTAATCCGTGCAGCTGCTCTGTGCAGTTAATTTGGACAAACCATTCTCCAAAAGACTAGATTTGTCTTTGCTTCTACTGTCCTGTGGCAGCAGAGTGAAGGGTTTATGGGGAAAAAAGAAAATGTGTCTAAGAAAGATTCTTGGTTATAAAAAAGTTTCTAGAAGGCAAAAGCACACATGTAAATGTGCACATGCATCTCAAAGTCTGACACACTTCTGCTCGCTGCCCCAGTTGGTGCTAGATGGATGGAGTGTGGGAGGGAGTGTGGTTCTGTGTGTTTATGTTTAAGTGTGTGTGTGTGTGTGTCTTTACCAGACAAAATCATTGTCTCTCTCAGCCCCTTGACTCTAAAACAACTTTCCATACTCTTTTTTTTAAAGCAATGAAGAAACCCAAAAAGTGATTAAGGTTGTTATTTTGCCATCTAGTGGTAAGAAATGTTACTGAAAATGTTTGTTTATTGACAGCATTACATTTGAACAATTTCCAACCTTTTCTGCTGTAAAGCTTGACATATAAAGACAATAGCTCAGAAAATCTCATTTTTGGAAATTGACTTCTTTATTGAACATTTAGACAATACATATATATAATATATATACATATATTTTTTTAAAAATCGAGTTTTTCATTGTGCATTCCAGTTAATCTCAATCTAACTGCAGTTCGGCTATTTTGATTAGGTACAAAATTACTCAAATTTACTAGCTAACACAAAAAATGATAGCATAATAAAAAGGTTTTTTTTATGTAAAAAGTTAGCTGTTTTTGCAAAGAAACTCTTCATATATATATATATATATATATATATATATATATACACTACCAGTCAAAAGTTTGGAAACAGTAAGATTTATTAAAAGATGATTTTTTAAAGATGTTTCTTATGTGTTCATCAAGGCTGCATTTGTATGATTAAAAAAAACAGTAAAAAAAGAAATACTATGATTTTTTTTTACCTTTTAAAATAATGGGTTTTTATTTTAATATTTTTTTAAATATAATTTATTTCTGTGATGCAAAGCTGAATTTCCATCGGTCATTATTCCAGTCTAAAGTGTCACATAATCCTTCAGAAACATTCTAATATGCTGATTTATTATTAGAATTATCAATGTTGGCAAAGTTCTAACAGCAAATATTTTGGGGGAAACTGCAAAACTTTTTTTTCAGGATTCTTTGATAAAAAGTTATAAAGAACAGCATTTATTAAAAATATAAACCTTTTCTAACAAGATAAATCTTTGCCATCACTTCTTATCAATGTTACACATCCTAGCTGAATAAAAGTTTTAATTTCTTTTTTTGAATGGTAGTGTATGTTGTTAGAAAGGTTCCCTGTCGACACTTCACTCATACTGCGTCTGCTGACAAGAAGCTATGGGAAAACTCCTTTTTTCCTCCTAGTCCTAACTGAAGCCTTATTCAATCACGCAGTGAAACTGCACATCCATTGGTTAGTGCAGTGCTATAAAAACAAACCAATCAGTTGGTCGCGGTGCTGCGCAAACCTATGGCAGCGGCTCCCGCCGAAGCGCGCCTGAATGGGCGGGGCCGAGTATATATAAGCGGTCACTTCGCCCCGGGGATTCAGATTATTCTCCTTCAGCGACGAAGCACTTTGCTGGTCCTGACTAAAAGCCTTTCGCCGTCAGAAACGCCTTGCACTAAAGTCACTGCGAGCTGCTCAGTCTTGCCTCTCTTCGCGCTAGGATAGCATCCTTTTCAGGACGCGACTCCTGCCCCCGAGCCCTCCCATCTCGCAAGAGACAGCGGGGCAGAGGGGCTAAGCGCTGCGAGATCACGCCGGCACAGCTCCCGCGTGCCTCACCATCTCCTGTGAGAGAAGCGTCATCTGTCCTCTTCTCTAACGATGACCAGTGTCCCTCAGCGGCTGCGAGCGACCTCGTCTCGTTTGGATTCAGTGAGGACGAGCTGCAGGATGACACCATGTTCCTTGCAGCTTCGGAAGGAGAGGAGCTGTCGGGCTCTGGAGACCCCGCCCCCCCTCCGCCGTCAGAGTCCGGCTCTGTCAAGCCCGGGATGGATGCCGAGCTATTCCGTGTCCTCTCGAGAGCAGTCAGCGAGCTCGGACTGGAGTGGACTCCGCCTCAGGAGCCCTCGCGGAGCCGCCTGGATAAATGGTTCCTACCAGGGCGCCCACAAGCCCCTCGTCAGAAATCCACACCTTTCTCACCTCCACCGCCTTCGCTTCACTCGACAGCGCTGAGTCAAGTCAAGTCAAGTCACTTTTATTTATATAGCGCTTTTAACAATACAGATTGTAGCAAAGCACTGAACA
>JAUMHE010000055.1:14708426-14721184 GCA_032359235.1 Enteromius mattozi
CATCTTTAAAAACCATTAAATATCTTACTGTTCTAAAACTTTTGAACGGTAGTGTATATAAAGTCATCTTATATAATGGGTTGTGATTTTATCCACAACAGTGATTCAGACATTTCCATCGATGTGGAGACGGTCACACCCACTCCAATGCCTCTCTATGACAATCAGAAAGCCCGCAGTGTGATGAACGAGTGTGAACGTCACGTTCTGTTTGCCCGAACCATTGCTGATGGACCACCTCCTCCTGATGATTGGGAAGAACACATCAACAAGTAAGAAAAGCTGCTGACGGGTCACTGCAAGATTGCAGATATATGAGAACGAGGGAGTAAAAAATATAGTTTTTTTTTTATTTGTTTGTGATCAACTTTTCTTCAATCTGTTTTAGGGCTGGCTGGTCATTGGCTCAGAACAAGCTCTTCAATAAAGTATTGAAAGCACTGCAGGCAGAAAGACTCAGCAGACTGGCCAATGAGAGTGTGAGTTTCAAAACTGGGTTTAACTCGCATACTCTGTTTTGTTCAGTTAAATTAAGAGCTGCTGTTTATCATAGGTGCTTGAAACTATTTTTTCTCTGGCTGTATTAGTGGTGGTCTTAGATTGCATATTAGAAGTCTTTTCAGGTTCTAAGATTGTACCTGTTTTTTTTTTTTGTTATTTTTTTTACCCAAACCTGACATGCATAAATTACTTTTGTAAACGAAAGAAAAACCCAGCCAAAGATGACAAAATATGAAATCATCAGATCTTTCCCTCTTGTTTGAAGGTAAAATTGATTCTCTGATCCTCCTCCTTACCTCTTTAGGTTTGGAAATTTACAGATTTGCAAACAGATAAAGAAAATAATTAGACTAGTCATATTTTTTAATAATAAAATATTTTTCAGTCTCAGATATGGGTCATCTCAAGACCTCTATTTGGTAAAACCACATTTATTTAAAATTACTGAAACCCGATGACAATATAGTTTTCTATATCATACATGGGGAGGAAATGCTTTCTATGGACAATGAATTTAAACATAGCTCGTTTCTTTACAATTAAATTATTTTAATTTAGTTTTTCTGGATTTTGTGTTTTATGATATTTTACAAATTTATCATCTCATCTCAAGAATTGGCTAAAAATACATCTCTTCCATCTTTATTTCACCCTCTAACTCTTGCAATCACTGTTCTAATTCTGTTGTTTTAAAAAAGCTTGTTTTCATATACACACACACACATATATATATATATATATAAACTAACTCTAGCTTCTTTTATTTTCTATTCTATTTTACAATTAACAAAAACATTGTATGTTCTATTGTGTCTGTTTTCTATTGTATCTTTTTATTTATTATATAGCTTAAAAATTCTTTGCTGCGTGTACTACGTTAAGCTAACTGACACTTTTTGACCTCATTTGTAAGTCCTTTTGGAAAAAAGCATCTGGTAAATGTAAATGCAATTTAAGTTCTTTAATGAAATTAATTAATTCAACTTCTAACAGTTTAAAGTTAACATTTAAAATTTTAAAGAAATGCAAGTATAACTATTAATTTGGATGAAAAAAAAAAAAAAAGCTATACAGTAGTAATATATTTTTAATATTTATTATTAAACCCAACTTTGACATGTTGTGGTGAAGGTATTTCATAAAGTTCAATAAATAAAGTTGTGTAGCGTTGTTGCTTGTTGTGTTTTAGTCCCTGCTGTTCCGAACAGACCCGAATGAGAAATGAAGGATAGATGGTTCTAATGAAAACGTTCTCTCACTCACTCTGTGTGTCTCTACTCTTCACAGGCCTGTAATGAACCTGTCTTACGCAGGATAGCAGTGGATAAATGTGCTCGTAAGGTCCGCCACGCTCTGGCCAGCATTAACTGGGACATTAAGCTGACACATTGGCTTCACAGCACACTTGTGGAGTCTTTGAGTCTTGCTATGCTAGCAGCTTACCTTGATGTGCTGCAGACACTCAAAAGCAAGGTGGGATGCCTTATTATAATTATCACTGCTGTAGTGTAGTGTCCATAGCAGGAGCTTACAGAAGACTTGACTTGTGACATCTCCACATTTACCCCTTCAGGTACCATCCCTGATCGAAAGGATGTTGCTGTCATCCTCTGTCAAAACTGGAGCGGCAGGAGCTGAGGCTCTTTCTCTGCTTCTCAAGCGGCCATGGGACCCTGCTGTGGGTGTGCTGTCACACAACAAACCAGTATGTGCTGTACTTTTTGTTGGTTTAGTTGCACTTATATCTATACTGCATCATTTTTGATATATTTGATTTTTAAGGCATCTAAATGATCAACACGATCAAAGTTTTCCTAATAAAACTGTTGTATGCAATCTACTACATGCCTTCTGTCTTCCAATTAGTAGTTCATACATTTTTGGCAAATAAAAGGTGTAGTTTCTTTTGGTGTAACTGTACAAATGTCTCCCTCAGTTTGTGGCTCATGGTGCATTGCATTATTTGTTTGCATATGAATTTGTATCAGCTCAGCACCAAATTGTTTGTTAGTAGTAGGGTTTCTGTAATATAAAAGACTTTTTGTTGTTTTTTCAGAGTAAACTTCCTGGATCCCCCCTGATCTTGATAGCTCCATCAGGACCAACAAACCCCGCCTTCTCAACCTCTCGACGAATGAGATTCTGGCAATCTCAGCTCTCCTGTCTAGGGAAGGTATGAAAAATCATAGGCAAATACAGCTGTCACAAACACGTTAATTTTGTGTTCATCACAATTTCTGATTTGGGCTATCAGTCTTGCATTCATAGATTGCTTTTAGGTTCTGATTCAGATGAAACTGATTCAGTGTTTTGGTGATTCAGGTCATTCCCATTAACGTTCATGTGGGCAGTGGAGCCAACATCGGAATCACGCAGTGTTTAGAGCACATGATCGGCACAGTCAGAGGAAAAGTTATTGAGGTATGAAACAACACACAGGACTTACTCCGTACTTCAGTGTATTATTACACTGTGACATTGGTACTTTAAAATAAAGTGTAACCAAGTATATATATCAATAATGTGATTTTCCGATCTCATATATGTATATTGTTTACATTTTTGTATATAGTTTATGAACAAATTCTGCATTTAATATAAATTAAACAATAATATTTTTAATTGACTTTTTTTTTAAGGTCTCACCAGCATATTTAAATTGTAAATAATACCAAATTACCAGAATATCAAATTACAATTCCTTTTGTAGTTTATGTATATTCTTGAAACACTGCATGATATTTTAAAGTAGCTATCGTGTTCCTGCCATAAAAGAATGTTAGGCGAATTATACATATATCATGAGGTGTATTTAAAGATTTATCTATTTTTTGCTCTAGGTTCACAGTCACTTTCCTCACAAGCCGATCATCTTGGTGGGTTGGAATGTGGGGTCATTGATCTCGTGTCACGTAAGTCTCTCTTAACAGTAGTTTTTTGATTCGTTGTCTCTGTTTGCTTGTAAACTGATGATGATTTATAGATGTCTATGTTTGCTTCCAGGTGTCCCTTATGGAGTATGTGACTGCTGTTGTGTGTTTGGGCTTCCCTCTCCAAACCGTCAGTGGGCCCAGAGGGGTAAGAGAAAACAGCTCATAGTTTCTCACTGCTTTTTGCCATGATGACATTTAACATTGCCGTCTAAAGTATAAAGTTTTTATTGTGTTTGTCAGGATGTTGATGATCCTCTGTTGGACATGAAGACTCCTGTGCTGTTTGTGGTGGGTCAGAACGCTCTTCAGTGCAGTACTGAGAACATGGAGGAGTTCAGGGAGAAGATTCAGGCTGATAACAGTATGGTCGTTGTTGGAGGGTCAGATGACAACTTGAGGTTTGTGTCTTCAGACATTTACATTTGTGTGCCAGGATTCGTCTTTTAATGATGCTATGAAACTAGTTCATGCAATTATCTTCTCTCGACTTGACAATGCTGTGTATACTGGCTTACCTAAGGGTTCTATAGATAAGCTGCAGCAGCTAGAGTATTAATGAGATTGAAGAAACAACAACATATTACACTGGTTTTAATGAAATTATACTGGTTTCTAGTGCACCAAAGCATACCTGTTGTTGTTTTTTCATATCTTTTTTCCTATGCTTGTGAAGCTCTTTGAGTTGCATTTTATGCATGAATTTATTGATTGAATGAATGAATGAATCTATTGTTTTGACATGTCTATATACTGGTTGATGGCATTGGGCTTTGTTTACAGGATAAACTCCACTAAGATGAAGACAGAAGGCCTGACGCAGACCATGGTGGATCGCTGCATTCAAGTCAGTTCTTCTCATTTTCTCATTTTATAAAGGCATAAACATGATTTCACATGTCATTCAGAGTGAAAATAGCTTGTTCTGGCCTTTAAAGTCTAATTTAAATGTTCATTCTAATACGTGATCTGTCTTGTGTGTCTTCTATAGTCTTTAGACATAATCTTTTTTTCCCTTTTCATGTTTTCAGGATGAGATAGTTGATTTTCTGACAGGAGTTTTGACCCGTACTGAGAGCCATGGCCACGGCTCTGGTGAAACTCGAGATTTAGATGCAGAGAAGAAGAAGAAACCACGTCGTGAGCTGCCCTTTGACCTTGAGAGGTCACGACCCTCTTCACCTGCTGTGAGGGTACCCATCTCCCCATCTGGGTCAGAGGTAAGAATATTATTTTGAGAACAAATGCTGGAAACACAATGAGATACGTGCCAGTTTTATCTTTAACTACATATAAAATTTCTATTTGTTCTATTCCACTTTATTTTTCCCGAATTGATTTCTTTTTCCCCCAAATTCCATATCTTTCTGTACTTTTTCTTAAGGATTAATTGTAGTAATCAAAAAGAATTTAACAATTTATTACAAGTGAAATGAAGTATACACTTGTAGGGTCCTGTGAATTTTTGTGTTTGTTTGTAGTGCTGTCGAAAAATTGATAGCATACAAATTAAAAGTTTTTGTTTACATAATATGTGTGTACTGTGTATATTTATTATGCATATATAAAGGCATTCACATTCAGTATATATTTTAAAAATACTTAAATTTATTTATATCAATATAAGATATATTATATCTTAATATATAATTTTTTTAAAAATATGTACATGCATGTGTGAGTATTTTTCTATAAATAATAAATAAACATGGTACACACATGTATTACGTAAACAGAAACTTCTGGATGCGATTGTTTAACAGCACTGTTTTGTTTCTAAATTCCGTTGTTTTCTATGCATGTTTTTGATTCTGTTTTAATGGTTTAATTACATTGTTTATTACAATGTTTGTCTAAAAGTAGGGTTAATTAAATTCATAAAGCCTTTTTTAGACCTTTTTATGATTCATGTATTATCATAAACAGTGGTCAAGTGAAGACATTCTTTTAATATGTAGTCAAATAATAATCTTAGTGTTTACTTAATATTTTGGCAAAGTGCTGCAGAACAGAGGTTTACTCTTTAAATGAAACACTAAAGATCATGTTTTTTGTTTTTCTTAAAGTAATAATAATAATCTTTTATATAATTTCTTTTTTTTTATTGAAGTGCACAGCTCTGCTTTTGATTTATTCATCCAATTTTGCCAAACTCTGTGGTAAATAAGGTGAGAATTCAGTGTTTTTCTCTGCTTTTTCCACATCACAGAATTCATAGGGGCCTAAACAAACTCCAGAAACCACATAGAAACATGCTAAAACCAATCAAAACATGCAGTTTTAGTAAATATATAGAGGTAGTGGGCCATGTGAATTAATTCAGACCTCTGCAATAATGTTTCCCGTGCAGGATATGTCCAGTGTCTGCAGCAGTCCTACAGCCAGTCCCAAACCCAAGATGGTTGGACTCTCTCCAGCTCAGAAATCCAGTCTCATTACCGCCACGCAGCTGCTGAAGACTCACATGCAGCGCTCAGGAACTGTGCTCACACACAAGCAAGCACAAGGTGTGTAAACACTCAGATTCAGCCCCAGAACACCACACATAGGATGCATTTTCGCATGTGCTGTTATTTGTGGTGCTAAGGCTGTTTTTCCCCGGTGGGATTCAAATGCACGAAATATGACTGGCAACCAATTTTATTCATCACTCATAACAAACACGGTAGTAATGTGTCTCTTGTCCCCTGCCTTTAGCTCTATTTTTGGTTTTGAATGCGAGAGTGTGTCCTATGTGTATTTTAATGCCTGATGGGTCTCTTTTAACCCTGAGCTGTTCTGCCGATGCCTGTGCATGTTAAATGATAAGGGCTACACAGTTTACCGTTGAAAAGCTAACGTTAACCCCCTGGGATTTACAGTTACGTCTTTTTTGTATTCAGGAGAGTCTCAGATCCCATCAAGCAGTAATGTTGTGTGTGATTCCTGTCTTCTCTATCCCCTCTACTTTCCTTCTTCACTTTCTCCATCTTTGTCTTCCGTTCGCTACAGCTCAGTTTGCTGCTTTTATGAAACATAATATGCTGGTGAGGAAAAGCATTCCTCCTGGCAGCCCATCATGTCTCTTTGGTGAGTATCTCTCCCTCTCTTTTTCCTTCTGTCTTCAATCAGTCTGTCCCTTTCATCTGTCCTTCTTTTCTAAAAATTGTTTGTCTTGTCTCTGTTACATACATCACTTTCACTGTTTCAACCGGGCTTGTGTTTGCTAACGGCACTAACAATAGCTTGCAAACTTACATTCTTCTTGGTAGAATGCATCTTAAATCAGTGGGCATAGTTTTTATTATTTTCCCTAACACAGCAGGTGCATTGTTTGGCCTATTGATGTCTGGGTTTTTTTCTTTTTCTATTTGTTATTTTTCTGGACTGAAATCCTAAACAATTTAACCACAGTTTATTAAAAGTTTAACAAAAATGACATGTTTAAGTTCCTATAAAATGTTTTATTTTTTTCAAAACTTGTTTTGTTGTTACCTAATTTTGTGTTAGCATGTCTAAATATTTAAAAAGCATAAGAACAAGTTTTATTTATTCATAAATCATATGAATAAATCATTTGTCTTTTAATTAAAGATTTAATTTAAATTAAAGGTGAGAATTCTTTTCTTTATTTTGGAAAATAAAGAGGAATTTAATATTACAGTTAAAAAACTGTGTAAAATGTCTTAAAGTTTTTATCATTTTTGTAGTAGCCTATTATGTACATTCTACTGAACAAAAGTAATATGTCTGCCGCAATGTCAAATTAAACTGAACTTTATTTTGACAGCTTGCTGTGAATACCTTTATAATTCTGTGTGTGCATGATATGAGGATAGATTTACTCGAATTGTGTGCACTCACATTTGTGTGTGTGCGCATTTGGGCGAAACTGCGCTGTGCAGAGAGCGTGTAATGTAGAGACAGAAAGACATGCAGTCGTATAAATCAGATAAATAACATAAGGCTATTTAGTTTGTTTAATAAAAAAATAAATAATTAAACAATAATAATAATACATTTTTAATAGTTTGTCACTGACCAAAATGTTGTTCTGTTTGGTTGATAAAGGCCCCGATATATAAACATGTATATAAATCAAGGAACTAACTGAAATGACATCATTTTGAACAAAATCAGGCTAAAATGAAGTTCGTTTTGAGTTTGATTTGGCAGTTCAAATCGGCTCACCGAAGGAAACTTTTTGGAGTTTGTTTTAGCTCCTAAACACCTTTGAGCTACCATTGGTCCGAGGCGGTTACGCAATTCGTGGGTTTGTTCTGAAGCTCCACCTTCTTTGACCTGGGGTTTTCATTTCTCATTCAGCCAAGGTCAGGCAGGGGAGTAACATCTCCAAGTCACTATATATGTAGCAGATATATTCGCACCTATATGATCGCTCTTTTATTTTGACTGTTGAGAACCCAGCTCCCACTCTACCATTAACTCTTCATTAATGTCTTTGCTTAACAGATCTGTCTAATAATTGAAAGGTATATGCTACAGTGTTTTTTCATATGTTGTTGGCATTCTCAAGCCTTTGAATATCTAGTAAACAGTAGCAAGCTTCTGCCAAGATAGCTGTTCGATATTTTAGTGTGCATTGTAACTTGCATAAAATATATGCAACATGCAGTAAAATGCAATATTAAAATCCTTGGTCTCGATTTATGCTGCGCCTGTGTATTTTGCCACTATGTCATATTTATGTCATATTCACTGTATGCTGTATGTAAAATTACCTGGTTAGTGCACACAGATTAACCAGATTACAGAGTATATTACCAGTTACAGTGTTTTTATTCAGGGTTTTAACAACTTTTGTACTTCTTAAATATACTATTAATAGAAACCTCTTTATAAATTTTATGTAAAAAAAAAAAATAATTGCAGAAAGCATGCATGTGCAAACTTTTAAATTAAATATTAAGATTATTAGCTTTATATCGGCCGCTCTGCTCTGTAAGATATCAGTTTCAGCAAGTTGTTGTTCAGTTGTTTCAGCAAACAAAAAAGTTTGTATGAGCTGAACACTTTTATATATTCGGTATTGTTACCCTTGTGTGGTCTTCGGGGTCTTTTTGACCTGCAAATGATGTTCGCCAAATTTTTTAAAATAGTTATCTTCATCCAAATGGTTTGAGACTTCAAAAAAAAAAAAATGGAATGAGATCTTGATTTTTATATTAGTGGGTTTTTGTAAGCAAATGTATTATTATGTGTATTAATGTTTTTCTTTCACATTTGTGTAGTTTTTGGAGGACTTTTCATATTTTTACAAATTATTATTATATTTTTTTACATAGGTTTGTATACAAAAATGTTTTTCTTTTAATGCCGACATTTCTAATTTTCCTTCGTGAGGATAACATGGATCATTTGCCATGGTTTAGTGTATGATTTTTGCCTATCTTTTGGAAAATGCAGTTTTAAAATGAAGAAAAATCTAATTTTTACCAGTAGATGGCTGCAGAGCTCCACTATTGGTTATATGCTATTTGACTAACTGAAAGATATCTTTTTTCAGCTTGACTTATATCTACATATTATGAAATCACAATTATAACCATAAAATTTATTTTTGTCAAAGTTTTTGTACTGAAAAAAAAGTCTTTCAATAATGTTAGATAATGATTAGAATGTTACCTGAAAACCTGAACGAGTGCTAAAAAGTGCTGAAGTAATTTTATGGATATAATTGTGTTTTCATAATATGTAGATATGATTCCAACTGAAAAGACTTGTGAAAAGATATCTTTCAGTTAGTCAAATAGCCAATAGCCAATAGTGGAGCTCTGCAGCCATCTACTGGTAAAAAATATAAGTTTTTCATTTTAAAACTGCATTTTCCAAAAGATAGACAAAAATCTTACACTAAACCATGTCAAATGATCCATGTTATCCCCACGAAGAAAATTAGAAACGTGGGTCTTTTATAAAGTACATTTTTACATAGACAGCTGTTTTATTTAAAAACAGTGCATTTCCATGTTTTGCAGTGGAGTTTAGAAAGAATCTTTCACACAAACCAAACACTGATCAGGAAATAACTTGTCTGAATGCACTGAAAGCATCTTAATCTTCACCCTCAGACCTCTGTGGTGTTTCATATTACCTGTATTGGCTTCTTCTGAAGCCTCAGTGAGCTTGAGGCCGCTGGTCCTTAACCCTTCAGCATTATGTGTTTCAGTGCCGGTGCCCAGTGAGCAGGTGGAGGGTTTGGACAGAGATGACCTGAGGCTCCAACTCAAGAGAAGACAGACTCCCAGTCCAACTCCCACCAAAGCCTCCAAAAGAGCCAAGATCAAAGTCACCATCGTCTCCCACGGAGATGTAGCGGGAAACACGGCTGGATCCACTTCTCAAGAAGGTAATGAAAACAAAGACCTCACTTAGCCCACTGAGCCGCTGGTTAAGCTATATGGAGTGTAGGAATAGTGAAGGAATAGTTCACCCAGGATGAAAATTCTGCCATTTACTCATCTTTTAGTAGTTCCAAGCCTGTATGAATTTCTTTATTCTGGCGCACAAAAAGGAAGATATTTTGAAGAACTTTTGTAACCAGGCTCTTTTTTTTTCACCATTGACTCCCATAGTATTTTTTTTTTTCCTACTATGGAAGTCAATAGTGACCCAAAACAGCCTGGTTACAAACCTTATTTAAAAAAATATCTTCATTTGGCAGAATAAAGAAATTCGTACAGGTTTAGAAATAGGGATGTCAATTTTCGATCATTTCCACAATCGATCATCGTTTAAATTAACGATCAATTAATCAATTAATCGTTAACCTTAATACTGTAAAATGCATCTAGGCATCTATTGCAGTGGCATATAGTTGACAGCATGTGCATATAGCTCTCCAAATGCCAGCTTTTTCACCCAAATGAAAGAGGTTTTTAGTCTAAATAAAAGGCAAGTAGCAGGATATTAAAATGTAAAGATGTGATCATTTGATAAAATTCAGAGAGCGCGCTGTAGTTTTGCGTGGGATCATTATACTTTGCACTGTTTCAGATCCCGCCACGGAAGACCACTGAACGCACCTCGTTAAAGGATTTCAAGACACTTGTTGTTTTTAAAACACCATAGCAATGTTTTTTTGTTTTTTTGTTTAGCATTTACATGATCGGGATTTAAAATAAAAGGATTTATTAAAAATGAAAAAAAGGATTAACAAAGCTATGTATTCATAGCTTTGTTAATAAGAGAAATTATATTAATTATAATTATATTTATTATATATTATATAATTATAATTAATAGCTTATTATAATTATATTATATTATATATTAGATTATAATTAGATTATAATTATATAATTATATTAAATTATATTATATTATATTATATTAATTATATTAATTATATCAAAGCTATGTACCTCACTTGTGTCATAATTGTACATAATTGTGTCATAATAAAAAAAAAAGGATTTCAAACGAAACTATGGCACATGGGCCTGTGACACGCGGTCAGTGATCCACTTCCAAAACCACCGGCGCTGCTATGGCAAAACGTAGGCCTCCTGTTACCCATCTGAAGCATTATGACACAAGTATTATAGGTATTATATTCATGTGTGCAGTTTCAGTCAGATTGATGACTTTAAAGTTAACCTAACAATAAAAAGTCATTTACTGTTGGCTACTGTCAACTGTTTGGTTGCCCACATTCCTCAATATCTTCTTGTGTTCAACAGAAGAAAGAAATTCATAGAGTTTTCGTGTTTTGGGTGAATTGTGCATTTCAGGCCTTTTTTTGTTAAGGCATTGTTTTAATTACGTTTGCTTGTAGAAGCTAGAAGTTGAGAAGTGCATCACACATAAGACTTCTCGCAGGTATCGCACACTGGATACCTCACATTCAGTTCAAAAAGACAGCAGTCCAAAACAGTGCATCTAATCACCAAACAGGCAAAACATTCACCTCACACATTGCACACTGTACATTCACCTGTTGTATGCGGACTCTCTGCGGTCTCAAAAAATGGCCTGCACGTGGACGGGGTGCTGAAAATTACGTAATGCAGGCGGTGCATACTTTGGCCTTAACACCACTAAATCTCTACAATCATCTCAAGTGTCACCACAAAATTCCTTCCTGAAACCTCAAAATGTTGATAGGTTAGTGTTTTTGGCAAAGAACCTTTAAGGTTTTGTACCAATTGGAGCAAAAAGCACAGGTTCTGTTCAGTTATTTTTATTTATTATTGCTAATGTTCTCTTATGCTCAACAACTTATGTTAAAAGCTTTTAAATTTCTAAAATAAAGAAAAGAGAATATTTTATGTTACTACAGAACTTCATAATATTGAATGTACTGTTTTTTGTTCGTTTGGGGGTTTTTTTGTACTTGAGTGCAATAAATTTTGGTTTGCGATCTCAATCCCTATGGAGAAAAATTGTGATTCACATTTTGGCAAGAATTGTGCAGCCCTACTGTCTTGCTGTCTCAAGGTGTTTACATTTGTTTTGGTGTTTTCTGTGCAGTGGGTTTGTCAGGAAAGCCTCTCGGGCTGACAATGGGCCAGACTGTATCGGGGGCCAAAGAGCTGTCGGAGCTTCTCGGTGCACAAAGGTACCTTTTATCTTTTCAAACCAGACCGTACAAGAAAAATTAAGACTCTTAAGGTGCTTTACCCTACCAAAAAAACTATAATAATAGTAGTCACAAAATATAGTATATATAATGAAATAGTCAAAAATTCAGGCAAATTAGTACAGAATGGGACTTCCAAAAAAGCAGAAATACCCAGGTTACTTTGGTACGTAATGTGACACTATCAAAATAGAGTTTGCATGTTTTAAAAATGGTTTTCACCATATTTTCCCACGGAACCATCATGATGGTGTGATGGTGTTTTAATCTTGATGCATTGACCAGTGCTGTTTGTATTCTTGTGTAATGATGATCTTGCTGCATCGCCTAATTGTTAGATTTAGATCACTGTTGTTATTGTGACATTTCAATGATTTAGACAATGTCATGCCTAATAGACCACAAAACCAGTGTAGTCAACAATGTAGTATGGGTCAGAATGATTAATTTTTCTTTTATGGCGAAAATCATTAGGATATTAAGTAACAATCATGTTCCATTAAGATATTTTGTACATTTCTTACCATGTCAAAACTTAATTTCTGATTAGTAATATGCATTGATCAGGACTTTATTTGGGACAACCTTAAAGGCAATTTTCTCTACATTTCTTTTTGCACCACCATATACCCGACTTTCAAATAGTTGTATCTTGTCCAAATATAGTCCTATCCTATCAAACCATACATCAGTGTTACAAACTCATTTATTCAGCTGCTTTCAAATGACTTATACAAGTCAAGTCA
>JAUMHE010000055.1:14722153-14738257 GCA_032359235.1 Enteromius mattozi
TTATCTATATGGAGTTTACACAAGACTAGATAATGATCTGAGATATCATCGCTTTGCTGCAGGATTTCAACACCATTAACATCAATTCCATACATTTCGATTTAAAAACAATTACGCTTATGGTTTTGTCACATTTTGAATGAGATAATGCGGCTGCACTGAATTTTGTAAGTTTCCACTTATACATACAACTCATGTATATACTTGTAGAAAATAAAAAATACTGTTCTGTGCTCTTAGGTCAGGTTTGGCAGACGTGTCCAGTGAAGGGCCGTTTCACAGCCTGCAGGGGAGTGTGATGTCCGGTTCTTCCTCTCCTGTCCAAGCTCAGGCCCCTGCCACTGCACAAGGTGCCACCACTAATACATTCTGCCAACAAGATCATTGGACAGCTCTTTGTTTCAATTAGTGTTCATTTCATGTATGAAAATTATGATAAATAGAGGTTGATTACCTAGATAAGACAACTATGATATGATTAAACAGCATTTTTAACAAAAACCAAGCCTCTGAGCTTCATTGCATGAGGTTGCCAGATTTCAGGGGTTTAAATACATTTATCCAAAAGGAAACACTTTGTGCCTTGTGTTCTACCTGATACTGGCAACTCTATGCCAGTGCAAACTATGCAAAAATCAGAATTAGTTTTTTTTTTTTTTTTTTTCATCAGACCAAATTTGGGGAAGCTTAGCATTCCATCACTTGCATCTCTTCTAGCCAAAATAATCCATAATAATGCTTCCTCCACTGAAAAAATCCTTCTGCTGTTGTCCTCCTACATCAAAGTCCATCAACATATTTGTTTAGTATACTTATTATATACTATATTTAGTGTACTTGTATATAGTGCTTGATTTATGCATATTTCTCTCCTGATTCAGGCGAGACAAATTTTTCACTGTAGAAAGCAATATTATGGATAGAGCACTTAAGCTTAGTATTTTAACTTGAAGTGATGGTTGGAAAAAAGTGTTGTGGGTTGATTGTGGATTATTGTGATGATTTTATCAACTTTTTGGACTCTCATTCTGTTGGCACCCATACAGTGCATAGCATCCATTGGTTGATGAAATGCTTCATTAACATTACATTTCAACCTTTCTGACTCTCTGCATTTGTGTGTAGCTCCCTCTGCCAGTAGTCTGCTGCAGGGCCTCAGCCTCAGTCTGCAGGAGATCAACACTAAATCCCCAGGCGTCTCCTCCACCTCACAGGTGCCGGCCGTCACACTACACTGCCTAAAAACACATCTCTGTCTAATAGCTCTGTTGCTTCCTTTATAGAACACCTGATGTGTAATGCCCTGTGTGTGTGTGTGTGTGCTGGTGTTCAGGTTTCCGGGGGGATCCCGCAGTGTCAGGGTCAGGTGTTGGGCAGCAGCGGCACACTTGTGCGGACCACCGCCATCCGCCAGCTCCTCACCAATGGAAACCTGGCTAAGCTAGCCAATAGCCTGCCAGGACTGGCCCACGTCTCCAGTCAGAGCACGGGTACGTCCTCGTCGCCGCTGATGACACAGCGAGCCAAACAGAGGCGTCCGCGATGAGTAGGGACGCTAGAGTAGCTGCAAGGTCAAAGGTTGAGTCCATGAGAAGCATGTAAATATGTACCATAAAGGTGTAGATTTGTACTGTTTTTAAATGCATGTAAAGAGCTTTATTGCGCGATCTTCTACAATATCAGGCTGGTTCAGCTTACAAAATTAATGTACTTTTTCACAAGGTGTGCATTTTAGGGGTTGACCTTTAATTCGATTGTTACGGCTGAGTATTTGTGTAAAAATGGCTTCATTCATGCTTAATGTGACCACCTCACTGTTGTGCTTTATGTTCCATTTTTCTGTTTGCTTCTGTTCTCAGTTTTGTTATTTGTTTACCTGTTTTTTTTTTTGTTGGATGAAGAGTATGTAAATCATAAGGCTTGCTCTACTCACAAAGACATTCATTAAATCCCCAACAGCAAACCGTTTTTCTTACCTCTTCTTTGTGTCATCATTATTCTGTTTTCTGTTTTCATCTCCCAGCTGCATGTATAAGTGTTCTTTATTTTTTTGCAGCGGTTTACATTATTTAAACGCAAGTTGAAAAACTGGTATCTTTTCATCAAGCATTGGACTAAACGCTTTACAATAATTAAATCGGCAGGGATTTCAATATTGTTGGAGCTAAAACTAAAAAAGTATGAACAGAATGGACTGTTTTGCGGTTTTCTATGAAATGACTCCAGATGAAGATAAACAAAAATGTTTGTTTCTATTATAGTTTTTGTACTTTTACACTAAAGGCTTCATAGAAGGTGAATTAAATAACAAAACAAAACAAAACATCTGATTTTATCAACTGTTGCACCTGTTCTATGTTAAAAGAAAATCACTTCATGCTAAATGTGCTTTATTACACTACAAGTTAGATATAGATTTGATTGTAAATATGAGTATGGTGAATTCTCACTTTCCATTTTATTCTAATTATTCTATTCTAATTGTGTTTTATCTGTTTTAAAAAAGGAACCAAAAACATTTGACCCTTGCACTTTCCTATTCTATTCTTCTATTTTAACTTCTTTATTATAAAAAATTACCCTCCTACATTATCACTATATTGTATTTCTATTTTATCTACTTGTTTTCTATTCTTTTATTATAAAAATGACCTTCTAACTTTAGCATTCTCTTTTATATTTCTATCGTATCTACTTTTCTATTTTTTTTTATTTATTTTTTTAATATGAAAAAACCCCGAAATACCCTTGGACCTATATTAGTACAAACGTTAGGGATGCTTAAAAGATAATAGTCTTGAATACCATGATTCTTCACCCCTTTTTAAATCATATTCTGCTGTAAATATGAAGGAAGTAAACCTAAAATTTGTATAAGTACCAATGCTTGAGTCTAAGGGATGACAACATTGGCCAACCAATCTGAGAGTACAATAAACTGATGGGTAAGGGCTTTTGAATTTGTGATAAACCTTAATGCTCCATAAACCGAATCCAACGCCTGTAAACAATGCTTAGGTGCCTGCAAATAATGATATCACAATAATCCAACACTTACAAATATCTGATACCAATCTCTTCCTTTCTTCAAAAGAAAGACAAGACTTGACTCTAAAAAAAGGCCCATTGCTCATTTTTTGGTTTTGATTGCTTCCATTCACCTGCTTTGTAAGTCGCTTTGGATGAAAACATCTGCCAAATAACTAAATTAAATGTTATAAGCAAGTAATGAATAAGATGGCTACTAATAGGCATGAACAAAAAAAGTTTCTTCATTCATTCATTAATTAATAATTAGGCCTATTTACAATTAGAGGGTAAAACAGCTCGGTTTCAATAGGATCTCTGTAATCGAATCAACGATAATCGCTGGAAATTAAGTGAGAGGCGACCGCAGCAATGAACCAAAAAAACCAGGCTCAGTTGGGGGGCCAGTTCTCCTAGTAGGCTATGAGATCCCTGTAAAGTGTGTGTGTGTGTGTGTGAGAGAGAGAGAGAGAGAGGTCTGGGTATGCCCCCACAGGTATGTTGTTCATTTTTTGTATTTAGTTTTTTTTGTATTTATTTATTTTTTAGATACAGCTTATACATATACATATATAAACCTCAAGGTCACAGACAAGGCTTCGTTAATTTAGGATATTTAAAGGCACAATATGTAAGTTTACGCCACTAGAGGTCGCATTTTCAAAACAATAACAGAGGCGAAGTTCTATGACGCAATGGCGGAGCATAGAACTCTGGGAGATGTCGTTTTCACAAATCATTCTCACGGATGAAAAGCTCATTTATATCTGTTCAATCACCTAACCACCTGTACATGACTATTACCTACACAATGAATAATATATATTTGCTTACCCGTCAATTAAAACACACGCGAGAGCGGAGTCTCTGTCCAGTCTGAGGTTTTCACGAAGCTCTCTCCATTTCGGAAACGCCACGCCGATATTTGTTCTCGCTTTATTTCGTTGACTGTTCCAATATCTTATTTCCTCGGTTTGTATACATCTACGCTTTTTGGGATTGTGGAGAGTGTAATAATGATCCATGATATGGAAATGCACAGTAAATAACTACCACTTCCGCATTTGTCCACGCGTGTTGCCATAGTATTCATAGGCGGAAACCGAGGATGGCGCGGATATTGCGTCATTAATAGGCGACAAGGAACAGGGACGGTTCATTACTTAAGTCTAGAATTTCTTCGAATTTACAAATCCTACAGAACTTTTGAGATAATATAAGTACACAACTGCATGAAATATATAATCTGTGCAAGTGGTTTTTGGATATTTACATATTGTGCCTTTAAGTAATTTTATAAAAGTGCTTTAGAACCTTACTAACTGCCTGCATTGCTTTAGAAAAAAATAAATTAAATTCATCACTGGTGTCCATTTGGAGACAAAACAAAGGCACGGATATAGGATATATTTTAAGATCGCTTTGTTTCAGTTGAAACAGCTCAGACTTACATTTTAGTCTGGGACTAGGTTTAATCCTCGTCTGTGAAACCGGGGGATTATGTCTATGAAACAGAAATATGTGGTGTAATCTGGTGTGTGTTGTGTGCAGGACTGAACGCTCCCACCACGATCACGGTGACGTTGCGCGGGCAGCCCAGCAGACTTCCCGCTCTCAGCCACACGGGGGCGCCCGCGCCGCTCACAGCGCACCAGAGCAGCAGGTGAGTGACACACACACACACACACACGCCACTGATCTATCATAGAACACATTATAGTGATTATATATAGATCAGTGACACACACACGTTGGTTTTTGTGATTTATGGGGTCTCTCCATAGGTGTAATGGTGTACAAACTGTATGTGGTGTTGCCCTACACTGACTCTACACCTAAACCTACCCCTTACAGGAAACTACAGACATCTTTAGATTTTCAAAAAAACACCATTTAGTATGTTTTTTAAGCCTTTTGAATTACGGGGACACTGAAAATGTCCTCATAAATCACCTTCATATTATAATACCTGTCATACCCATGTCATTATACACATTTGTGTCCTCATAAACCACATAAACACACACACACACTGAGTAGCAGAGCCAAACAGAACAGCAGGTCTCTTCACCGTGGCTTCAGGCCTCCCTCTGCTTTGACTCACGCTCGACAAATTACAGGAGCTCATCAAAGTCATTTAGGATTTTCATTAACGTTGATTAGTCTGTTTGGGGGAGTTTTACCCTTTTTTTCTGTGTCAGATGATGTTTACTCGCTCTGCAGTGTGTCGTCGGAGCGGTTGCTGTAGTAACCGTCTCATTGACCATGCAGAGAGATGAGGTGTAATTATTTGCTTAATCACTCTGAAGAGCATAATTATATGCTTGTCATTTTTGTTTTGGATCAGCTTAGGTATTCGTAGTGGTTTGGTTCGTTTAAGAATGCTTGTGAGTCCTAAAAATACTACGACTGGACTGACCACAGATAACTTTAATCCGTAAAAATTGTAGAGATGTATTTTAGCAGCATTACAGGAACAAGAGTCACTGCTGAATGACTGAGTGAGTGAGTGAGTGAGTGAGTGAATGCATGTCAAAGCCATATTTCACCTAAAATATTTCACCAAATGGCTTTCTATAACAAATTAATGCAACAACAACAAAAAATAAATAAATCAAATGTAGGTCTACGTTAAAAAGAAATAACATGTGGTCATTTTAAGAAATATGATCACTCTTGGAAAATGACTCATCCAGAGCACAATATTACATAGTTATGGTCATGTGATCAATCAATATTTTATCTTGCAGTGACCAGAAACTCTGAAATGGACGATATGAAGCTGAAATGGCCATCATTCATTCTTCCAATGAGCATCCAACAGATGAACCGAGAGGAATCTAATACAGAAACCCTTGTTGAAGACTAAAAAGACTGCTGATTTGCCTTACAACCTGCAAGAGCGCCATCTATAGACACTTTCTTGCACACATGGACTGAAAGCTGATTTATTGGATTTATTCTTAACAGCTTTCCCCCCTTCTGTTTCATAAAAATGATTTGCCAGTATAAAATATTTATGTTTACTTGATACAGTTTGTTGTTAAAGGTTTAGCACCGAACCCCAGCAGAGCCTGTGCTTCATTCCCTCACAGCCATAAAGAGCCTGAGAAAAATGGATCATTAAGCTGTCAAAATACTGATAATAAATTCAAGCCGTTTAGAAGACGACATGAGAGTTTTTTAATATATTTTTTTCAGTGCATCTATGCATCAGTCATTCCTCAGGGCATCAGGATGTAGCTGTCCTTCAAATAACCATTATGATAATAATGCGCCTGCTTGATTAAGTCACAATTGTTTTGATTGCTGATTGTTTTTATTGGCCCTAATGAGGGAAACCAGTGGAGGTTGACAGAGTGATAGACACTGATTAATGCAGCAGTTTGTGTCCTCAACACATTAGATGATTGTGAAGCACTCAAACTGACTAGATGGCAGAGCTTGTCAAAATTGTTTGATGCCATGGATCCAGAAATATTGTTAATATTATTATAATGTGAGCCAGTCCATCTTATCTGTTCCTTCCGTCTCATTTCTTCAGTCCACAAGTTCCCCTGGGCATGCTACTATTAAAACCACCTGTCCTGGTTTTCCATCATGTCCCTCTAAAATAAAAAGAAAGGTTATGATATAATGGTGCCATTACAGTCTCAACACAGCTTTCCTGGATGATCAGGACACACAACTGCGATGTTTCTCTTCTGAGAATAATGACATCCAGGAGTGGTTCTTTTAAGATTATTTCCAGGATTGTGTGGGCTACATCGAAATTGATTATGCTTACTAAAGAATTCCCGGTCGTGTTTCCAGTGAAGGATTTGCTTAATGAAATTTGTTGTGTGCCACAAAGATCTCAGAAACGCTGCAGTTCTTCTATAATCTGTTGACTCATATCAAACAGGATATACGCACTTGACTACAGTCACACACAAAAAAACTGTTTATATCAAGCTGGGTTATTGTCCAAACATTGATTCAAAATGAGAGGTCACAGAAAACACCACTTGTTTACAGTCAGTGTATCTTTTCACATCCATGAAGTCACTGACACTTCTATGATGCATTGAAATTATGATGAAATACAAAGACTTTGTATTCAGATTATGACCACTATTTTCCCAGAAATCAAGCCATTCAGTGGTTTCAATATCAACAATCAGTATCAATAACTGGTTTCCTTATTCTTTATTCTACTAAATGAAAATGTTCACCACTCTGGAAAAATATCATAAACATATATTTAAAAAATAATCAAATATATATATATATATATATATATGTAGTGCTGTCAAACGATTAATCACATTTATATGTGCTAGAAATGTATATTAATATGTGCATGTAACATGCAAATATTTTCAAAATATATGTTGTAGGCTATGTGTGTTTTTATTTATACGAAATAAATATACACAACGCACATATATTATATAAACAACAACTTTATTTTGTATGTGATAAATCGCAATTAATCGTTTGACAGCATCACCAGTAGATTTATATGAGGATTTAGTGACCCTCTCTGTACATTTCATCATCACACCCGTAGGTGGCGATCAGCGGTTGTCTTTATAAGTGAGTCATCGAATCATTCTTTCAACCGATTTGTTCGAATCACTGATTTATTCAGTGTGTTTAATGCGAAAAAGCGCCATAATTTTCTTTCTGTCTTCACTTAGAAGTTTTAAGGAATAATATTATCGTGGCAGATAAAAAATAACATTGTGGCATCATTGTGTTTAATAATTAAAATTAAAGTTACGTAATATCAGCTTCCGTTGCTATTTCGAATCTGCTTTTGTGTAACTGTAGGCTATTATATAAAATATTATATAACAGACATTTGACTACATTTGCTAACATTTTTCTGCATAGACTATGGAAACACTTTATATATTTTAATGTAACATCAGTTTCTTGATTATATTGGCTTCAAAGAGGCAGCATATAACAACAGGCCACTAAACATATGCAGTTGAGTCCAGTGTATGTAGTAGAATACATTTCTGCTTTTTTTCAGTGCATAAGAGACATATTGAAACCATGATATTGCTGTTGTGAGCGTTTATGTCTCTATAAAGTCTAGCACAAGATGAGCAATAAACAGAGTGGAAGACATACTTAAACTCTACTTGACATGGACTCAAATGCAGGAGGGATTTTCCTTCGAGTATCATTATGATGAATTTGTGTATAGAAAGGAAGTGACTAAAGACTTATTGGCATCTCTAACAATAATTTGATGGGAACACAATGTCAACTTGGATCACGTATTGTATCAGATCCATGCAAACAGTACTGTAATATTCAGTGTGAGTCAGATGTAAGGCTGCACATCATCATTACATACATAATAAAGTAACAGCACATATCCCCACAGATGTATTCGAGGGGAATTCCATTATTCCACTCCACAGATGAGTGTTACAATAGCTCTGAGGAGAAAAAACATGGAATTCCCCTTTAATAGAAAGAAAAGAAGCAGGCACAAATATAGTCCACCATACTTCACTACAAAATCGATGGCAAACGGAGAGTTTATTATATATCTGGATTATAATGGTTTCTGTATATGGTTTGAAACTTCCATTCAACATAAATCATAGAGTTTATTACACAAGGGAATTATTGTTTACAGAAAAAGAGGGAATACTAAACTAGACAAATGGATCATGTAATATATGTACAACAAAACAAAATTATTGATGGCAAAGACATTCTAAGTAATTGAGAGCAATGTTCATCTGTTACAAATTACATGCTTGGACGCTCTAACTCAATGAAAAACATGCCTTCGCGGTATGAAATGTGCTGTTAGTTTGTATGTTGACTGGTGACAAATGACAGTGTGTTGTTTATGCAATGTGATGCCCCCAATAACATCACTTACTGAGATGGATTTGCACTGAGACATTGTCAGTCTGTAGCAATGTGGTAGATTTGATTAACAGTATTCACAAATTAGGGTTTCTGCAGCTTTTATGAAGGTGGACTCATGACTTTTTAAAGACTTTATTGAGACCAAATGAAGAAAATTTAAGATAATATGTTAAACAAGATAAATTGATAAAACTGGTTTGATTATGATTAGTTCTGTCAGATTATTAATTGTGATTTTTAAAAAGTTTACATAATATATGTGTACTGTATTTGTTTATTATGTGTATATAAATACACACACACACACACAGATATATAAAATATTTGCATGTATATACATTTATATTATTATATTATATACTGCTCCATTGGTATATGGCTAGTTCTGGTTTTTGAGCATAAACTCACTTAATTTGGTAGAGTTTTAAAACACTTAATTTCACATTTTGCATCTCAAGTAATTATATTTTAACCAAGATGCAACGACTTTGCGCTGTGACCTTTCTGAGGCCTTAAATTGTGGAAGAGTGAATTAAGACTGCAAAGTTTTTATGAGCTGCAGTAACCCTGCAAATAAATCTAATGGCTAAAATATGTAGAGGTGAACATAAAAAACCTAAATCATCATTATTGCAGAATAACTTCTTGCAAATGTTATCAGGACGCTATTTAAGATGAAATTGTTGAGTCATATACTTGAAATGAATCTAGAATTGGAGATGGAATATAGTGTTTATTTGCAAAATATTTGCAGTGCCACAGCTGACTTGGCCTGTGTCTACATTAAATGCAGTATACTAATAATTTATTCTCCATAAAATTTTCAGCCAAAGTGAACCTCAACATGCTTTCATCATAACATAAAAACACTTATATATTTAATTTGACCATTATTGATAGATGGATATGTAAAGAACATACCTGGAACACTGTAAAAACAGAAAACCACACACAAGAGAGTATTACAAACTGAACTTTATAGACTAAAATATCCATTACCTTACATTCTCAGAAGAAAAGTTACATATGCTTTCAAAGATAAGGCTACACCTTTGCACCTTATTTACACCATGCTTAAGGTATGTGGCTAAAATGTACATAAAAGTATCTAAATGGTACACACTAGTACCTGAAGTGTATTTAACATTTTAAAATGAACACATTGGCACCTATTAGGCTGTCAGAATGTACGTATAGTACTTACAGTGTGCACATTAGTACATTTTGAGTGGGTAATGCCTGAGTGACAGTTTTTGTACCTTTTTTCTGAGAGTGTATTATATACAGAGAGCAGCACTCACAGTGAACACAATACATAAAGAACTGAAATACACACAGTAACACAGCACACAATATACCCTGGAAAAACACCATATAGGTAGCCTACACCAGGATCTCGGCAAACACAAAGGCATGTCACAAACCAGTGTGAGAAGCACCAACACCTCTCTCCTACAAAGTTTGCAACCTATGCACTGGCACACAGCCCAGCTGCACAAATCACTTCACTGCTGTGGGAACACACAGCGTGTGTGTGTGTGTGTGTGGAGGCAGAGCTGCGCTTTTAAACCCGCCCTCGAGAGCGATCTCATTTCCCCTAAATCCTCCCATTTTTCCTCCCTCCCTCCCTCCCTCCCTCCTCCGATCATCTCTGTCCGTCTGTACCTCTATTCCTGCTCCACTAGCCCAATCATGGACCTCGCAGCGAGGTGTGCGTTCCTGCTCTCCAGCTTCGCCGTGCTCGCAGCGCTCGATTTGTTCGCGATTGACCCCGGCTACTATGTGGAGACCAGAAGCCCGTCAGATGTGATCGACTACAAAGATCCCTGCAAAGCTGGTGAGCCCGAGAGACATTTATTTACCCTGCTTTGATAAGATGCAAGCTTTCGCGCAAGCCACGTAAGGCTGCTGTGATACTGTGCGAACTATAAACTGTAGATGACAGCGCAAAATAAACACGCGATCAGTAAACGGCGAAATACTTTGCGCAAAGTGTTGTTGACACAACGATTTCTGAGAGATTACGCGATGTTTTGATACCAGACACGAAAATATTTACCTGGCGGGGTTTTTTTTCGCCAAATCACAGCCGGAAAGTTTTCTTCGTTTTGTTTACGAAAAGTTTCGCGAAAGTTTGAATTTGCGAACGGCGCGCTAACGATTGACATTTGTTTATTTGAAGTGTAAATTACCGTTAAAAGTATGTGCAAAACTTTGTTATTATGGCAACAAAGTTGCAGATTGGGTTGCTATAGCAATGCATTTTTATTCCCCAGATAGTGTTCTGAGTTTTGGGGTTGGAACGTCCCCCCTTTGCCATGTCACTCTGTTGAATGACGTAGTGACCGGCTGGCTCAGTTTTCCTGTAAAGGGTGCGCTACGTCATCCATTGCAGAAATTGCATTATGACGTAGGAGATGTATTTTATCACCAACAGTTGTTATTGCATACTTTTTCATTTTAAATATGTGGAACTGTGGTAGTGCTGCATTGTGTCACATGATTTGGCGCCCTGTTGTCCTCTCAGAACCAAACGGGGTTATTTTGCGTTTGTGTATGTAAAAAAAAAAATAAAAATAGATGACTCTTGGCAGACCAGTGAAATGAGTAATCGTAAGTAAAATCATAAAATCATGTTTGATATTACTTATGTTGCACAAATTAAAAGTCACATACTGTACACAGTATACATACACTGCAAATCTAGTAGATGCCGTTGGAAACACAACCAAAGTTAAAAAAAGCGATTAGCTTGATGTCCCCAATTTCATGGCTAGACCAGACTTGTATCAAATACCCACATATTCCGGAGGATAACTTTATCTCGACCTGAATTCAACCAATTATGTCTCGTATAATTACGGTTTAGTAGCTCTAGGGACGTAATTAATTCTTCGGGTCCCAAGAGAAGCGCTGTCTATTTTCACATTTTGTATTGTCAGGGCAAGCGCCCTTATTTTATCGTTCCCCAAGAAGAGGTTATTGAGTTTCATAGCTGAAAATGTTTACCAGGAAGGAATGGTCCCAAATATGGCATGCCTAAACTTTGAGAACTAATGCTTGAAATTTCTTAAAGGTGCCTGCCTAAACTTTATTTTGGGTTAAAGCACTTTCTCTAATCCAAGTTAATATACAGAGATATGGTAAAGTAATCTGTTGGTATGTTGATTTCCCTAAAGAGTGCATACACTGAGACTTTTTTGTGGTGCTATCAAATCTTTACTGTTTGTTTGAACATCCTGACCCAACAGTGCGAAAGTGGCCTAACCAATGGGGTGGTATTATCTTTTTGGTCAACCAATCACAGACAAGGGGAGTTTTTTGGAAAAACAACTTTATTTTTGCAATCTATGATACTAGAAAGTAACTTTATACTCAGTGCCGTAATGATCATTAATACTGGTTTGGAACGACCTGAGAGTGAATAAATGATGACAAAACTGTAATTTTTTTAGGTTGAACTATCACTCAAGCATGAAACTGAGAAAAATGACTGAATGTAATATCTAGGGACGAAAGCACGCCAACAGAAAATTAACCCTAATCTTCAGCTTGTGGTGGGATGTAAAGGATTTCCTTTGTTTTGCCACCTGCAGGTTGACATTTGATTGGTTTTTACACCGTTAAGTGGATGGATTGAAATGAATCCAAGTTTCTTGAAGCTCACACAGGGGTCACTCCGGAGACGTGTAAAATCTCAGGGATCTTGGTCTCTATTAACTTGTCTGCTACTCCTCTCCACCTCCTTCCTAACTCCCTCTCTTTCATCTTCCTCTTTTTTTACTCTTTCAGGCCTGTTTTTTCTATGTCCTCATTTGCAGCTGAATGGGGCCCTTGGCTGTTCATTTTTACATTTTCACCCCTCTGAGAGACAGACTTTCCTCTTAACAAGCGGCTATAGGACAATAACGCAGGCCACCAGCTGAAATTGGTATTCCAGGCAGATTAGGCTGGTTGACCTGCAAAGGCTCAGGGGGCGTCGATCTCATACTAGGATTAACTTCCCGGATTGTTCTGTCACTCTGTGATTCAGGCTCTCCAGCGACGTTAAGCCAAAGCGATTCTGTTTTGGTTGGTGACTCCTCGCTATCGCATTTCATGCATCATTCAAGATAGCTTAGCTACGAGAAGTGGCCCTGTCGGCTTTCTCTATAAATTAGTTTTTGTTTATTTGGTGCGTGAACTTTTCGTAAAAAGGAATCCATGTATTTTCACAGGTCGTTGTGAGTCAGTGTTCTCTGGCTGTTATGACGTGATACACCAATGATCTGTTTTTTCACAGCTGTTTATCTCCTTTTATAAACAGTTTAATATCTCCATCACCACAACTTCCGAACAAACGGATTTTGCGAGTTGACGTAACTGCGGAAGTAATGGCCTTAATTTTTTTGTCAAAGTTTGCACTTTTCAGGAAAGAGTATTGGCCGATCCTTCATTACCCCCGATACCTTAACTGTGATGTCAATACCCATAGTGCCTGGCTCTCTGACCTGATTGGACTGTTGTAAACACATCTATAACTTTGGAGAACAACACATGTGCACAGACCGTTCATCCCTCTCAGATCTGAGCGGTAGAAGAGGACGGGGTTTGGGATTGGTTCTGGACGGGGCCCAAGCGGCCCAGCTGTAGCAGAGATTATGCGAAACGAGAGGTCTGCATGTGCGAGAGAGGAGTAGGGACACAGATGAAATGTGCCGTGTTTACACATCATCCAAATAGATGTGGTAAAACGATCAAACTGTCAAACAGTGTTGCTGTTAAAATGCACTACATATAGATCTGCTTATTGGATTCCATTCTTTACACTAGCAAAATGAATTACTTGTTTATAAATCAGGTTTTAAGGATTTAATGTTCCACTGAATTTACTGCAAATATTTTCATGCAAAAATGGTAATTCTGTCACCTTTTTATGCCATTTTCTTTCTTCTTTTGTGGGACCCAAAAAAAAGAACATTTGAAGACCCATTTTTTCCATGAACTGAAAGTCAACAGACTCCAAAACAATGTGCTTTTGGACCCTACCGGCTTCAGTGTAGAGTTGTTTTTCAAAAATGTTCTTTTTTTTGTGTTTAGCTGTAGAAAGAAAGCCCAACAGACTAAATGCCAGAGTTTTCCTTTTTGGGTGTAGTATGCCATTAAGCTTGGGGTGTACTTAGTTTTTCCGCTTACTGTTATGTTTCATGCATAGCACAGTCTAATGTTGTAGTCCTCAAGGTATTCTCAATTGGCTGTAACCTCAGTTGACCACAATCATGTATTCGACATTGGATACTTCACCTGGCCTGTAGAGGGCAACACAAAGTTGTATTATTTTTATACTCACGTCATACAATCATGGCAACCTTTTGAGTTCCTTACATATCAATTATTGTCATTTTCACTTTTGCCTTCTGTTATCTTCATTAATCTTATCAGTTTTTGTTTTTGACTAGATCTTCAAAAACGGTGAGAGTTGCCACCTAGTGGACCCACCAATTAGTGCAATAAAAAAATGGCATAGCTTTAGCTTGTAAGTCTACGGAGCCCCTTAAGGGACATGGTGGAGGAAAAAAATCGGGGTGGGTAAAAAAAAAAAAATTTTGCGTTCTCTCGCAGAACCAGTTGAGTTTCCAGTGGTTCAGACAGCTTTGTACATTTATAATGGAGCAATTCATAGAGTTTTACTTTGAATTTGGACTGAAGTATAAAGAAATACGGCCAGTGCTTAGTTCAAGGCACAGTTTTGACGTCAGTGAAAGACACCTGAAAAGGATATTAAGTGAAAAAGGATTAGGTGTGTTCGACTTGAAGCGGCGCTGCAGTGACCAATCGGTGTACGACATCAAAGAGAGAGTGATCATAATGCACATATGGAAGCATCAGCTGTCAAACGCATCGGATATGGCTGTAGCGCCGCTTCAAGTCGAACACACCTATTCTCATCTGCATAGTGCTTCGCGCTTTTGTTGGCATCTGTAGTTTATCTAAGCTCAACTGGTTATGCCAGAAAACGCAAATCATTTTGCGAGAGAACGCAAAAGATTTGAAAAAAAAAAGTTCTTTCCACCTTGAATTTTTTTTTACCCACCCTGATTTTTTTAACTCCACCATGTCCCTTAAGGGGCTTCGTATAAGTCAGGATGAAATGGAAATATATTTTTAAAATGCATGCTATAGGTCTTACTGTGAACATTTCATCCATGTATATTAAATGTTTAAAAAGTATTTTCCTCATAATGTTTAATCAAAAACACCAGACTTAAGCTAGTCTTCTCCAATCATTTAGTCCTATTAAACCCTGCCTCTTCAAGCTCACCATCATCTGCTTCCACTTTTGAGTGTAACATCTCAACAACCAGTCAACACTCAAAGCATAGAACCCACCTTATTCCCATTAAGTCCTGATCTAAGTCCCGCCCTACATTTACTCTTTGTTGAAAATCTGTTTCACTCACATGCATGTCACAGTATGGAAGAAAATATCTATCTGTCTATACTTATTTCATAATTATCATTAGTAACCCCTTAGATTTTAGCCATTTTTCACACACATTTATTTTTAATATTATCTTACTTATTTCTTGGTTTCCGACCACATCATAGCACAGAGACGGCACTCGTTAAGATAATAAATGATATTCGCCTAATTTCCGATTCTGGTAAAATATCAGTGCTGGTACTACTAGATCTCAGTGCTGCGTTTGACACTGTCGACCATAACATACTTCTAGAGAGACTGGAAAACTGGGTAGGGCTTTCTGGGATGTCCATGACATGCGGAGTCCCTCAAGGCTCAATCCTTGCGCCGCTCTTGTTTAGCCTGTATATGCTCCCACTAAGTCAAATAATGAGAAAGAACCAAATTGCATATCACAGCTACGCAGACGATACCCAGATTTACCTAGCCTTATCGCCAAATGATTACAGCCCCATTGATTCCCTCTGCCAATGCATTGAGGAAATTAACATTTGGATGTGCCAAAACTTCCTTCAGTTAAACAAGGAGAAAACTGAAGTCATTGCGTTCGGTAGCAAAGAGGAAGTTCTTAAGGTGAATGCATACCTTGAGTCTAGGGGTCAAACCCCGAAAAACCAAGTCAGGAATCTTGGTGTGATCATGGAGTCAGACCTTAGTTTCAGTAGTCATGTCAAAGCAGTAACTAAATCAGCATACTACCATCTCAAAAACATTGCAAGAATTAGATGTTT
>JAUMHE010000055.1:14744557-14764063 GCA_032359235.1 Enteromius mattozi
GCGTCCACATATGGAAAACGCAATTGCAAATGCAATTTGCAATTCCTTTTGAAAAAAGTCCGGGATATCATTCCATACTCATGATTTAGACCCTGTCCACACAAAGATGCATTTAGCTGTAAACGCATACATTTTTATCGTATAGGCGTTTCGTCCAGATGCATATGGCGTTTTGGGAGAGTGAAACCGATATTTGAAACTGTGTCCCAGAGTGGATAAATCTGAAAACTCCGCCTTCATGTTTTCATGTGGACAGCCAATCTGTGTATTTTCTGATACTATGTAGTCACCAGCCCACATCTCACCCCTAGTCAGACACTGCTGCATCACGTAACAGCAACAAAAACATGAACAAACACTGAGCGATTGTCTTTTTATTAACATTAACAAACATTAATAAATGTATTGTTCCACGTTTGTATACCGCGCGCAAGGTTAATGGTTATAGTACAAGTCTTCTCCATTTTTCTGTCACAGAATTACAGTCTCCTATAATGGTCTGGCATGTGTACTGCATCGTTTTGGTGTTTTGTGTGGACAAAAATATTTTTTTAAGACGAGGATTAAAAAAAGATCTGATAGGGGAAGTTCTGGCTTCATATGGACGTAGCCTTATTGGGATAAAAAAAAAACACTGGGTGGATTTTATCATTATAGGGTGGTTGTGTACACACACTGCCAACACACATTTGAAAGCAAGTAAATTTTTGCATTTGATGACTCCTTTAAAGCTGGCAAATACGCAAATACGCTAGCTAGTTTCAGAGTAGTAGTAGTAGTTTCACAGTACAATTATGTACTTAAAAGATATTACCCCTTAAACAGCTTTAGAGGAGTTACCAACTTTTTGTTAACAACTCAGAAACTAGCATTTGTAGCTGAAGTAGCTAACAACTACAACAACCCTGCTGAAAAAAACAGCATATGCTGGTTAGATATGTTTTGATGCTGGGATGCTGGTTTAAGCGGGTCGTTTTGCTGGTTTATGCTGGTCCTGTGCCAGCACATGACCGGCATAAACCAGCAAAAAGACCAGCATAAACCAGCAAAGGGCCAGCTTAAACCAGCATCCCAGCAAAATATACCTAACCAGCATATGCTAGTTTTTTCAGCTGGGAACTCCAAGTTTGCTTTAGCTTGGCAAGCAATAGTTCCAAAGTAGCTTCCCCAACACTATCTGTATTTGTGGTTCTTGTCCATGAGGTTTGTTTGACCACACTCTCTGAAGCTTTCAACTAATTAGCCTCACAAGAGTGTGTGCATTGTCTTCTAAATAAAGATGAGCCCTGCTCGATGCATTAGAGAGAACAATTTGCTTTGTTGTTGCAACGATCACAAAAACGTTGGGAGTTCTCTGTCCAATCATCTCGTTCACACCTAATTAGCCACAATAATGAGAACGCAAACTGACCATGAAAAGCGAGTGTTGGTTCGCTCACTATGGTAGCGACACCTCTGCCACGTTTATAATTCATCCCGTCATCCTAGCAGAGACTTTGGAGAGCGTAGTAAATACAGCGTGACCTTTGAACTGCTGTTTAGTCGACTCTAGATGCTTCTTTACATGTGTATAACAGTTTGTAGAGTGCTAAGGCTTACTAAGGTTTAAAAATGCAAATGTAATGAGTGGTTAAGTGTTTGGATGGTTAGAGGAACCATTATTCACACGTTCAGATCTCAGATCAAAACAATGCAGCTAGCAGATACAATGAAAAGGAAAATTAGAGTAAAAATTGGTTGTACACCCCGACATTAATAGCTCTTTCCGCTCATCAGGTGTCATTAATATTGGTGTGTAAAACGAGGGCGGTCTGGCTGATGGTTGGATCAATAGCTCTTTGTAGGCAGTAATTGGTTTGTTATGGTTAGACGGGCCGCAGCCACTGTTCTGACCCCCTGCTACCCTACAGCAACTGTTTCCATTTAACACACACACACACATTTAAGTGTGTGTTTAATTGTGCACGTGCAGTCGCACAGACCCAACCTGGTGAAAAGGCTGAAATCTTTTACAAATATTTACTCAAAAGACCAAAAGAAACACGTTCTTAGGTCATTTTTGGTTCTCTCAATGTATTTCAATGTATAATATATATATATATATATATATATATATATATATATAATTTCAAAGTAGCTTTCCACACAAGTGCCATACAAAAATAAGATACATTTAAAAATATGTACAATACAAATACAGTGTAGCTATCTACTTTTTGAAAATATATATGTATATAAACTACATATATAAACTGGCAAGAAATAATAAACTTTCTTTTATCTAGCAGTCTGTGGTATATATATATATATATACAGACAATATTCATATAGTCCGGTTTGCAGATCACCTGATGTTAGCACCAGTAAAAGTTTGGAAGAGCATTTGTTGACATTCACTTCATTGATCCCTATTTAATATACTGTAAAATGTAATTCATTCATGTGATGCGAAGCCTTCAGTGTCACATGATCCTTCAGAAATTATTCTAATATGCTGTTTTGCTTTTCAAAGTTGTGGAAGCTGTGATATATTTTTTTTTAGGATGCTTTAATGAATAGAAAGTCTCAAAAACTCTGTTTATTTGAATTTTTTTGTTTATAACAGTACTGTAATTTGTAAAACAAAGTCTTTGCAGTAATTTTTATTCAGCAAGGATGTGTTAGTAAACTCTTTACTGACCCCAAACTTTTAAATGATAGACTATACTTCAGAAAAGCGACTAAAGTCCCGATCAAGAACGACCTGTTTGTTTTCCAAATGGAAAATCTCTTTGGTGGTGTGCCTTCAGAAGTCAACGATCATTCCCTCGGGCCGTCTGAGAGTCTAGCCGTCTGAAAGCAGTCGCCCTTCTATCGCACTTTCTTTGCCCCAGCCTCCCTCTGACAATCTCTGAAGGCGACACATAAAGCCCCTTCCCCAGTCCGTGCCTGGAGTCTGGTCTGGGACGCAGACTGTGATTAGGCTCTTCAAAAGCAGCAGCCGCGTGGGCTTCTGCCTCCTGATGCCCAAATTGCAGTGTCAGGAAATGTCAAGGTAAGCATTTGCTAAAGAAGAACAGCTGGAACTGTTTTTACAGGAGAGACGAGTGAAGGGACTACGCAGTTTACAAGATTCCCTCATGCCCGCGCTCCTAACACCGTCTGCCTCTGTCCAGAGAAGAGATGTGTTTGTCTTACAAGAAAAGAGATGCTGTTTCCTCCAGGGGAATGTCAGTTTATTATTGGATTTGAACATTCTTGTAAATATTTCCTTGACACTCTAAATCAACAACATTTCTCTGGACATTTGATTATCTGGATCTCACTAGACCATAGGTCACAGTTCACCACAAAATTAAATAATAATAAATTAATTAAATATTACTTTACTTAAAGAAGAAAAAAAGAGAGAAAATGAATATGCATACATCACTGTGCCTTATTTGACTCCCCAAATTCTCATTACTGCAATGCATTAAACATTGTATTTTTAAAAACATTTTAATTATTTTTTTAATAGAGTCATGTTTTGTTTTTTTTTACTGCATTTTCATTTATAATCAGCATAAATATTTTTACATATAAATATAATTACATAATACATATTATTTAAATAGAAGTTACATTTACAGTGTTTTTAATTATTATATATTTTAATAATTAGAATATATATATACATATATATATGCTTTTTTAAAATAAAATAACAGAAAACGTAAAAATTAAATTATAGATAAATTATATCTATACTTTAAAGAAATACTTAAGATACAACGTATTGTAAACTTTAATGTAAATTGTAAATGTCCTTGTTTATATTTATATGCATGATTTTATATATATATATAAATATATATATATATACATATATTAATCTATAGTAATGATATGAAAGGAGCAAACAAATTGACATAAAGGAGCAAATTGGTGCTGTCAGACGATTAATCGCATCTAAAATATTGTTTACAAAATATGTGTTTGTGTGCTGTGCATATTTATTAGGCATATATAAATACATAAACATACAAGAACAATTTGTTTATATATTAAATATATTTGTTTATAATATAAATTAAATTAATATGAATATAGAGATGCAAATACATGTAAATATTTTTTATGTATATACTGTATGCGTGTGTATATTTATATAAATAATATTCAGTGCACAAATATATTATGCAAACAAAACCTTTTATTTTGTATGTAATGAATCGCTTGACAGCAGTACTTAAAGTATGGATATGATATGTATCTATGCATGTTACGTTTTTTGGGGTGTGTTGATGGGGGCATTTAAAATTACAATTTAAATGCAGTTAAATTTTCCATTAATAACTACAATAATTCATGGCATCTACATCGTTTGGCTGCTTGATTTTACCACCACTGATGACATTAAGTGAATCCGAGATGGTGAACTAATAGCCAAAGTCCTGATGAATGTGAATAGTGCGTTTACATTTGAGGAGGTGTGACCGTAGTAGTGGTGTTTTTCTCATGCGCAGCAGGCCTTCAGTGCCTCACGACCCCCAATCCCAGACACTCCTGCTCTTCACCTCAGAGATGCTGAAGGCCTAAAGTTGTGGGTGGTATCTTCAAGACCTGACTAGACCTCACGTATGATCCCCTCGGGCTCTCAAACCAGTCTAGGTGCCAAGCTGGCTTTTGTTAATGAAAGTGCTGTTGTGTTCGGATTCAGAGGCGATCATCGAGAGAGGCCAGGCAATGAAAAACGCATGAGAGAAAAAGGCTTGCCCAGCTGGAACACAATTACAGCAGATCCTCTTAAAAGTATCAAATCTAGGCGTTCAAATCTGATCCATCTACGGCAGAGCTTCTGTTGTTGTCTTTTAATGGCCCGTCGTCTCTGTCTCAGCAGCAGATCTGTCTTCATGGGTGGTGGAGGGTGTGATTGACAGTCATAATTGTGTAGATTACTGCAGACAGACACTGAGCTGTGAGCAGGAGACTATGATTAAAAAGCCGTGCACGTTTTGAGATCTACTTAAATGAGAAGAATGAGCTTCCTGAGTGTCAGTTTTAGTGATACACTGATATATTTGTGATATATTTGCTATTTTGACTTCAGTGGCATCAGATAATAACTGTGTTGGTCTGCGTAACATACAAGCTTTTCATTGCGTATATTATCCATCATGCTCTGAAGAGATAGCTGACCAATAATTTAGATCATTCAGACAGAAGTGCTAATGTTTTCAATTTATTCAGTTTGGATAAATTTTAACTTGTGTAGGATTTATATAAAAAAAAATTCATTCAGAGATTGTAAAATTTAACAAATAATTATAAAGAAAAAAAAGAGATTTTTCTTGAAGTTGTAAATATTAATTCAATATTTTTTGTTGTTATTGCGTTTTACAAGAAAATACTATTTCAGTTTTTTTTACTCTTAAATTTCATGTTTAATGTTACTTAAACCATTACCTTTTCTTTTAAATTATTTGTGAAATTTAAGAACAATTGTTATAAAAATTCTTGAAAAGTAAAAAATGTGAAAAGTGAAAATGAATATTATAAAAAATTAGTAAATTCTACAGCTGCCATGGATTTGAACTATATTCAGTTACATTTCAAAAATGTATCACAGTTTCCACAAAAATATGAAGCAGCATTTATTTTAAGTTAAATTGTACTTTGTATAGTTACAGGTATATAAAAAAAATGTTTAGTGTTAAGAAAATAGTTTTAAATTGCTTTGTAATTGATTTTATTTCTTTGAAAAGCTATACAAAACAATTAAAAAATGGCAAAATATATGGAAAAAACATTTTTTTATTTCGGTAATGATGCTGAAAATTCAGCTTTACATCACAGAAATAAATTACATTTTAAAAAAAAATATTCAAACGGAAAACTATCTGAAAATCCTCCACGCCACTGGAGGTCAGTATAGTCCAAGATTATGGACATATCAGCTAGTGCAACATAAACAAACAATTACAGAGTGCACGTTAAAACCCCAAAAACAAAATTAAAACTCGATTTAAGCTCTGTTGTTTGAGCCAAACAAATTTTCAGTCACATGGGTCGATTCTTCCTTGTTGTCTTGTTTTAAGCTGAAAGGTTAAATCGAGAGCCTGCAGTGCTTCTGAGTTCTGTTGCAGCTGTTGAGCGTTTCTGTAATAAATGTGTCTGGATAAAGACCAGCGGCAAACCCCAATCTGCCACCGCACTGCTTTATTCCACTTCATCAAAGACAGCCCATCTTTTCTCGTGTCATTTATAGATCCTCTTTTGGTACATTCGCTGAAGTTCATTAGTTCACAGCCATTGTGCTACAGATTTGTAACATGAATCCTTTTAGGCCTCGTGCGATGAGATTCTGTCGGTCTTTAGGCCTGGCGCTCCGATAAGCTCTTTTTTTTCATTTGGGTGTATAGAAAGCGTGAGGATTGGGATTTGGCCGTTGAGGATTTCGAGCTCGAAAGACAGAGAGGATTAAAATAGGAATCCCTTGAGGAAACGCGGATAAAATGCGTCGCAGGGAACAACTGGCAGAGAAATGAAAGCAGGGAGGGCTGGGCTGCCGTTTGGGCACTTGTTCTTGCCAGGCCTGGCATCTGATGGAGCGCAATTACACGCTAGATTACGGGGCTGGTGGAGATTCGGAGGATCGCGTCTCTGAGTTGGGGATCTCTAGCGGTCAGGCTCTCTCTGGCGCTGCTGCTGCTGGTGTCTTTGGAGTCAAGGTTTGAGAGATCAGACACAGGCTGGTGGCCTAGCAACTGTTTGTTTGGGTTTTTAGTCGCGGCGCTGAAGGGACTTTTTCACGTACGATTGTTTTGGGTTCTATGCAATTTACAAAAGTGATTGTAAGTGAAGCGTCTACTTTTAAGGGTTCAAATAAGTTTTTGGAGAATAAAATGTCAAAATTTAGTTGAAAAAATGTTACATTGTCATTCATTGTAATGCAATATTTATGTAAAAATTCAAACAACATGCTTATTCTGACTTGAAATATATTAAAAGTATAAGGGAGCGTATTGAATTTTTTTATTTTGTTTTAAATTAGTAAAACAAATGGGCAAAATGTGAAATTACAACTAATTAGAATTTGAGGTCAAATTAATTAGTCTTTTACTGTGTCATAAATTGATTTTTGTTGTAAATATGTCTCACAAAATTGTTACACTGAATGGATGTTTTCTGTAAATCAGGGAAAAATTCTGTCATATTTATTTTTTGCTGTTTTTTTTTTAAACAAAATTAAACAATTAAATTAAACAGAAAACCTTTTTAATTTTTTGGGGAAAAAATTAACAATTTAAAGCAATATTACACTTATTGTTTTTTTATTGCTTAAACCCTGTTTCGTCTTTGATCCATATATATATATATATATATATATATAATACACACATACACACACACACACAAAATATATAATATGTAATGTATTTTACTAAGCAAATAGGTGCTATGATCTGGGTTTGCTGCAGTTGCTCAGGTCTAGGTTCAGCAACATTATATGCCCAAAGAATGAGGTCAGTTGACTGATTATACTGAATGACCAGGTTATTTTTTTCTTCCCTGATGGCACGGCATATTCCAAGATGACATTTCATTGGGCTCAAATTGTGAAAGAATGGTTCAGGGAGCATGTAGATTGTCCACCACGTGGAGTCCAGACCTTAACCGCATTAAGAATCTCAATCAGAATTGTATGATAAAAACTAGCAATTGTGAAAAAATAAATCGCAATTGCCTGTTTAGTCCATAGGTCCATTGGGCTTCCATCGGATTCCGAATATTATTCTGAATATTATTCTATAGGATTCTGAATATAATAACATCCTCTATATGTATGTATTTAATATATACCTCTTTTGATTTAAGGGTCAGAAGTTTTTCAAATCTAACAAAATTCAATCAGTTCACTTGTGATAGGCTTGTGTTTTATCTTGGAAATAAGATTATATCAGATTACTTTATAAATGTGATCACTTCATTACTTTATACTTTCAATTCAATACGTTTATTATTAAAGTGTGATGATTGAGCTGTAAATGCTAGTTTTGACCTCCTGAAGCAGCACTTGTTGATAAAGTTACTGTCCTCAGTGCTGGTCAGGATGGACCAATCACCAGTCATTTGTGATTTATTCATCACTTCACACAGTAGAGAGAGAGTGAAAGACATCTGCCTGCGTTTAGTCTCCAGAGCATCTCTGTGCACTCGCTGACATCTGGTAGCTGGCTCTCATGAGATCTCACACTCTTACGGTCTGATTTATTAATGCCACGCTGTATGGCGTCATCAGTCGCTGTCAGCTCCGAACCTTTCATCCACACTCTTTTATCTGTGTGTGTGTGTGTGTGTATGTTTGCGAGGGATGTTAGGGTTAGAGAGGATCTTTTGGTCTTGGCATGTTTCTCCAGAAGCATCTTCTGAGCTTGTCTGGTCATGTCAGAGAGAATTTACACCTTTGTTTTGGTCAGCGTTAGAACGCAGTCTCATATGAAGTGCATTTACTAAAACTACTCTGATATAAGAGAGACTACAGTGCAAAAAAATATCTGGTGTCATCTTAAAGGCAAAACTGCATCATAAGATATCGATATATTTATATTTAGACTATTTAATTTATTGTAAAAAAAATATTTTTAAGCATGTCTAATATTATTAATTTTAATTGTTTCAATTGTATTCATGTTTCAATTAGAATAATATTACTATATTAAATACAAATTATTATTATTATTAACAATATAATATTTATTATTATTATTACTATATAAATATATCCCCTTTTAATATATATTAAAGTAATTGGAAATGTATGTAACAAAAAAAAGTTTGAATCTGTGTTTTCAAATGAAAGGGTTGTTCAGCATGAAAACGTGTTCAGTAAGAATTAAATATATATATTTATTTATTTATTATTTAAAATGTTCATTTCTTCATGACAACCTGCATGTTTTGCTGTATTTTTGTTGCATGGACATTTTAGTAAGAAGAATTGTTAGTGAAACCAAAAGTCTTGGAAAATCGCCCGTTAAAAAAAAAAAAAGGTCCAGTTAATGCAGCACAATTTATAATATAATCTATAATAAGACAGTTTGCAGCTGTTTTCTTTGGAGCTTCATCAGCATTGCCTCTCATGGCCTGTGGTTGTCTGTGGATGTGCTTTGAGAAGTAAAGCCCTGTCATTTCAGCTCTGTCAACTGTTTTTAGTTCTGTTTTTAGACAGGGGTTCAGTGAAGTTTGTCTGCAGACTTTGAGAGCTGCCCAGATCTTCAGCACTTATCTTCATATTAGAAAGGAACCAGTAACAGTACAGATCAGCTTAAAAGCTGCTTCGTTGTTAATATCATGTTGTTTTACACTCAAACATTTTATGGTTTACAGTGACTTGTGAAGAAGTTAACTTTTTTTTTCCCCCACATGCCCTGTGATGTGATGTAACTACCAATGAGTTCAGACAGCATTGCTCATGTGATGCTTCAGCTTGTTTCAGACTGAGTAGAAACACCTGCCTGCAAATACATTCAGCGAGTCATTCCCAGATATCAAAGTGCTAGATTTTGGATCTTTATTTTTTTGTTTTATTGTGGCAAAAATAATGTTACTTTTTTACTATGCTGCATTTTTCTTTCATTCTGTATGTATATATATATATATATATATATATTTTTTTTTTATGCATATATATTTTATATTTTTATACATCTTTCATTGACACATCAGTTTTTTGGCAGATAAAAAGCACTCTGATTTATTAAAGAAAATACAACAAATATCCCACAGGCTGTATTTACTTGATCAAAGCTACAGCAAAAATGGTAATAATTTAAAACATTATTACAATTTTGGAAAACTTGTTACTATTTGAAAATGTGTAAAAATGTAATTGATCAAAGCTGAATTTTCAGCATCATTACTCATCATTACTTCCTTCAGAAATCATTCTAATATGCTGATTTGCTGCTCAAGAAACATTTCTGATTATAAGAAATCAGTGAAAACAAATGTGCTGTTTCATCATTTTGTGGAAACCATGATACACTGCAAAAAATGCTTTTCTAGCCTAGATTTTTTTTTGTCTTGTTTCTAGCCAAAATATAAACCGATTCTTAAATTAAGAAGGATTTATAAAAAGAATATATATATATATATATATTAGAAAAAGAAATCAATATTAAGTGACTTTCTGCTTAGAACAAGCAAAATAATCTTATTTCAAACTGAAAATCTTTTGTAACATTATAAATGTCATCACTTTTGATCAATTAAATGCATCCTTGCTTCATAAAAATGATAAATGTCCAAGCTTCTCAACTTTTCAGTTATGTACCGTTTTAGTGTTATTTTGTCACATTGCACAACATTTCACTGTAAGCCCGAACAGACAAAATATTTTCAAGTCTTTGGAAACTGGGTTAGAAGAGCTAGTTATTAGTAGCTCATAGCTTGGCAAACAACCCTTTCAGAGTTGCTTAATAGTGAGTGTTACGTGTGTGACACCAATAAATAAAGTATGAAAATTCTCTGACACAGGCCGGCGGCGGCAGACTGTTCCTCTAAAGAATAATTGGCTTGATGCAGTGCAGGAAGCTGCAGGTTTCTGCCCCACTGCCCTACTGCCTCAGGCTGGACGTCCCGTTTGATCCGCCGCTCTCGCTCTCACACGCCTCCTGGAATACACCGTAAATCAAGCAAACATGCTACCGTTCATAGGCTTTCAAAAAACACTAGCCTCGGGCCTCACACACACACACAGAGCACATATAGATATAGAAGCAAAGAGCCTGCGTTATGAGTCTCGTAAAACGCCTTCTTTTTTTCATTTCGAACCTCATTAAGACAAAGAATGTGTGCTACTCTCCAGGTGTTGGCTAACTAAACAATGTGTAACGCTTTCTTGCCCAAACAAGAAATAGTACATAGATGTATTTGTGTAACTGCGTTTATGACTACACATTTCTTTACGCATGATAGCATTGTAATACTTTGTTTGTTTGGACACTTTCCATGGTAATACTATGTTTTTTTTTGGACTTTCATTCTGTTGTTCTTTGAAGCACCTTGGATACGACACATATTGTTGATGCTTAAAACTGATCTGCCTTGACGTCATAAAAATGAAAATAAATTGAAAGACTGTGAAAGCCTCATACGAAGCATTATTCATTATGATTTTACATTGGTAACAATAACTTGCATATTTTATGTGGTAATTTGTTATAATGGTTAACCTTAGCATTTGTGCATGACAAGCATATGTGTATGTTAATGTAATCGTTCATTGAGCGGTTCTGGAAAATCATTCAGTGTTTTATAAAGGCTTTGTGTGTGTGTTTTTTTTCAGTGTCTTTCAACTGGCAGATATATTGTCATCTTTATCTTGCTCACTGGGGATTTTAAAGCCATGTTCTCTGTAAAACCACTTTAAGATTATTTATTGTGGTGGGAAAATGCTATACAAATACATTTGAATCAGATTATTGAATTAAATGTTTTTTGTAGGTTATGTATCTATGTATCTTACAACTGTAAAAGTTAATTATACACACATATATATATATATATATATATATTTTACACTCTTTAGTCACAGAAATGGCACAAATGTGAAAAATATGCTTCCATTTAATTGTAATTCATTTAATCCTTGCTGCACACTCGTCTTAATTAGCTGCCCTTAAATCTGAAGATTCTGTTGATTCTCTCAATCCCAATCAAAGTGGCATCCTAAAGATGCAATTAGTCCCTGACAAGCTAATTAAAGTCTACGAATGCATCCATTCTCATGTAGGTCAGCAGAGTCCTGTTGTGTAGATCATTAGAAGCGTGCAGTCGTCGTCATCATCGCTAATCAGCTTCTCTCTTTTGATGGATGATTTATTTATCATGGCACGAGTGATGACCCCAGCTATAAATGGCATCATTGATGATCATTAAAAAAAGATGAAGTGTCTATCACTGGACGCTTGTAGGGGTTGTTGTTAAACAGCCGTTTGAAGATCCTGATAAATGTGCAGCCTTTTTTAAAAATTAGATACCATTCACTAATTATTAGTTAGCTCACATAAACAAATGCAGAAATAATGTGAATGATGCAGTTTTATGTATATATATGTATATATATATATATATATGTGTGTGTGTGTGTGCGTGTGTGTGTGATTCTATAATTGCGGGTACATTTGGTGTCCCCGTCTGTCACCGTCAACTCTGTTACCTAGATTCACAATGGAGACAATAGTGTAACAGAATTGACTTTTTTATTTTATTTTTTCCAAAAACTCAACTTGCTGGCATAAAGGCTAAGAAAACATGACACTAATGAAAACATGATTAGAAGACCTTTAAATAAATAACCCAATGTGAGATCAGTAATAAATGATGTTTTCTTTTTGATATTGTGGTAACAGAGTTGACATTTAAAAATAACTCTTGGTGTAAGAAGTTTTTAGATTCAAATATTTTCTCAGAGAGAGCACAGATACTTTTCAGTGCTTCAGATCTTATCAGTGAGTGAAAGTGACGTCATTTCCTGTAACTTCCACAATTCTGAGAGATATTTCCAGCAATTTAAAGGCAAAATATGGTAACAAAGTTGGCATGAGATTTGGGAACACACATTTTTCTAAGAAAAAAATGTATTTCTAATAGTTTAATGTTGTAGAATTAAGTAAGTAACTATTTATGGCTTTAATAAATAAAATGAATGAACTGTTGCCAAAAGAAAAGTACAATAAAATATTTTGATTGCATATTGATACATTATTGGAAAAATACACTGACTAATGCAGACAAGAAGAAATTGTGATTTTGAGTATATATATATATTTCTCATTATATTCAGACATTTATGAATAGAAAATTCAAAAGAACAGCATTTATTTGCAAAATAATTTTTTAACATTATGTTTATCTTTGTTGACCAATTTAATGCATATAATAAGTGTTAATTACTTACAAAAAAAAATACAAATAAAATAATAAATAATGTATTCCTCCTAAACTTTTATATCAGTAGTGTATACATATATAATGTATATAATATATTTTATATTTATTTATTTGTTTTATTTTGTTTTTTGTTTTTCTAATGGATGTGCTACATAATCATTATTTTAAAAAATTAGTCATTATATAAACATTGCTTGAGAAATTACAGTAATGGCACTCTGTGTTTGTTTCAGTTGCTTATATGGGAGATATTGCGCTGGATGAGCAAGATATGCGCATGTTTAAAGTGGACCGCATTGTGAATTTAGCAGAGAGAACAGTCACAGTTCTGAACCACACAGATGCTGGTAAGTGTGCATGTATGCATGAGTTTGAGCACATGGGCCTGCTTTATATAAACTTTGTGTCAGGCTTAATTGGCAGTCAGAGACTCAGGAAGAGAACTTGAAGCCATACGTTATTAAACCGACAGAGAAAAGCCTGTGGAGAAACAGTTCCCACATTCCCAAACACAACAGCACGTGGCAATTGGGATTTGACTAAATAACAGTACATTTTTTCATAATTAGCCTTGAGTTTTATGATATTTTCACACCAGAGAGAATAAAAGTTTGCAGAGGAGAGAAAAACATGAGATTATAAAGAAATGGGAATAAGGGACAGAATTCAACTTCAGTACAGTACAGTCTGTGTGTAGGAGTTAGCATTCAAAACAATAAAAAAACAGGCTGTGCTGTAATGTTGAAATGGATATGAGTGTTATGTACAATAGACAATGTGCAATAGACAATTTAAAGTCACATATTTGTAAATGGCACATACTTTGGCCACAAAAATGTATTTGGACACTATTGAGATAAAAGAATATCAAATTAAACTTTTTGTTAACTTTTTTAAAAATGATTAAACAGTGGTTTAAAATGAGCCCATAAAGTATTTGGACTGATACTGGTTGCCAGATGTTAGTAAAAACATCTTTGCAAAAGTGGGTTTGCATTTGTTTAAATGTAAATGTTTCTTAATTAACCCTTATGTTGGAAATGGTAGGTTCACTTTCCAATGAGACGAATACAAACAATACGGCATCCCATCGCAGGAAGAGGGCAGCGACGTCCAGACCTGAGCGGATTTGGCCCGAGGGCGTCATTCCTTACATCATCAGCGGGAACTTCAGCGGCAAGTCTTGTACACGTGCAGCTTTTCATGTTTAAGTTTTAGTAGAAAACAACAGCATGTGATTGATTACATCTGTTTGGTGATTATAGTCAGAGCTGGGTAGATTACTCGCAAATTGTAGTATATTACATAACATAAATCTAGGTGACTCATTTTACGTAATGTATATTGAGTACTTCTAAAACGGCATTGGAACGAGGGGAAATTTCTGCCGGTGATTTACTAATAATGCGCAAATGAAAGAACACAGACGCAACATATGATTTACATATCGACCAACGCAATATACCAAGCACAGCGCAAATTATCATAGTCGCAGATTAAGAATAAAGAAATGAAGTGCTTGAAGTTTTGATAGAGCTGATATTCCAAGTTGTGTTTTAGTTCCTGAAGCAAATTAAAAATAACATGGCTTGGCAAACGATAAGTTCGTATAATGCGTTCTTCTGGCAGGGTTACTCCAACCTAAAATGAAAATTTTGTCCTTAATCACTTACCCTCATGTGGTTCCAAACCCGTAAAAGCTTTGGAACACAATTTATGATATTTAGGATGAAAACCGGGAGGTTTGTGACTGTTCCATTGACTGCCGAACAATTACGACTGTCAAGGTGCAGAAGAGTATGAAAGACATCGTCTGAAAGCTCCATCTGCCATCAGTGGTTCAATCGTAATATTATGAAGCAACAAGAATACATTTTGTACGGAAAGAAAGCAAAACTAATGGCTTTATACAAAGATTTGGCATGTAATATTACTGTTGCGCCATTTTGGACAGCATCCAGTGCTATCACATTACGTACGCAGTTCTATGTTAGACGCAACAGAAAGATATGGAAAGATATGGATGTTGTCCAGAATGGCGCTATGGTGTGATGTTACTGTGCCAAATCTTTAAAATAAAGCCGTTATTTTTGTTTCTTCTGTACAAAGAGTACTCCTGTCGCTTCATAACGTTACGGTTGAACCACTGATGGCAGATGGAGCGTTCAGACAACGTCTTTTGTACTTTTCGTAATTGTTTGGCAGTCAATGGGACTGTCACAAACCTCCATCACCACAAACCTTTCATCAAAAATATCTTAAATTGTGTTTCAAAGACGAACAAAGCTTTTAACATGTTTGGAACGACATGGGGGAAGTGATTAATGACAAAATTTTCGTTTTGGGGTGGAGTAAAAGAAATCTTCTCTGCGGTGCCTTTCCTAGAAACAATAATTGCAGTCATTTCAAGTGCAGACTAGTTTTGTGGGCATTAAATAATGGTGCAATGAGCACAAATATATTGCGTGATTCATTTTAATACTGTCCTACCATTCATTTTGTGTCTGAAAGGGAAGCTCCTACAAATGCATATTCAATAAGGTCAGACGCAAAAATAACTGTGTCCGTGCATTTTCAGCTCTAATTCTTTACTGTGTGTCTTTAGTAAAACCTGACAATACAGTTTTAACACCAAAAGACTGTTTGCGCTGGCACAAACTGTTAGTAAAACTGGCCCATACAGTTTCACAGCTATATCACCAGTATTTAGGAACTTGCATAATTATTGTGGTTTTCATTCACATTGTTTCTACAAGTATTTGCAGTGACACAAACTAGATACGATGTCAATGAGCACCACAACATCTTGAGCAGCAAATTTTGCAAAACACAAAATTTATGTCACTGAAAATACTTTTGGCCATGACTGTATATTATGGCTGATTTACTCACATTGTGTGAGTATGTAATCATGTAGTCAATAAAAATGTAACTGTAATTTGATTGAGCATTATAAAATGTGGTATACTCTAATTATACTGAAATTTGATTACTTAATCCAGATTAAATCTAATCAGTCACTTCCCAGCTGTGGGTAAAAGAGGTTTGTGGAAGAAATCACACTCTCATGTGTCTAAAATTGGTCAGAGCTGTATCTCATGCACATAATTTGCTTTAGATGGAAGCTTCTGCCATCATCTACACACCTCCATGTCACTCCATTTCTTTGACTTTTTTCTTGTGGAGCTCAAAAGGAGTTGTTTGTGGAATTCAATAGTAAAAGATCTGCTGTATGTTTAAAGTAACACAAGATGAAAAGCTGTTTTACTTTGGTCATGTGCACCATGTGTTGCGTAAAACAGAAAAGAGTCCAGACAAAACAAAACAAATAGGTGCATGACATTCATGGTGATGCATTAGAGAATTTTTGAATATTTATTTACATATTAATTACTCCCAATTCGATCGAAACTATTTGAAGACCTGATTATTATTTTCTCCAGCATGATTTGATAATGATCCAAACAACATCTTGTGCTTGACTGGAGTCGAGAACATCTGACCATCACATGATGCACTCAACTGTGCTCTGTATAAATTTTATAAGATTTTTTATAAGATGTGATTTGTATATGAAACATATTTTGTTGACTTGGCAACGAAAACCAATATATTTATTGTTATAAAATTGTTGTATAAAATTACTCATACTTTGCAGGTTTCAGTTAGACCTTGAATGCAGGTGATTTGTATGTGAAACATTTTTTTGGAAAAGAAAAACATAATATTATGACATATATTATTAAAATATTGTTATTTAACTTTTTCTCACCGCCAGAATTATTAAAATCAAAAAAATTACCAGTCACTGCCAGCATTTTTGATGATTTCACAAAAGTTTCATGGCACCTGGGATACTTTATTGTATGAATATCTGAACATGCAATGTGTCAGAACAAGAACTGAGCATCTGCTTTAAACAAAACAAAAAAAAAAGTTTTATTCAAGCTTCATACTTTATTATTTTTTTTATCAACATTTGAATGTGTGAACATTTGGAAACAAATTAAAAAAACATTTTGAACAAAATGCTAAGAAAATTGCATTTTTTGTAAAAAGACTATGTCCAGATCAGATTCAGAGCAATCACTTGCATCAACACCTCAAAACTTTCATGGTCCATACAATTTCCTGGATCAACATCTCCTTTAGTAACATTTGGCCATTTTGATTTATATGCCGTTTGTTTGATTAGTTATTCTACATATGCATCTGCTTACATATGCCAATGGTTGTTTCTACTTCTTCGCCATGTTTTGATCCAGGAATGTGTCAGAAGATGTGTAACAGCACCTCCTAACGTATAACAGTGAAAGCTGGAGTATTCCATCAATGGCAGTTAAATTTACTCATACTGTGATCTAAAGGTCCGGCCAGATTTACTGTTTTTTTGACACTTTTTTTTTTTTTTTTATTTTGGCGAAAATGCATCACTTTGATATGAATCCACGTGAATTGGGAATTCTGAACTGATATTTCACAACAGGTTCAAGTGGTCATGTAAATTTGCTGAGTTGACCAACAGAAAACTACTTTGTTTCGAAAGAGACAACTATCTAAGCTCTGATTTATATAATCACAACGCTATTGAGATAGTGGTCGTTTTTGTCCACACAAAATCATAAAATCAAATGTCTCGGTACAAGTTTGGTCTGCTCATTGCTAGTCCCGTGTGTGTTGTACAGGTAGCCAGAGAGCCATATTCAGACAGGCCATGAGACACTGGGAAAAACACACATGTGTGACGTTCATCGAGAGAACGACAGAAGAGAGCTACATCGTCTTCACCTACCGGCCGTGTGGGTAAGTGCAGTGTTGGGAAGGTTACTTTGGAAAGGTAGTAGGTTACAGTTTATAAGTTACCCTATTGTTAACTGATTAGACTTTTCTAAATTCCAAACATTTTTTTACTAACCTTCTCACTTTTCCATTGTTTTCAAATGTTAATCATCTTCAAACATTTAAACTATCCAGGGTTAACCTTACAGAAGTACTCAACATTAATTATGTGAATGAATGAATGAAGCATAGTGCTTTATTGTGTTTTGCCGGACACCCAAAGCGCTTTACAATCATGTGTAGCATCTCTCCTCAACCACCACCAGCGTGTAGCATCCAGAGCATGTGAGCGGAGGGGAGCGGGAGCATAACCCAAAGCATAACTCGCTCAACCCAAAACGCCCTTTAGTAATTTGCTAATTCGAAAATCTATGGAATAGACCAGGCAATAGTTTGTCAATAATGTTTCTAAAAGTCGGTACATTTTAAAATCCTGTAAAGATTGACAGACGTTTTAATAGACCACGTTTTCCCGCAGTTTTGTTCTATTTTAATTTTAGAAAGTGTGCTTTTAACGCCACTAAATACTTTTTTGTTAAATGCATTTCATCTTGTGTGTGCTTTTCATGGGCCTGATAAGCAAGGTGTATTTTGTCAAATTCTGCATTTCATCTTGAGAGAGTGTTTTTCGAAGCCCCGCACATGACATGCAGGAAAAAATGTTTAATTGTGCAGAAAAAATTTACTAAAGCGTGCACACGATTACTATTTTGTTCCTCCAATTTACTAAATCGTAAGCTAAATTTGCTAATTTGTTCCCTCGATTTGCTCAAACGTGTGCACGATTTACTTATTCTTTCCCTCAATTTGCTAAATCGTACATTACATTTGCTAATTCGTTCCCTTGATTTGCTAATTCATTCCTTCAATTTGCTAAATTGTGTGCACGATTTATTAATTCGTTCCCTTGGTTTGCTAAATCGAACATTAGATTTGCAAATTTGTTCCCTTGATTGTTGGTGTGTCAAAATGAGAGAGAGTTTCCGCAGCAGGAGGACGAAACCTTTGACTCTTCCAGGAAGAAATCAAGCTCGCTTCTCTCGCTCATGTGGAGCGTGTGCTTTTCACTCTTTTCTTTGACTCTCTCCTCTTTCTTTTCGGTCTCTTCCTGATTTATCGCTCAAGTGGTTTTCCATACGATCCGTTCCTCTGTCCCCGCTTATCTGCTTTGTTTGCCAACAGACGGATTTGTGTTTATGTGTGTGTGGGCTCTCGTGTCTTGACCTTCGCTGAGGAAATGCCAGCCGTTGGTGTCACACTGTTCGCCACGGGACTGTCACCTGAACATGTGTGTTTTCTCTGTGCACAATGGCTCCCTGTAGATGCTTCAGTGGCGTGGCAGAAGTTCAGAGCCCAGCTTTGACGGTCACATCCGTTGGAGACAAATCAGCCCCCGGGATGCCGTGTCGGCACGTCGGTTTTGCTCTTAAGCTGCTTCTGTCTGCTGGAAAACAGGATTTATTTTGCTCTTTTGAAATGCGCGGTTGACGAAAGTTCAGTAGTCAAAGCACTTCTACAGACCTCACGCAACATTTAGAGAAATTAAGCTGCAGAGATGTGCCGTTTCAACATCTGTGTTGAATATCAACACATAATCAGTGTTCAGGCATGTTATGATGAATGATTATACAATATGTTTATGTATGATTATACATATGGAAAAGCTTGTGTATATATATATATATATATATATATATATATATATATAGGTGCTGGTCATATAATTAGAATTTCTTCAAAAAGTTGATT
>JAUMHE010000055.1:14773388-14823444 GCA_032359235.1 Enteromius mattozi
CGGCACTTATGGGGAAGTTTTCAAGGTGAGGGGCCCCTTCCCCCACCTCCAGTCTGTCTTCATCACCCTCAAAGCAGAGAAGGCCCGGGAAGGGAAGGGAATGCAAGAGGGCCTGGCCTTGGCTCCGGGATGCTGAGGAGGGACTCAGGCATGTGGCACCCGTCTGACTGCTAACTTCCCCTTACAAGGCTCGAGACAAGGTGACTGGGGACCTGATGGCATTGAAGATGGTGAAGATGGAGCCTGGTGAGGTGGACTCACTTGGAGAGGTCTATGACTTCGACAGCATCATGCACTATGCAAGAAACACTTTCTCCAGGTAAGAATCTCTTGTCATATTTTTAATAATTATCCTCTGTATACAAAAATATCCACCCCTTAATCAAAACTAATATAAATCACACGTTTGTTTCTGTGAATTGTAGGGACTTCTATTACATTTATATTAACCAAATGATATTTCTTTTTTTTTTTATTATTATTATTTTTAATTGTTTTCCCCAGTTGGTAATGCACATATAGGCAATGTATGCTACAATGTAGCATAAACACACAAAAAGTACACACATGATATGCATATTTATTCATAATATACAATTTTATAATTTCACTTCATTATAAAAAATGTATAATTAAGTAAATGTTCACACCTCGGAAGTATTAATTGCATATTTTGTATAAACATTATAATTTATAAGCAGAATATATAAATTAAATGCAAACAACATAATTTACACTTAGTAAATATTAATAATATTATTTTTTTCTGGCAAATAATAAAACGAAGCAAAATCTCACTGAAGAAAATAATTTAAAAAAAAATAATCGGTCATTATTTACTCAGCCTTGTTCTAAACCTGGTGATTCTATTTTTGTGAAATAGAAATATAGATTTTATAGAACATTTATGCAACTCTTGCAATATAACAGTAATAATATAACAATAATGTAACAGTTCAGAAGAGGATCTGGAGTGGGACTAAACATGAGCTTCAGGAGGAAGCAATATTATAAATGTTTAATAAATTCAATTTCAGTCTGTTCCACCATATGAGCTCAGGAGCATAACTGAATCATACGGCAAGAGCTCCTTATCAGATTTTCAAAACTTTCTACTTTGTTTCAAGCCAAAACTAATATCACACAGGATTTAAGCGATAAGGATGAATTACATCAAAAGGATTTTAGGTGAACTGCTCCTTTAAGAAGAAACCTCTAACTGTTTATGAGCAGGTTCACTAAGAAAGTGTTTTTGTATTCTACTGAACTCCTCTTTAATTATTGTTCTTCATAAACATGTAAAACTGACAGCTGTATCTTGTCTCACTATTTAGCAAATGTAAAAAAAAAAATGCATTTCAACTTTTATTCACGTTGCTTAATTGTTGCTCAGGTGACGGTGATGAGGATTGCTCTTAGCGGTCAACCAATATATCAGTTTTGCCGATTAATCGGCACTGATAGTTGATTGCTGGAACTATCGCAGTTTCCCAAAAATCCAGTTATACAGAGCAAGAGCAGCCTCTACAGGGAGAATGTTGTTTGTTTTGACTTTTCAGACACACCAAAGAGCGTCAATCACATAGTTATCCATTAAATTCAATTATATTTGCTGCTGTTAATGTATATAACAGCTGTAAAATTGTGTGTTGTTTCTTTTTTTTCAGCGAAATGTTTTTGTCTTTTTGTGACTCTAATAAAATATGCTTGAATTGAAAATTAAAGTTTGTTAAAATAAGTTAAAGGAAAACGCCACAGTTATTCCACTATGTTCTTCCCTTAACTTAGATGAGTTGATACATACCTCTCCTGTCTCAGTGAGTGCACTTAATCACTCTAGTGCACGGTGCCACTATGTTAGCGTTTAGCTTAGCTCCATTCATTCCTTAGGATCCAAACAGGGACGAATTTAGAAACCACTGAACACTTCCATGTTTTCCCTATTTAAAGACGGTTACATGACTAGTAACACGAGTAAGTATGGTAACACAAAATAAAATATGGCGATCTTTTTAAGTGGATAAAAAACCCCCAAAACTATAATGCATGGCAGAAGAGCACCTCTGCGCAGTAATATCATCAGTCCCTGGTTGTATTGACGAAAGTAGGATGGAGAGGGAGTGGGAGAGTTTTCATGATGTTCACAGATGTGACGTAATGATGTAGTGCCATGCTTGAATTTCCCCCCAAAACATACCCATACCACTCAAATTAGGAAACACTATTATAAGCAAACCACTGTGAATTGGGCTAAAGTAAGGTGATAGTTTTAAACTAGTTACTGGTTATGTACTTGCTCACACATAGATTTTGGATCATTTTTAACCAAAAAAAGTAACAGATTTAATAAATGATGAACTTAAGCGATCGGTATCGGTAAAACATTATTGGTAAAATGCAATCAGACGACCTCTAATTCCTCTTTGCAGTGTTTGAAGCTGAATGATGCTGTATTCGGCGCAGTCTCTCCACACTTCTTCTCATTATTCTCAGGGTGACCTCTGAGCGAGGCATCAGCAGTTCTGAAGCTATCTGAGCATCTCTCTCCTCTTACACTCTTCCTGCTGAGCTTTCACAATGCCGCTGTTGTGCTTCTCAGAGCCTGTCAGTTGCTCACAGAGCAGTCGGAGCCGCTCGGTTTCCATGTGTGGGGAAAGGCTCGGTTCAGACATCATCTATCTGATATCTCAGTGTCAGATTCATTTAATTAACTTCCTGGTTCTTCTCACGCCTCATGATAGGATTTTGGATCTGAATAACTGTATAATGCTAGTTTGTGTTTGGCAAGATTTTTTTATAGAATCTCTTTTGCCCACTAAGGCTGTATGTATTTAATCACAAATACAGTAAAATCAACAATATTATGAAATATTACTACAGTTTAAAATATCAGTTTATTGCAATATATGTTAAAATGTAATTTATTCCTGTGATATAAATGCTGATTTGCTGCTCAATAAACAGTTTTTTGTTATCATCAATGTTAGCAGTTATACTGCTTCATATATATATTATTTATGAATTAATTTATTTCTTTAGGTCTTTTTACAGTAGTGTGTTCACAATATTTTTGGGGGGTGTAAATATTTATTTATTTTATTTATATCATGGATATGTTTTTAAATGTAAGTTATTTACATAATGTTATTTATTTGGATTTATTTGGCTTAATTTCCTTTTATAAATATATAAAAATATTGACATCATACATAAATAATAACAAAGAAATAATAACAGTTTGTGATGTCAATAAATAAATAATAACAAAAGAATTAATAATAACAGTTTTATTTATTTATAAATTATTTATTTATTTAATTAGTTATTTATAAAGTCTGATTCAAAAATTTTCAAGTATTTTCACTGTAGTAAATAGTTTTTTAAATATACTTTCATGTATAAATAATACAAAACAATTCTGAACACTTATAGCCTCATGGATATATCTAAAGAGGAAAATATTTAGCAAAATCTGTATTAGACCCATTTCTGTTGTTGCACAGAATAATACAGCCGCACTGCCAGAACCATCTGAAAGAGCCAATAGAGCTTGACATGGGTTTACGGATTAGGCTTTATTCAGATTTCCACTAGATTTACTCTTGCCGTGTCACAGAGTAAAAGAGAAGCAGCCTTTCATTCAAAACATGTGCAGTTTTAGGTTTTTGAGGGTGACTTTAGCTTTGACCCTCATATCAGTAGTTTAGTTTGACACAGCAGCAGCACAAATACAGACAGATAACAGAGAAGATAAGTGCACTACATTTATCTCTGCCACTAAAGCAGTTCTCTTCATATACTGTGTGACAGCAGCAAATGAGCTCTATATTCATCTGCAAACATTTAACTGAATTTAACTGTATTGTGATGTTGTTCATGTGGCATTTATTTGCTTAAAAGACACTAATGGAATGGTTTTCCCATCTCTGGACTGACTGACCTCTTTTTTCATCCTCAGATGAACACACACACACACACTAAAACAATTCATTTCTGTTGATGACGTCTGTGAAACCACACAGTTATCCTGTCATTTAGCAAAGTGTACTCTGTTATCACTGTGGCTCTGAATGAGCAGGAAAAACTGGCTAGCTTTATGCCAAACACTGTTCGAGACACTTTCATTTTGTCTTTTTGCAACAACCTGTTGTTGTTTTTAGAATTGGCTTTTTCTAAATTGTTTTAAGCACGTTATTGCTCAGCTTTGGCAAAGTCCAACTGAAAACTAACCCTAATTTTACCACACTTTGCAAAATTCAGCTTTGGTCACAGGAATAAATTACATTTTAACATATATTCACACAGAAAAGAGTTACTTTAAATTTAAATAATTGTATTTTGGGCAAATAATACAGCCTTGGAGAGCAGAAGAGACTTTTGAACTGTAGGGTTTGTGTAAATTGAATTCTGGTGTTAGTCTGCATTTAATCTTGAAAAAACATGTTATATGCGAGGAAAAGAAATATTATCTGTAGACTGAGACTACTTAGACTCGCTATCTCCATCTTCATCTACAGGAACTTTTGGATCGACCTCAAAAGGCTTTGCTGATGGGATTGTAGAATGTTATTCCCATTTCATGTATTTATCAAAAGTTTTTCCTGACTAGTTTTGACAGCCTACAGGCAACATTCCCCCAGAGCGAGCGTAACACGAGTCAAGGCACACGCAAACACACGTCGATATGAGAACCATCTGTTTCCTCTCCTTTTGTTCTGGCTTTCCCCCTCTCACTCTCTCCTATTCTGTTTTGGCATCCATATCACTTTCTTTTTTTCTTTTTCTTGAACAAATTGCAGTTTGTTCATAGCTGTAGGGTTAGGGGTTTTCTTGATGATACCTGAGTTACAGTGTTGTGAGGTGAAAATCTCTCTCTGCAGAGAGTTTGAGTTTAAGTTCATGCATATTAAAGAAAATGCATAAAATGAACCTTACATATAAGCATATTATTTATTATATTATTATAGCATATTTATGAAGCTTTTTTGGGTTTATTTTTACTTCATTTTATTTTGTTTCGTTTTATTCTCCTTTAACTCCTAAGAGAAAACACCCTATTTTAACTGCATTTTTACTTTTAAATGAAGGAGTTTTTATAGAGCTTAATATAAATAGATGGAGAGAATGAGAGGAAAGACTTCATTGATCCCGCAGGGGAAATTTCGCAGATAATGCTTTGATAGACACATTAGAGCCATTAGCTCTGCTTTTGCATTAATCACTTAAGAACTCACAAACAAAAGATCAATCAAACTCCTGCTAGTTCCTCTTTATATGCTGTAATAATTACTTTTTGAAGCTGCAAATACAACAAGGATTACTGAAGCGTGTGTTCCAAAAAATAAATATCTGAAAATATTAGAATTTAAAGTGCCTCTATTATGGATTTTTGAAAAAGTACCTTTCATGCAGTGTGTAACACAGCTCTAAGTGAATGAAAACATCCTGCAAAGTTTTAAATCTGAAAGTGCACCGTGTACTTTGAATTATTGAAACGAGTCATTTTTAAAATGAATCCCAAGCCATTTTATGTTGACATCAACATGAAACACTAACATATTCGTGTTGGTCTGAATGAAAATGCTAATTCATTCTTCACCACTAGGTGCCGCTTTGTTCCCCGGTAACGCTGTAAACAAACCAGCACTGTGCTCACGTCAGCCATTACAGGCATGATGAAATGAAAATGAGACCGATCCGACTAATCACCGCAGATTAGATTAGTCTCATGCAAAAGAGGGGTTTGGAAAAATGTATCATTTGGGAGTGTTTGAGCAAATAAGGTAAAACTAAATGCACATTGCAAGACACTGAAAGTGTTTTTTGTCAACCTGTTGTTGGGGACTCCCAAAACCAAAATATAAACCTTTCATTACCCAAAATAGGGACGCTTTAATTCAGGTTGTTATTTGCCATTACTGGAAATTTCTGAGTAGAAGTTGTTTTACACTTAAGAAAAAATGGTTCTAAACATTTTCAGATTAACGTTAGTGTTCTTTAACTCATAACAACATCAGATGTTTTGCTGCTAAATAGAATCGAATAAGTGGAAACATGCCTCATGCTTCAATTTTACTGTTGAAGTGGTTCCATTTTGAGTGAAAAACCTGCCTTTAAAAGCCATTTCAGAAAAAGAGAGGATGTCTGGAGTATCAGTGTTTAGTAATGCCTTATGTATTCCAGGTATTTGTGTGAGAAGAAGATGGAAGTTGCATTTATTTGTTAGCACAGATTCTAAAGGACTGGTTTCGGTGTCTGTAAACCGTCTTCTGGGAGTGTGCTGGAAAACTCAATCCCAGAGTTAAGTATAGCAGAGCAGATATAGACATGGTGAACTCATCCAGGGCTTCCTCTCATTTCAGAGCCACCCATGATTATTAAATGATTACTAGGTGCTCTGAGTTTATCATATATTCCTTCTCTCTTGACCCTCAGATGTTTTTACCCAGAAATGAAAGGGTAAGTTAGATGGATTTATGCGTCTTGGCTTTATAAGCGGGACATCAGAAAGCTCGTGAAGAAAGCTAACAGTGTTTGTCCACTGTCCTGTTGTCTTTTTCCCATCGTCCCTGCTGTGTTTGAAGAGTGCTCGTACTGTAAATCTCCGTGGGAAGACGGGCTCTTTGATTGCACTTGTATCGGGAGGATTTCATGGCCTTCCCTCAGGTTTTTTTTTCCTCAAACTTTTCTCCCGGAGAAGCGGGTGAGCCTCCTAGCTTTTTGTCTGGGGCATGTTTTCCGACCTCCTCCTTTGTGTTCTGGCCCCCGTTCCACCCACCCGGCTCACACTGCTTTTTCTTCTTCAAACTGGTACTGGCAAGTTGAGCCAAAAGCAAATAAAGAGCTTGCAGTATGTCTTCAGTGTGAGATGACACCAGCCCACACATCTACTGTTCAGCCCTGGACTCACAGACCTGCAATAAGGCTGAGGCTTACAAAAACATTCCCAGGTCACATTTCACCACAAAATCAAGAGATAAAATAACAATTTACATAAATAAAATACATACACATATATATATATATATATATATATATATATATATATATATATGACATGACTTTGTTCCATGTTTTCCCAAGTTTTTGGCATTAATTTAATGAGAATTAGCCACATTTTCATCCAGATTTTCACAGTAATGATTTTAAGAGTTTTTGTAAACCTCATTATTGTGAAAAGTGATTCTTATTACTTATTCTTATTACTGTAATATACGTATTGTAAAACACACTAAATATAGTGTTTTTTTATGTTGATGAAACCGTTAAAATTTTGAACAGCATTAAAATATGAAATAAATATTTTCATTTATTTATTTATTTATTGCATTTCAGAGATGTAAATATCTTGAGGAAATGCCTAATTGTTATTGTAAAAAAAAAAAACAAGAAAAAATATATTATTATAAATGAATTGTATTACTATTTCTAATTATAACAGTTATGAAATAAATTGATTTTTATTTTATTTACGTAAAAATTTTATTCTTTGTGTGTGTGTGTGTGTCTATATATTTATACTGCTGTTACTGCTAAAGATAAATTATTTATTATTTAATTTTCAGTTTACACAAAATAAATTTTGCTATGTTTTGGAAATATTACACAATATTTAGCAGAAACTGCTATGAACAACGGCAATAATAATAATAAATATTAAAAATAAAAATAGGTATTTAATTAATAAAATTGTAATCAAAAATGATTTTTTTTTTTATATACTTTTTTTTTGAGAATGACATGGAATTTATCTTAAAATTCGGCTCATCATGAGATTCACAGATACTATATGGTGTTTTTATCTTTTAACTGAAAGTAGGCAGATTTTTCTGATTTGAACCTGAAGACAGTACATATTTAAATCACTGAAATGTGCTTTGCATTTCTCTGCTGATTTCTCTCTTATAAAGCTTGTAGTTACGCTCTGGAAAGGCCATCCTTCCTTATTTGAACATGCCTGCTGTTGACTGGAAGGTTCCCATGGGAACAAACAAATGAGCAGACCCTCGCTGGCCACCGTCGAGTGAAAAGCCTGACGATAAACTAGCAAAGAGTGTCAAAGTACGAAAAGAAGGGCGAGAAAACAGACAGGTTTTGATACTGAATCACTCTTTGCTGAACTGAGCAAATATTTTCTTTTTTTCTTTCAGCCTGAGCTAGTAAGACTGGAGAATGGTACTCATTGGAAACATGAAACTGTTTCATATTACTCAACATTTATAACTTACATACAACTACATGATGTCATGACTTTTAAGGAAGCATTAGGCCTGGAGTGGCCAATCAGGAGGTTATTGTGCCGGGTGAGGTTGTCAAGTAGAACATGAATTCAGGTCATCATCATCCAGACTCCTCTTGATTGGTTTGATGTAACACAATTGTACTCTTCCAGGGTTGGAACATTTTGGTGATGTGCTCGCTTTAAACCACATTCCGAGGTGGTCAAGGCCAGTCCCACTACAGATTTGTAAAGTTAATGTGAACATGTCCTGATGCGTAACAAGTAATCTAAAACAAAACAAGCCAATCATTTTGGACATGTTTTGAAAAGGCTACAAATATTCCTGAAACATTTGTGGTCACTGACTCTTTGAGACACCTTAAACCAGATGTAAACTGCAACCCGTCTCAGCTGATCTGAGACAAATGTTAGTAACTAAAGTAAACTAGCACTGTCACGATACTGTCTTTGTTTTGACTGTACTAGCATCTGTTTTGTGACCCAGCTTGAATAAACAGGTTAACATGTCAGCTGTGTGGACGCTAGTGCTAGATCAACAATATCACTTTCTCGTTTTTAATGGATATTGATATGGCTTTTTAAATATCAAGATTGATCTTTTTGTCTGTGCTGTTTTTTGTTGCATGATCTTCAATAAACATTATTTGCAGCATACCTGCCATCTAATAATCACAAAAAGATTTGTGCTTTACTTTTAATATGCAACAAAATCTCAGCTTTCAATTTCTGTCAGTTTTATTACAAAATATAAAGAGTAAATATGGTTTTTGACAGTTTTTAATGTGGCGTGACAGATTGCTATAGCAGCTTCAGTTCAATCGACATGTGAGCTGATCATCTCTTTTACTTGACTACTAGTTATAGCACCAAATAAACATAAATAAACATCAGAAAGCATGCTGAAAGAAACAGAGCATCTTACTGAAGTGTATCATATCTCATGTAATCACTTGTAAACAATAATGTTTAAAAAGAAAAAGTGTCACGTAACATCAGTTACCTCAGGTAAGACATGCATAACCCATAAACTCGATAGTTAGCTGAAAAAAAAAGTCTAATTAAAATCTAATTACAAAAATCTAAAAATCTTACTACGCTGAAGATAAATTTATCTAATGGTAAAATAATGTTCTCTCTTGGATACATATGGATCATATCTGTCTGTGTTTTAGCTTTATATAACACTGTCAGATTAAAACACCTGTAGTGCTGGGCTAAAATAATTTATGCAAATGCCGAATCTGAGTCATGAAATTTTTGCAGACCAAGGCAAAGCTCTAAAAAGAACACTCAACGTTGCATAAAGCGTTACACAGAAAACAAAAACAGAAGAGCATTCGAGCCACAGGCCACAGCTTCCATGACTGCTTTCACGGATAACACGGCTTGGCTTGAATTCCCTTTGGGCTGTTGTCTCCTCCACAAATGACTTTACAGCCTGTCGAGTCCTAACCGCCACATTCTGTACATCTGCTGAAACTTGCCACTGCAGTATCTTAAAGTGTGAGATAACATTTGTGTTCATAGTACCCGTGTTTTAGCGTGTGGGTGTGGAGAGTTTTGCGAGACATTCCAGGAAACAAGAGATAGTGAATAGGGATTAAGATAACAAGACAGATTTCTCTTTATGCGTCTGTTCATTTTGATTGAAGTCATCTCTTTTTTCTCTGACAGAGGGATATTTTTGGACACCATTCTGCCACGATATGATGTGAACGGAGTTCGGCCGCCCATCGGTCAGAGGACCAGACTGAGCAAAGGAGACATCGCACAGGCACGCAAACTTTACAAGTGTCCAAGTAAGAAAATGACACACATAAACCGTAAAGAATTTCAGAATGCTAAAGTGTCACATTATCACCCTTCTGTATAAATAAGAAGAAGCTCCTGTCCGACTCAATAAGGGTAAAAGGTGGTGAAGATAGAAAATCTGGGTCAGTGGAAACTGTAAGCACATCATGCAAACGTCTGACTGCAAACATCACTAGTTTTCAGGTCTGGAAAGCAAAATCATACAAAAACAAAAATCTCAGTCAGTATAAAATATGATATGTATTGGAATATATATATATATATATATATATATATATTATGCAGATAAATAGATATTTATATAAAATTGCAAATACCTGTAAATACTAAGCAGGCAGTAAGGCAGCAACTTGCATTAAAATCATTTTAATATTAGATGTCATATTTTGATGTTAAATTCACTATTGTTTTGCATATAATTTCTCTAGTCTATATTTAATTCACTTCAAAAATAACATGTTAAATTACAGAGAAATTAATAGTAATCCCTTGCATTACTTTTTCAAGAAGAATTACAGTAATTAATTGCTTAGTAATGCATTACACCCAACACTATATATACATACAGTACATACATAAGCAAAATCCTCAGAATGATCGGAAATATGAAAGGATATAAATGATAAATATTTTAGATACTTTTAAGGAAGACAAGACAAAATCCTCATAAAAAACAGTGACATTTGACCCATTTCGTGTCTTGGGTGGGACATGCTGAGATTATGTTGTCTGAAAATAACATGGCATCCACAATTGATGTGGTGCGGTATCTTGGCGACGGTCTCTGTGACTCCTGGCTCAGGAAGGCAGAGTAAACACTGGTCAAACACAGGAAGTTTGTAATTTGTCTTCTTTCCCTGATAAAACAGAGGAGAGAACTCTTGCTTTCTAGGAGACAGCAGCTAAATGCAGTACAAGGAGGTCAAGACATTTTTCATATAAACTTTACAGAGATGTTCAAACACACACTACCGGAGAGTGAATGATTGTAAGCCTCCAAGCAAATACGTCCAAACCAGCGCTACTTAAAAGGTCTTAAAATGTTTTAAATGTGGTTTTGTCAAATTTAAGATCACCCCTTTTGTATGTGTACTGTGTATATTTATTATGTATATATAAATACACACACATTCATGTATATTTTCCAGAAAAAGGTTTTGGTTATTGATTAAATATATTGATATAAAACATTAATTGTATGATCATTAATATATAAATGTAAATATTTTCTAAATATATACTGTATGTGTGTGCCTTTATAAATACATAATAAATATACACAGAACACAAACATACATTATGTTTACAAAAAAATCTTAGTTAAAGTTCACAAAACAATTCATTGCGATTAATCATTGCCCAGCAAAAAATATATTTTTTTCAATTTTATTTTATCCTACTTCAACAGGGCAATCAGGACCCCAGTGTAAAGCAGACTGTACATTATCCATGATATTTTCTGAATATGTTATGAAACTGCTGATATTTTGACTTCTACTGAAGCAATGCTGGTTTGTCATTATGACCACCAGAGCATTTAATTACCCAGCTCATGTAATACAGTGTGCTGCGTGTGAACTGTTTCATTTTAATTGCACACTGAATAGAAACGAATAAAATTAAATAAAAAATATTAATGAATAAAAACAGGGGAAAACAGGAACAGTGATGCCTAATCTGACTAATAAGCTTCAAATGGCTACAGTTTGATTACATATTTGTTTGTTTATTTATTTATTTAATTAAAACAGTTTAAAAAGTGTTAAAACTAAAACCAGTTCAAAGTATAAACACAGCCTTGTGGTTTCGGTGCAGTTCACAATTAGTGAATATTGCACGTTTATAACAAATGATTGCTGTTGATGAATTATGGCAATTTTGACATTATGATTATCACTTTTTTTTTCTTTTTCTTTTTTTTTTTTAAGATGATTGCATGAGTGCATGTTTTTGAATGAGCAGCTATAAACAGTAAAGCCCAGAAATTTCAAAATAAGAATCCAATTGTATTTTTGCCTAAATTATAGCATAAAATTATAGTATATATTTAGTTAGATTTAATTATAGCATACTGAATTAGACCATAAACTCCTTTTTATTGTTATCATTGGTATATTTGTTACGCAATAAACTGTATCTGTCATTTAATTCAGTGTAAATGCTTGTAAATTCTGTCTTTTTTTAGTTATAATTTTAACCCCATTTTATTTTGTTTTTATAGATACCATCTAGTAAATGAATTTGAGATATTTACATTAAGATTGTGTACATTTCTGTATGGACACACAATATTAATTTTATTCCATATTAAAAAGATCCTTTAGAAGTCTTAAATTTGATTTTAAAACTCTGCAGATGCCCTCTTAAACATTGTAGATCTCTAATGGGATTTATATATATTTTTTATAGAGATATTTGTATATATATATATATATATATATATAAATGCAACCTATAATTCTCATCTGGATGCTGGTTTTATTGTTATCCATTTTTGAAGTTCTGATTGTTGGAGGAAGGTATATCACATGATTTGTTCATGCAGTGGATGATGTGGCTGTACGCGGGGTAGGATGCAGAAAATCACATGCTGGAAAATAAGGTGTAAGTGTGGCAGATCTTTTGCACAGCATTCCTGGTGGTGTCCGTCACTCACTGTGTTTTGCCAGACCGCTTGTTAATGGTTCTACACTCTGAACACACTCCACACTTGGCCTGACGGATCTCTGACACGACTGAAAACTCATGCATTCAGAGCACGTGTGGAGAATATAAAGAGTGTAAACAGCTCAACAAGGTAAATTTACAAGCCCTCTGGAGGGAAAGTTAGGGAGAAACTTGGCTGCTAGATGACCAACCATTAAACCCGTCCCACAAATAGATAAAAATGACGGGTTTTTAATCAACTATGAATTATAGTAAGAAAAAAACCCATCATAGATACGAAATAAATACAGAATCAGATATATATGATGTTCTATTGGCCGAAAGTTCAGCCACTTTACTTTTATTATATATTTTTTTGTAATTTTATGCAGGTTTCATTATTATTGTATATATTATATTATATAATTATTTAATATTTTATTTAGTCAGTTGTGTGATAAGCAGGATAATTTACAATCATATGTTCTCACAAAATAATGCACTGAAATTGTAATGAGGACTCTAGCGTAAAGCAGGCTGTACATTATTCATTATATGTTATGTTTTATGAATATGTTTTGAAACTGCTGATATTTTGCCATTTAATGAAGCAATGCTGGTTTGCCATGTGTATTTCCACAATGACCACCAGAGCGTTTAATTACCCAGCACATTTAATACAGCATGCCGCCTGTGAACTGTTTTATTTTAATTGCATGCAGTACCATATAAATGAAAAGTCTTTTTAATTTGAATTTTGCATCACTTTTATTTTCTTCTCTTGTTCTTTGCTGTGAATATCAGGCAGGTGTGTAACATTAGAAGCAGATGTGCTTCTTAACATGAAAGTGCTCAAGGCGCACACTGTGAAAGACAATCCAGACTTTTTGTGGTCTTTTGTCTCTGTTGCTTTCTGTGACGCACAACAATGTTTCATATACAGGCAGCTTACTGTCTCTGTGGACTGTTGTGTAACTGATCGCGTCTTGTTTATGTGTAATGAACTGTTCACATGTTAACTCTTCTTGAACACTGACAGCTCATGACCTTTCTTTCTTTCTGTCTTTCTTAGGATGTGGAGACAGTTTGCAGGAGAGCAGTGGAAACTTCTCTTCACCTGGTTTTCCCAATGGTTATTCAGCATATATGCACTGCATATGGAGAATTTCAGTCACACCAGGAGAAAAGGTGAAGAAGCGCTGGTGAATCACTCTGATTAGCTGCTGTGAGAGATGTTTTTAGGCCTGTGGACAGTTTATGGAATTGAGTAAATTGTGATATCGATCCCACGTAGAGTTGGGAAGACCGGTTCATTTTGGTTACTCAGTTATTAAATCGGTAAATTACTATATTTTATGATTTCCGATTACAGTAAAAAAACACTGAATATGTTGACATTTTTTTAATTACGTAACATTAGTTACTTTATTTTTTCATTTATTCACTGACAGCTGTCCTCTCCCTGTGAGGAGAGGAATTGGGAGTTACACATTGTTACACATTGTCCTTTTTGTGTGAAAGGGCCTTTACAGTTGCCAAAGATATAACTTTTTGTTATTAAAAAACAGAAAGGTGACAAAAGGAAACACAAAAGTAACGTAATTAACGTAGACATTCCGTAAATAATTACTAAGTAACTTAATTGGTTACTTTTTAATGGAGTAACGCAATACTGTAATGCATTACTTTCCATAAAGAGTAACTATGTAATGCAGTTAGTTATTTTTTTATGGAGTAATTCCATACTATAATGCATTACTTATAATAAAATGTAACTAAGAAACACAATTGGTTAGTTTTTTATGGAGTAACAATACTGCGATGCATTACTTTCCATAAATAGTAACTAAGTAACTTAATTGGTTACTCTTTAATGGAGTAATGCAAGTCTGTAATGCATTACTTTCCTTAAGGAGTAAAGGTCCTTGCACTCTGATTCCAAAACTTTCGTAAAAAATGTAATACCATTTTAGAGACTTGACCGAAGAAAATATACATTGCATTAGCACAGCTATTATGACTTTCACAAATTTTCAACTTTACTTCAGTAAAAATGTATTACATTTTCTTCCCTAAGATCATCCTGAACTTTACGTCTATGGATTTATACCGGAGTCATTTGTGCTGGTATGATCATGTGGAGATCAGAGATGGATATTGGAGGAAAGCACCACTGAAAGGTTTAAGATGAATACCTGGCATTTCAAAAAGAACAATAAGAACAAGTCAGAGTGAAGCCTAATTAATGTTGAGTTATTTGTTTGTACCTCTGTATGCAGGTCGATATTGTGGGGATAAATTACCAGACCCAATAATCTCTACAGACAGTCGCCTTTGGATTGAGTTTCGCAGCAGCAGCAACTGGGTGGGAAAGGGCTTTTCTGCTGTTTATGAAGGTACCAGCATTCAATCAAATCAACAACTATCAAATATTATAAAACAAGTGCTAGTGGACATTGAAAAAAAATATTAAGAAGCAGTATAGTACTTGTGTGTACATAAGGGTGTACATACAATCTCAAAATCTGTGCCTTTAGCTCATACCATTGTCATTTTCATGTAAACCTTCATATATTTAATCATTTGCAACAGCAGATTCTTACTTGCCTTGTGTTTCATATGTCAATAGAGCTGCTGCAAAATTAGCCAAAAACAAAGCAGCAATTTTATGACTACAGTCTAGGGCAAATCCAGTGCTCAAAATAACATGTCAGCTGAAAACACTGTCAAATTTAATAAATTATTTAATAATAAGTGTTTTGCCCCACAGACCTAAATCCAGCCATAGCTGAGTTTCCATTGCGTGAACACCTAACAATATCCGTTTCCAGTAGTTCCTATTGCGAACGAAGTAATCTTCATGCTTTACTGTCATGTCTGTACTGTAATCTTTTATCTCACAGCTATTTGCGGTGGGGAGGTGAAGAAAGACAATGGTCAAATTCAGTCTCCGAATTACCCAGACGACTACAGACCTAACAAAGTGTGTGTGTGGAAGGTCACTGTGGCTCAGGGTTACCACGTAGGCCTTACCTTCCAGTCTTTTGAGGTATGATTAAAAAAAGTTGGTATTACTGCTTTATAAACATGTAATTAATTGCTTATACACTGCTGTAGTGTTAGAGTGTGTCCTAAATAAGAAAAGACAGTGTATATCTAGAAATAATAATTAATAGGACTAAAAAAAATGACACTACAGACTAGAACGGCAGATAACTTGATAATCAATAATGAATATGTTTTATTACTAGTTAGTTGCACTGTGCACACTAATAAATTAATAAATAAGAAAATTAATTCATTACATTTTAATTTGTGTTAGAATATGTTATACACCTATGCATGAATTAAAAATCAAAAGTCATGATTTGTTGTGAACATTGACTTTAATAGATAGCAGAATGTAAAAGGAAGACCCTTACATTGATTATATAAACTAAGTATAGTTCAATTATATATTTATTTATTTTGGTCACTTTAGATTGTAACTTTAATTTAGTGCTTTTGTCATTAGTCTGGCTGACTCTGATTTTGTCGTGTCATTGCATTGGCTCTGGGTTTGGTTTAGATTGTATCTAACCAGCTGGTGTAAATAAACTCAAAACTCCCCATGATCTTTGTCTTTGGAAAAAAGAGATGTTGCAGATCTGTAAAAGAAAAGGGGGAAAACATTCAGCATTGTTTCCACTTGATTTTTTTAAGATGTTTTAGACCTTGATGAAAAGGTTGGTTACGGTCACAGCTGGTTGCTATAAAAATTTTAATGGCATCTCTTGCATTGAAAGAAAATAAATGCTTTTCGGGTCTTTCAGGTTTAAATGTACTTTTTCCATTTCCTTTTTCTCCATTGCCTTTCCTCTTTTCAATCCAAGATCGAGAGGCATGATAACTGTGCGTACGACTACCTGGAGGTTCGAGATGGGAACTCCGAAAGCAGCCCACTGTTGGGCAGATTCTGTGGTTATGACAAACCTGACGATATTAAATCCAGTTCCAACCAGCTCTGGATGAAGTTCGTGTCTGACGGTTCTGTCAACAAGGCTGGGTTTGCTGCTAATTTCTTCAAAGGTGAGGTGGATGTTTTTGCTTTATGGTTTCACCTTGGATTTGATCAATGGAAATTGTATAAATTGTATTGATTGTTGTTATAGTTAAGAATTAAAAACAAAATTTAATTCAGGAATGCACATAAAATATTTGGCCAATAACCAACATGATGAAAAATTTAAGTGAAAAATCATGAGCACTAAATCTCCTCTAAGATATTAGAATCGCTTCTTTATGGTACTGTAACTCAAGTTCTGATGCTCTTCTTTTGTTGCAGAAATGGACGAGTGCTCCAGACCCGACAACGGTCGCTGCGAGCAGCGCTGTGTCAACACGCTCGGTAGTTACAAGTGTGCCTGTGACCCTGGGTACGAGCTGGCGGCAGACAAACGGAGTTGTGAGGGTTAGTATGTGAACAGTTCAGTGCAGGATATGGGCAGTGCCATATTTAAACTCTTTATGGTGGCATTGCAGCATCGAGGGAAAGCTGTAAACTCTCAGAAAAGGCCAAAATGCACTGCATGCAAATTACCATAATAATCAAAATCCTAAATACATTTTTTTATAATTCTAAAATTAAAAACAAAGCCCATTTTCATAGTGTTGTTGAAATTAGTGTTGTTTTCTAATTTCAAATTCTTAACAACTACCTTACTAACTATTAATAAGCAGCAAATTAAGAATTTACTATGGGAAAAGTCATAGTTAATAGTAAACAAGTGTTACCTATTCTTAGAATGCCCCACCCCAAACTCACACCATTGGTTGAACCAATGTTTGCTGGGCTGGTCAGGGTTCTTAAAAAACATCACTTTGATAGTTTTGATAGCATACAGTTTTGGGGGGAATCAACCTAAAAAATACTTATCTATGCACGTTAATGTAAGATAAAAGAAGCATTCTGATATATAAAAAAAAATCACACTTTCTCTTAATTACTGAGTGCATGTTTTGAGCAGCCAGTTACACCGACCTCATTCTGCCTCTAGTGGGAAGTCTGTGCTACTGCATGCTCTTAATTACTACTCCTGCTTGCGCTGTTGACATACCGCTGACATCTGTTTTGTGCTATTGGCTCGGGGCTGCCAGCAAGTTATGAGCACCTTCCTCACATTGACAGCAGGCTCGCCTGGCTTTCTTTACCCTCCTCCGCACGACACTTACAAAGCGCTGCTCTGTTTTCTGAGGGGCTGGAAATTCTGCTGAAGTTTGAATCTGTTTATATCATATAGTTCTCAAACAAAGCTTTAAAATACAGCCGGGGTCAAAGCATTCTTAGGTACGGTGTTGTCTAACAGTTAACGTCTCTCATTATGTCAACGGCTAACGTCTGGCTGCGTGAGGCAGTTGCTAGGACAGCACGTACCCTGCGGCTGCTATATTGAGCAAAAGTCTGTTTGTTCAGACATGCACTGAGATGACTCAACAGCTCAATCGTGACAGACTGGAGCGATCGGAAAATGATTCTCCATTAGATAAAAGAATGATTGGCCCAGCACATCTTTCCGGTGGCTATCATCATATCAGCAGTAAATCCCACATTATCATAATGACTGTGCCGCTCATTCTCACAGAGCAGGTTTATTACACGGCGGTCCTGAGGGAATAGAGACGGATAGGGCTTAAGTGTACATAAAGCTAAAACTTCAAGGCAAGATATGTCCAAAGGCTTCATGCGGGTAGCCATGGAAACCTTTCTCCCCGAGTGCATGTGTTCGGTGGAAATGGCTGCAGGGGATCCGTTGGGTAATTTGGATCGTAGCGCACCAAAGTAAACTACTCTGTCTTTCTGCTTGTGTTTGATTAGATACGAAGCCTGGGGTTGTACCCTGTGTATTTTAATTAAAACAGGACCGTTCTTGTTATTTATATGTAGCAGGTGCCCGTTTTGACAAACCACAAGCTGGTCAGCTTGATAAATTGAAAGTTTAAGAGTGCTTAGCAAGGCTAGGCATGTTTTGCATGAAATGTGATGAAAAATGATTTTGCTTTTATTTTGTACAAAAGTGACAACATTGTACTTTTAGGGGTACAACAGCTTGTCACTGGGACGGTATGCTCAAGGACTTTTGTACCTTCTTTACCAACATAATATTACAGTAAGAGTACATATTAATACCTTAAGGGTACATATTACGTCTCACTAATACACTTTTAAATGTATACAAAACTGAAAGTCAGGGGTGGAATTAAACCTGGAAAAATCCAGGTTGTTTTTACTAGTTTATCTACTGCATTAGACTTCTGTATGTAAATTAGGTCTGTTGTAATTGGATAATTGCTTTGTATGTGGGGGCAAAAAAGTGACAACTCACTCAGAAACTAAACTTCTGTCATCGTTTACTTATTCATGCCGTTCCAAATCTCTATGAGTTTCTTTCTTCTGTGAAACAAATGTTGAAAAATGTGTTGGAAGTCATTGGAGTTTGATGTTGTTTAGACACCAACAACCTTCATAACATGAACTTTAGATAAGAAATGTTATTACTTTGACTTTCAGATTAAAGCTCCTACGCTGTTACTGAAAAGACTCGGGAATCAGATCAGTTCAAGAAATGTGGAGCTGAAGTATTTCTCCATAATGCATTAGTATAATTTGTCTTACAGTTCTTTCTTACCGTCTTTTTCTCAGCTGCCTGTGGTGGTTTCATCACCAAGCTGAACGGGTCCATCACCAGTCCAGGCTGGCCCAAAGAGTATCCTCCCAACAAGAACTGCATCTGGCAGCTGGTGGCTCCCACGCAGTACCGCATCACCCTGCTCTTCGACGTCTTCGAGACGGAGGGGAACGATGTGAGCACTAGGTTTTTACCTCAGCGTGGGGTGGGTTTGTCTGGTTCATTTCAGCTCCATTGGTGTGAATCACTGCAGGGCTTTAGGGACTGACTTCTCCAAATTGCCTTCATGTTTTCTCACTCGCTTACGGCAGTTTTGCCTGGTGCAACTCACACGACGAACGCACTTATGATCTGTTTATTAAGATGAAGGGTTGTTTTGTGGCTTCGAACATGTTTATCACGAGCACTCAGGTAGTTTATAACAAAGCTATCCTGTAAGGAGTTGCCACCTGGCTTCCAGCCTGTCTTTTTATACTTCATTATTTTAAATGTCGCAAACTTCAGTAGAAGCCAGGTTATATTGCTTTAATATAACAGCAACATCATTACATTAGTGCTAAAAAAGAAGAGTGATTTTGAGAAAGAAAATGAGGCTGTTGGCTGAGGCTGGGATTTTAAAATAGCTATTAGTCCTCTAAATTAGACGACACACTAAAACAGCTGTACATTTTCCTGAGCATTTTATAGCTTTCGCATTAATAGCGTACTATATAATTGCTGGATAAATTAAAGCTGGGAATGATTTGGGTTCATATACAGGTTCTGCATCAGTGACATGTTGCCAATTACTACAGAAAGTAATTGTGACCACAAAAACGAATTTGTTTGCAATAATGAATTTGCATTGAAAGCCTACAGGGCATGAACCTACACAAATATAACTTTTGCACAGTATGTGAAAGGACACCAGAAACTGACATTATGTAACATGGAGCAAACTCCATCCACAAAAGTTGCGTTGGTAACATTTAACAAGATATTCATCCACTTACAATAGCTGCCCTATCATTAAAAGCATGATTTATGTGCTAAAATAACACTGTTTGGTTGTAAGAATGAACACAAGTATTAAGTTTATGCCCTGTTGAATGTCTTGCCCCATAGACTTCCATCTGTAAGCGCATTACTGTGAATATGATTTGTGTTTGTTTTGTCGATATTGTCAATGGTAATGCTGTCAGTAGAGCTTGACTCTTATTGAACCTGGAACATTCCTACAGTGTACTGGCTCTGGTTTAATAGAGGGAGGTGAGAAAGGCTTCAGCTTTATTTATTGCCAAAAACAACATTTGCTCCAGATAACTAGTGTACAGCTTGTGAACTATTATTGGCAAAAGTTGCTGTGCACTCATGCGTTGCAATCAAAATGAAAAGCTGTGAAAAGCATCAGTGGACTATTCAGAGCATTTCACACCACTTAAATGAAGAATCCATCCAAATTCTTATCAAAACAAACATGACACTCTTTCCTTCTCTATTTTTGATTCAAACATTTACATTTGTTAGATGCTTTTATCAGAAATGATACAGGCAAAAGAGAAAGCAATACAAGTGATTCCACTATTATATTTCCCTTCTTAAAAGAGCATGTTTTGGGACAAGAAAGAAGCTGCTGCCTGGCAGTGGTTAAAGGTCTTTGTAGATGTTGAGCCGTGTGTTGCTCTCTGCTATGCAGGTGTGTAAATATGACTTTGTTGAGGTGAGAAGCGGTCTGTCGGCCGACTCCAGACTGCACGGGAAATTCTGCGGAGCGGAGAAACCGGAGGCCATCACCTCTCAGTACAACAACATGCGCATTGAGTTTAAATCTGATAACACAGTCTCCAAGAAGGGCTTCAAGGCCCAGTTCTTCTCAGGTGAGTGTATTTTGTGAAAAACAAGTGTTTATCGAAGGGGGGGACCAGAAAGTCTTAAGTGACATTTCAACTTTGCAGGAGGGCCGAAACAAAAATGTACCATACTTTAATGTGATTTTGTGCACTGATTTTAATTTTATACAACAAAAGTTTTTACACTCATGGCAGACATTATACTTTTGCCAGTAGAAAGAGTTAATCAAGAGCTTTCATTTGATGTGTATATATATATATACACATTTCACCCAAAATGTCAATTATGCCCTTCTGGTTCTCAAATTATATACATACATACTGAAAAAAAAATTATATCTTAGCTTTTTTTAATGAAAATGCATTTTGGTATAATGTGCATGTGTACTTGGAGTCTTTAAATATCTAGCAGTCAGTTAGTTTTTATAAATAAATAATATATGTACAAATATTAGTGCTGTCAAACAATTAATTGTGACTAATCACATAAAAAATAAATGTGCAAAGTAAAATGTTTTTGTTTTATAATTTTTTTAAAGTTATTTCAGAGAAGTTAAACATCCTGGGATCTGGACAGGCCCAAACAGTAATCATCTGGCAAATTTAAAATTTTCAGCATTTATCAAAGTACAATACAAAGTGTAATCCTTTTATAATTTATCTCATTAAAGTAGAATGATGTTCTTTTTTTAAATCATAGGGGACAAAGAAAATCTGTGTTACTGAGCTCTGATATCTTGTTCTCACAGATAAAGACGAGTGCTCTAAGGAAAACGGCGGATGTCAGCATGAATGTGTGAACACCTTTGGCAGCTACAGTTGTCAGTGCAGAAGTGGCTTCGTTCTGCATGAAAACAAACATGACTGCAAGGAAGGTGAGAAACACACACCGACGCTTATATGTGAATATACACTGAGACAGTGTCCCTTTGAAGAACTAGGTCATGATAGGCCATGTAAACTTAAAGCCCTGCCATATTGTTATGTAAAATGGTAGCAGCAATATGATAAAATACACCTATGTTCAGTAAGTGATGAAATATGTTATTATTAAATGGATAACTCATCCAAAAATTAAAAGTCATCATATACTCACCCTCATATTGATCCAAACCTGTATGACATTTCTCTCGTGTGAAACACAAAAGGAGATATGATGAAGAATGTTCATGCTGCTCTTTTCCATACAATGATAGCTCATTGTGATCACAGTTTAAAAAAGAACAAATAAATGTACCATAAATATGACTATATGACAATAGAAGCTTCTTCTGAAGCAATATGACAAGTAATCCTTTAATCCTTTAAAAATCTTTCTTTGAAGCAGCTCTCAAATCTTGTTCTTAATTCCACACATTCAGACTCAATTATGACGCACACAAAATCTAATGGCATTTTTAGAGCTTTGATCAACATGAAAAGAGTAAATATTGACAGAATTGTCATTTTTGCATGAACGGTTTCTTTACTTTTGATTGGTTGATAATTGACTATGTTTCCAGTCAGGGCTGAAACTCTATTTTATAAAGAAAGAAAAAACACAACGCTAGATTAGTTAATCTATGCTTACAAAAATTCTCTGTAAATTGCTTTAGGTTAGATTTTGGCAAGTGTTTTACCAAATATATTAGAATTACATGCTGTATGTCTGTAAGGTCACTGTGTTTTCTGTCTGAGAAACGAACAGCAGTCTGGTTGTTTATATTCCCTATTAGTGCATGACTGCTCAGAAACCCTCTCCATCGATTTCAGCTCACGGACACTAACTAGAGTCTGGATATTTTTAGAGAACGCCTTCCTCTTGCGGGCAGAAATAGAAAGAGAGTGGCAGTGCTTGGGAGAAATGAGAAAGAAAATGTTGTTTGAGGAGGTTAGGAAATGCAAGGATCTTTGTGCCAAAAACAACAGCCATTCTCGTTGTCTGATATGATGAGAGTGAGCATGAGGCTGTTTGAGTGTGTGTTTGAGTGCTGGAGGTCACGTGTTATTGGTATCCCTTGCAGCCGGCTGTGATCACGTTGTGAACAGCGTGAGCGGGACCATCACCAGCCCCAACTGGCCAGATAAATACCCAAGCAAGAAGGCCTGCACCTGGGCCCTCTCCACCACCCCGGGACATCGGATCAAAATAGTATGTAATAGTACATCCCCTCTTCATCCCTCTTTACCATCGTTGGGTAATGTACAGTGCAGACGGTCATTAGTTCAAAACAAAACCCTGTAGAGTGAAGCATGAGGGTTTATTTTGCAATGAAGGACAGCTGACTGCACATTATTCACTAATTACATGGCTATATAAAGTTATATAAACACAATAAAATGAACAAAATTATGTAATTTTAAAGGATTTTATTTTAAAAAGAAAGTGTCTGGATTGGCATGATTAAAGGAACACGCAACATTTTTTGAAAAAAGGCTCATTTTCCAACTCCCCTAGAGTTGAACAAGTGAGTTTTACAGTTTCTGAAATGCATTCAGCTGATCTCCGGGTTGACTTTTAACTGTAGCTTAGCATAGATCATTAAATCCGATTACACCGTTAGCATCACACTCAAAAATGACCAAAGAGTTCCAATATTTTTTCTATTTAAAACTTCTATAGTTACATTGTGTACAAAGACAGACGGAATATTAAGTTTTCTAGGCTGATATGGCTAGGAACTATACTCTCATTTTGGCGTAATAATCAATAAACTTTGCTGCCCTACAATGGGTGCAGCAGGCGCAATTATATTACACAGAAAATACCACAACTGTTTTGGAAACTTATGCAATATAGCATAGTTATTCAAGAACATTTGACTGCAAAAGTTTGTGATTGACCGATTAGAATCAAGTATCCCTCAGAGCAGTGAATAAAACAAATTGTGTACAAATCATGTTTAATATCCTGGTGTCTTCTTCAACATATAGCCTGGATAATGAATAAGTCCTGACAACAATATTGCTCTGTTCCAAAACCTAGTGTGAACTATTTAAGAGAATAGTTCACCAAAAATCAATCAATAGCTCACCATGCACTTATTCCAAACTTGTATGAGTTTATTTATTTATTTTTTCTTTTATAAAGATATTTTGAAGAAACAGTTGGCAGCAGCCATTGACATCAATAGTATTTTTTTGGTTAAGGTTTATTTTAATAGTCCACTTTTGACATTCTACTAACTATAAGTAACTTTGTACATGTCAACTAATTCTCATTAATCATCCTTTAGGGTTACTAGAATATGTTAACATATACTTGCAAAGTGTATATATATATATATATATATATATATATATATATAAAATGTGCTTTCAGTGCCAACATTTGAAGAAGATAATTAGCAGTCTATTAATGACTGCTAGTTGAGATGTAGCTGCAAAGTTACTTACTGTTAGTAGAATGTCTAAAGGGGACTATCAATATAAAGTGTTACTATTTTCCCCCATACTATGAAAGTCAATGGCTACCGTCAACTGTAAGCAAACAGTTTATGGTAGCCATTGACTTTCATACACTCTCAGAAATAAAGGTACAAAAGCTGTCACTGGGGCAGTACCTTTTCAAAAAGGACAGATTTGTACCTAAAGCGTCCATTTTGGTACTTTAAAGGTACATGTTAGTTCAAAAATTTACCTTTTGAAAAGGTACCACCCCATTGAAAGCTTTTGTACCTTTTTTTTTCTGAGAGTGTAATATGAAAAATATTATTATGGAAGTTAATGGCTAGTGTCAACCGTTTGCTTATCAACATTCTCTCAACAGAATACAGAAATCATTCAGGTTAGGTACAAGCGAAGGATGAGTAAATAAAACACGAAAACAGGTTCTGTGTGAATGGCCCTTTAGGGGTCATTCACCCAACACAGTTTTGCATTCCACTTTGCTGTATTTCCATTGGACGTGTTTGTTGCACCATCTCATGATACTCAGCATTCCACTACACTCTGTCTCATGTTTTTAAACCCAAAATCATATTCTATGTGATTAGCCACTTAAAAGAGAGCTGTCTTTATAGGCAGTGAAGCATCTCACTAGCTTTTGGAACTCAGTTTCCCTGTTTTTTATAATAGTATACAGAGTGTCTGCCGTTCAAATGTTAACACGAGCCGTGTTTTTCAGGCTTTCAATGAAATCGACATGGAGCCTCATCTAGAATGCGCTTATGACCACATTGAGATTTACGATGGACGGGATGGGAAGACACCCAGCCTTGGGCGATACTGTGGCACCAAGAAACCTCAACCAATCATATCCACCGGCAACAAGATGTTCATCCGCTTCTTCTCTGATAACTCAGTGCAGAAGAAAGGCTTCGAGGCTTCCCATACTGCAGGTGAGCACATTCATCTGAATTAAATACAGAACCACTAAATTCTGGAAGTACATGTGGTCTCATATAATAAAATGATAACCATGCTCTGCTGTGTGTCAGGCCATGGTAAAATAGTATAAAGCACATGAATTAAATGGCTTATTGCTTTTTAAAAAAATACACCAAAGTTCAATAAATAATGACTTTTTCTAATTTTAATAATTAAATTATTCATTTCATTAAGCAGTATAGTTCATTAGCCAAATGTTGGATATTTATGGCAGCCAAGAAAATATTTTTAAAACTATATTTAAACAATTTTTTCCTAGACAGTAATGAGAAAAACATGGTTTAAATTGTTTGTGATGGTTATATAAACTTTGTAAAATATGCAATTCAAGTTCAGATTTTCAAATTCATATTTCATATTCAATGTATATTTAATATATTCATACATTATATTTTAGAGATAGGCCTATGTATTTTATATTAATGCCAAGCTTTACCCAAATGGGTTTGTGAGGGAACTGGATGATATTTGTGAGTTGAAGAAAAGCTAAAAATTTATCAAAGCATAACATTTAAATACTGTATTTGTTTACCTGTGTATATTTTGACAATAACCAACATTAGAGAACCATGAAAATGCGTAAGTCTTGTTAAATTGTTGAAATATTTACCTAAATTTTAGATGTGACTAATAGGGGTTTAGCTGACAAAAAAAGTTTAAAAGAATGTGTAGCATGTATTTTTAGAACATAAAAATGCAAGTATGCTACAGCAACTCTCTGATGTTCGTATCATTGAGTGCTAGTCTCAGCCACAAGTCTGGTTGCTAAAGACTGTTGACTTGCAGGGATATGCTGAGATGCTGCATGCACCTGTGAATTACTTTCTCACGTTCGTTTCCTTCTCTTCTCCAGAGTGCGGAGGCCGTCTGAAAGCGGAGGTGAAAACTAAAGACCTCTACTCTCATGCCCAGTTTGGTGATAATAACTACCCCGGGGCGTCAGACTGTCAGTGGGTGATCACAGCAGAGAAGGGCTACGGCGTGGAGCTCATCTTCCAGACCTTCGAAATTGAGGAGGAGGCCGACTGTGGCTATGATTACATGGAGCTGTTTGACGGGGCGGACACCAAATCACCCAGACTAGGCCGCTACTGTGGATCAGGGGTAAAGCACAGATTCAGATTTGCTGCATAAAATCAACAAATATCAAAATGCTTCAGAAGTTGTGGCAACAAACAAACTAGTAATAGTGATATTCAAAGGGGTAGTAGGACGAAAAAATGTATTTGGTCATCATTATTCACCCTTGTGTCATTTCAAACCCATTAAAAACTCCAGTCATCTTTGAAACTCAGATCATGATATCGTGAAAGAATTCTGGCTTTTCACTGAAAGTTAATTCAATCAAGACAATAGATCATAAAAGTCATCCATATGAATCAAGTGGTACAGTCTAAGATACTATTGCTTTAGATATATTTTATTGACTTAATTGAGATTTTTATCCGCATTTTACCTTTCATCACATACATAGAGCACAGCAAATATTGTAAACAAGCTCAAATGTGCCAAACCTTGTTGGTTCTTGCACATCAAGCTAATTTGAGCTTATATTTAATGCACTATGTATGTTTGTTGAACAGTAAAAGTTTGATTAAATCTGCTCAGCATTGCTTGTTTCATATGGATTTATTGTACAATGTCTTTTATGAACTATTTGGAGCGTCAAAGTTTTTTTGTGGAATGGACTTTTAATAGAGAGACAAGTTCTTAACGTTTTATTAACATTTCTTCATTCATGTTTTGAAGATGAATGAAAGAGTGACATGGAATGACAAGAGGGTGAGTAACTGAGGGCAGAGCTTTTTTTTAGGTGAACTATACCTTTAACTGGCAGTCGAAGCCCACATCATCAAAAATGCATAAAAGTTCAATTTAAGAAATTCCAAGTAACCAATCACTCAGCACCAGCAGTATTCTTTGTGAATTAATGAAGCTAATCATGCAGAACCACCTTTCTTTGCCCTTTCTCAGTTAAATGACTTTGTTAGGCTTGATTGGTTGCTACTAGCTGTCAGCCATTGTGTTCACTGGCCCTTACAACCCCGTTTTACTCTGCTGTCCATGGCCCTATTACAACAGAGCTGTGGCCTATTTTTGGGGCACAGTCTATTACTTGAGAACCACTGCCTTACAGGATAAACAATGATCTTTGAAAGAAGCTGCCAGGGATTTACCTCATTTCTAGTTCTGGAGAGATACAAATCATAACAAAAATCTCTGAAACAACAGGAACTCAGTGTGTGTGTGTGTGTGTTTTTCCGTGAATGAGATCAGCTCTGTAGGTCACAGAACAGAATGATTATATTTACTTCAGTTCAACGAGAATGACTGATGCTGAGTTTAGACAAGGTATATCGGATGATATTCTGATACTGCCACTTGCAATGGGAGCAACCTGCTTATCGACTGGGAGATTTGTTTAAATTGAACCAAGAGGATGTTAGACAGTGCACATTTGTCTCAATCAAGTTTTGGTAGCTTGCCATTTAGAGCATGCTTTTAATCCAAAGCAACTGACAATTTACTAACAGCAGGGAATATGTCCCTCGAGCAACATGAGCTTAAGTGTGCTGCCACATTAGGCTGTCAAAGCTCAAAATAACCCATTTAAGCTTGGTCAGAAAAGAGCAACTTCACAATGGAATCTACTCTGAAACTGCATCAAATGCTTTGAGATTTTTGTTCTTATGTGAAGCCTTAAGCACTTTTCACTATCTACAAAAGCAGATATCTTCTAAAGCTCAATGTATACCTCATTTTTGACGCAGAGTGTGCAATGCAAATTTTATTATCAACATAGTGCAGAGATACACTACACACATACACATATTTTCCCCCTTAAAGGGGTCATATGATGCGATTTCAAGTTTTCCTTTCTCTTTGGAGTGTTACAAGCTGTTATTGTATAGATAAGATCCCTAATGTTGCAAAGTTTCAAAAGCAAAGAGATATACTTTATAAAAGTTGTGAGTTGTCCACACCCCCTTGAAATGACTCGTTTAAGCATGCCCCCACTTTTCTACGTCATGGTGTGGGTTTATTTAACACCACCCAAATGTTTACACACAGAAAGAAGTTGGAACTATTATTTGCACTGTAGTGTTGTTGCCGGCGCCATGTTCTGGAGACACTGTGTCTCATTGTGACTTTGTTTGTGCTTCCAAAAGAGGACACAACTAGAAATCAGTGGTCAAGTTGTATTCTGTTCCAAAACAGTTCAGCACAAATATTAGAGTGTGTTCAGTGCACATAATGCTTGTTGTTTGTCCTTTTCTCCGATCACAAATGAAGACATGGTGTTATGTTTACTTGTCACGTTGCCCCACGTAATAAACAGTAAAAAGACAGTACTAAGTCAGTATAATCTGTAATTATGTCCCCACAAATGCCTCATTTGTAATGGCTTTTATTTTTTTGTGTTTCGTTTAACATTAAACCACATAAACACATTGCATTACACCAAAAATAATGTTCTTTTTAGCAACATCATATGACCCTTTTAATTTTTTTTTTCTTTGATAATTACTAAACAAGCCCATTGTTTCAAAGTCAAAGAAGAAAAACAGAACTCTAGTCTAAAGGAGTAAAAAGACACTTTATTGGTCAGCAATTCAGGTTAGAAAAAATACCTGTGGTTATGCACACTATCAAATTGAACACATAATCACTGTATGTTCAATTTACATCTAAGCATTTACATCAAATCCTAGTTTTACTTTGGACTCAAAGATGCATCTTCACTAAAAAAATAAAAGTGAAGTGGCCCTCAAGTAACCCACAAAATATTAAACGAAAACTGTTAGCATATTGTTAAGCTAAAAACTACTTTTGTAACTACAAACTTTTTTTGGTAGACAAATATTTCTTCATTGCGGTGGATTATGGAATTACCCCAAAAAACGGTATCCTATATAAAAGCATAATTTTCATGCCTGCTTTTTGGTACAGCTTACACCTTGTGTTGATGATTTTGGTAGCACTTTAGAACTCTAAGGTGAAGTCTGGAAGTCTGGAATACACTACACAACTTTTAAAGTCACAACAGATTCTGTAGGGCTCGACCATATGTCCTAACAGTTCAGAGAGTTTACCTTACAGAGTTTACCTTTAAAGGGAAGAAGGGTATAGGGGACAGACACCTGCTCATTGGAACACACTTCTGTGTCATCTTGCCAAACCCATTAAGGAGGTGATATCATTGCACAATTAACCTGGGTAAAGAGTCATGGGAGCACAGTATCCATCAGTTGTACCTTTCGAAATACTTCATTCTCAAAAGCTCTTTGAAGTGACCACTCTTCAGTTTAGAGAAACCCTTCACAGCGTCCTGCAGATTTTAGCTCCACTCAACTCCAACACACTTACCTGGATTCTAGTGAGTGTTAAGACCTTGATTAGCTGGTTAAGGTGTGTTTAATTAGGATTGGAGCTAAACCACAGGACAGTGGCATTCCAGGAACAGGTTTGGACACCCCAAGTAGTTCCCAAACAGTTATTCCCAATCCTGGTCCTAGAGAAACCCCCAACACTGCACATTTTGAATGTCTCCCTAATTAAACACACCTGATTCAACTCATCAGCTCATTAGTGAAGACTCCAAGACCTCAAACATTTGTGTCAGATAAGGCAGTGTTGGGGTTCTCCAGGACCAGAATTGGGAATCACTGGTTCTCTAGGATTGATGAGGTTGTATTGATGTAATAAAAGGGTATTTGTTTTATCTAGCGTACTCACGTCTTCCTCCATCTTTGTGTTTCCAGCCTCCAGAAGAGATCTACTCTGCCGGCGACTCCATCGTTATCAAATTCCGCTCAGACGACACCATCAATAAGAAGGGCTTCCACGTGCGTTACACCAGCACCAAGTTTCAGGACACACTCCACTCCCGTAAGAAGTGACCCCTAGTGGCCGGGAGGGGCCGTGCAGGGCCTAGGGGGAAGCGAAAGGGCCCCAGGGGGAGGGCCTCGCCCATCGCTCGGAGCCCCCCGGCCGCCAAGAACACCCAGACTCGACGGACCAGCCGCAAGAACGCCAACCGCACCTCAGTAGTTCACAGGGGTTCTGGCATCCCCTACTGACTGTGAGGAGTAAAGCCATTCCGCAGTAGACCTTGTTTTTACCTTTTTTTTAATTATTACTTTCGGGGTGAGATGTGGAGGGGGGAGGGGGGTGGAATGTATTCAGTCTCTGGATACCAATATAGGGGCGAAATCAAAAGGGGAGGGTTGGAAGGGAGGGCATAGCTGATCGGATACTGGAACCCCCCCACGTTTTGTCACCTTTCATGAGCCGAGAGTGCGTTGAAAAACACAAATACACTGAGAAACTCCTGCAGGAGAACCGAGCAAACTCAACAAACCAGCCATCTGTGCAACAGTGGGATAGAGGAAATGAGCGAAGCAGGGGCATTCAGGACGGTGTGTTCCTCGCATGTTTTCCAACCTTGAAACGTGAGATTTACCGCTGCACTGTGGGGAAACAACCGTCTTTTCTTGATATTATTGGCATTGCTTGTTCATAAAGAGTCTCGTAGGCCATTGTGGACATTTTTCTTTGAGCAAATGACACTGTATGTCAAAGAGATGGACGTAATGGCACCAGCATTTGTAATAAAGTTTTTTCCTGGCCAGTAGTCCATAAGGTTCCCTGCCCGAAATTATCACTCTCCAGGAGGTTTTCCAGAATCAGTTATCATATTAAAAGACTAATAAACAACCCGTGGCCCATGTCTTATGGCTGTTAATTGCTTTTGCATAAAAACAGGATGGTATAGTGGAAAATGCTTAGCTTTTGTTAAGATTAGGCACTCTTTTTTTCAAGGTCTTGATAATGTGGTGCTGTCCTTGTAACACTCTCAACAATCACGAACAAATTAGACACAGTCGCATGAAAATTGGTGGGCCCTTTTGTGTCCTGACATCCCACTGATGTTTTCTTTAATCTTCCTTTTCAGGCTCCTTTCTCACAGAAAGCAGTTTTCAAAACTAGTGTGACTAGTGTAAGGGCCTCAGTCAGGGTAGTAAAAGACATGGCCTATGACTTTCAAGAGATAATTCAGACAAAAATTCTGTCATCATTTGCTACAAATTCGAGTAAATGACTTGTGTTCTTCTGTGAAACACACAAGGTGGCTTTTGGAAGAATGTTTTTGTCTCAAAACTCTCAAAATGTCTTTCTGTGTGTGTTCCGCAGAAGAAAGAAAGGAACGGTGTCCTTAGAGGTGGAGTAAATGATGCCAAAATCCAAGACATTTTCAAGACCTAAAACCTATTGAGCAAACTATAATGTTTTCAATTCAATCTTGAGTTAAAACCTGAAAGGACTGTACTTTTTAGCAGTCCTCAGATGTCCTATTGCTAGCCAGATATTGCTCTTACACCGCTGACTATGGGAAAACTCTTAAAACTGTAAAATGTTCATTTGTACCAATAATGTACCTCAGAGTGTGGGAGAGCGGTGGGATGGTGCTATTTAAAATGAGTCCTTTCAGTCGCTCTTTCTCCATTGATATCCAGTGTCAGTTGGGAAAAGAGCATGTTTGATGTCAAATCTGTGGAATAGCGTGATCTCTGGGGTTGATCATTTGATCTAAAGTGTTTGCGCACTCTATTTCCAGGATCATCCTTGTGAAGAATGCTGCTCCTTACCTCTCTTACTTTCCGTCTACTGCAGAACTCCTTCAAAGGCTGTTGACTTGGTCTCCTCTTTCTCAACCGCTCTTTTCATCATACGCTATCATTTCTCACACCTGTTTGCCTTTGTGGATTTACCTAAAGCTCTTTTAAATCTCAGGTTCAGGATATCTGATTGTTGCTACCCACTGAATCATTCCAAGACACTACACTTGCAGGTTACTCTTTGACTTGGACGTGTGAAATCCAGGAAGGCAAATGATGAGGATTATGGGTTTTAGAGGACACATTTTGGGGTTTTAAAAGGTTTTAGACAATGCCTTCCATCTGAACCTTGAATCAGTTCACCTCAAGCCACGAGTGCTGTGACCAAACAAGTTGCTCTAGATACGATCTTGCAAGCTTACCCTCATGCTCAAGATCGACTAACTTCTATCCTAGTTCTTCAAATGGATTTTATTTTGTGTGTCTAAGATACCCAGTTTAGCATCTCTGTATTTGAATATGCTTCCTAGCATAGCTTTTTTAGAGTAGTGGAGCACTTGTACATTTTGCTAATCGAAGCACATCCTCCTAAGCATTATTAATGTTTTTAATGCCCATGTTATTTCTTGTTAGAAATAGTGTTTTGTGGGCGAACGCGGGCTTCAAATGATCTGTTTTAGCACATGTTACCTCAGCATAAATAGCGTATGCTTGATTTCTTCACCCTGACTGGCCTTCCCACACAAGACTTGGTACATGTTTATGCATTTTATCATATGTATGTATGTAAATATGTATTAATGTATTCAAAGTACACTAAACCATAGATAACTTGATGAGAACTAAGGCTATGTGTAATTGCAGACAAAAGATGCAATTTATTTATATTGTATAGCTAATTTTCACCTATGTATTGCAAATAGTGTTAACAAGTGCATCTATTTCATAAAATGTTATTTTCATTTTGAAATGCTTCATGTCAAATTTTGTCTTGTAGACTCAGGAATTATTGACTGACCATTTAATTAATTGAATAAAAGCGCAAATATACCAATTAAGTTACAGTAGTTAGCACTATGTTAGAGCTAATTCAAAGCAACGTGCTCTATCGTTTAATTTTGAATGTTTTCAGTGATTTCTTTTTTTTTTTTTTTCTGATATAACTGGTTTTTCAACTAGAAACCGAACATTGAAATGAAACATCCTACATGTTTTAAAGGCATTTCATAAGTTGCTAAAGGTTTCAAGGTCTTGAGCTCACATAGAGGATAAACTTTGGCTCTCCTGCTCGTCTTGATGACTGTAGATTTCTAAATAAACCACATATCAGTATTGAATTTGCTATATAACAGATCATCAATTATGAATGGTCACCACAGTGCATTATTAATGCCTATCTACCGTTTCCAACATTAAAAATTAAACAGAATTGATGGGAAGAGCTAAATAAAGTCAAGCAAGTGTCTTAATAATTTCGAAGTTGGTGAGAAATCTCTTACCAATGAAAATGTGAATATTAAGTATACTTAAAATCTAGTGAAGGAAAAATATAATTATATATACGTTAATGATATATAACTTAATTATATAGTATAAAACGTATTTTTAATTTGATTGTGGTAATGTAAATATGATATTTTACCTATGATATACCCATAAACAATCATTTTAGCTGTGTCAATAAGCCATTTTGGGGTGAATATTGCCTAAACTGTCAAGAAATGCCAAAACTGACAAAGAAAAATAAAAAAATGTTGTTTTGCATAAAGAAAATTAAGCAAATTTAACCAACCACCCTGTCAGTACAGCTTATGACTGTAATTTGAATAAATTATATATTTCAATTGTATATTTCTAATAATGTTTATTGCAGTAAAAAAAAATATTTTTGTTTTATATTGTCGTTATTAATATTTCTGGAACATATACATATATATATATATATATATATATATACACACACACACACACACTTGGTGGAGCAGAAATTGAATTAATAATTAATTAAAATGTAATGTAGTTAATTACATTTTCTTGATGCAAAACAAAAGTTTTATTTTATTATTTTTATTTATTTTTCTGCTTGGAGCATCATTACTTTTTTTTTGGTTTTTTTTTTTTTTTTACTTTTTTCTACAAATCACACTGTATTAATCCGCTGATGCCAGTATTCTGTGTAAGTGTTAATGTGTGAATTTATCAAACAAAAGAAAAGCAGCGAGATCTGTGAAGGTGAGCTGAACTCCTGCATGCGGAGGGCATTGGAGCGCAGCGGAGAGCTTTTAGGAGGACAGCAAGTGTCTGTGGCTGTGAGTGGATTGCTGCTGAAGTGCTGTATTATTTCCAGACTGCTGGTTAAGGGTCAAAATGATCAAGCCGTTTGAAGGTCGCCTGCGATCATTGTAACTTTGTGTGTATATGTTTTGAAATACAGATAACAATCAAAAAAGATGAAGACAGACGGAGTTAAGTGGATCCATTTGGTGCGCAGAAAGACGAATGCAAACAGTGGGTTTCACTGGGAATTTAACAAACCACATCAGAAGCACAACATCACTCTGCAGAACTTAATATTTGTTTCACCAGAATCTTACAAAAACCAGCATGAAATTCACCATGATTTTAAACTTTTATCTTATAAAAGTCCAGACAATACCCTTAACATTTCACAGATGAAAACAAAGCTCTTTTTAACATGTTTACATGAAATACAACTAAGTGCCCTAAGTAGTACGATCTGTACTGAAACCCTCATCATTGGTTTTGGACAAAACCAAACATTACAATAACCTCTTACAGTAAGATAGGAAAATGTTGGCTTTTTTTGTTCTTTATAGTCAACATGAAATCAGAAATAGATCCTATTTTCCTAGTTTCTGATGTTATTGAGCATGTAATTACAAAGAGTCCTCTCTTGGAAATGTTACATTTGGGGAGTTTAAAAGTTTTAAAAGATGGGAGTTTTAAAATGACATTTTCCTAATGAGATCAAGTCATTGAGATATATCTTTAGTGCTGTCAAACAATTAATCGCGATGAATTGCATCCAAAATAAAAGTTGTTTACATAGTATATGTGTGTATACTGTGTATGTTTATTATGTATATGTAAATACACACACATGCATGTATATATTTAAGTACAATTTTGTTTATATATTAAGTATATTTAATATAAATTATATCAATATAAATATCTACAAGTAAATACATGTAAATTTTCAAAATATATACTGTATGTGTGTCTATTTATCAGCCCTGATCTCATGGCAATTCGTACATATTTTACATGGGGGCTAAATCAATATACAAATTCATAATAAATATACATTAACAAATAAAACAAATATTAGCAAATAAACACTTATTTTGGAAGCAATCAATTGTAATTAATCATTTGACAGCAGTAATATAGTAAATGTGTGTATATATATATATATATATATATAAAACAGTTTATTTTAGTATTGTTATATATTATAAAATATTAATATATAGTATTAATAAAATATTATATATACATTATTAAATTTATTACTTTCAATGCTATTTTAATTTAATTAAAAACTTTTTTATATTTTGTTTAACATTTCAATTTTAAATGTCATTTTTCTTTGTTTCTTTTTAATATTTCTTTAATTTATAATTATTTCAGTTTTTGTTTTAGTATTTTTCGCACTTCCACATTTTACTTGCCAAGGAAATGTATGTTAACACTGAAGTTAACACTGTTTCTTTTCTCTTCCTTTTCATCTGATATAACCAAGGCTGTGCAGACTTTTAGTTACTGTTGAACCATAGCCAATTTTCTGAACTATTACTGTAGCTAACACAGCCTTTCTAAAAAAAATAAATAAATAAATAAAATCTCTCAATCTGAAGACAAAGTGATGCATTACTCAGGAGAGTGAATATTACTTTTTTACTAATCAACTCCTGTTAAAAAAAAAAAGACAGTCTTTTGGAGAATTTGTACGCTCATTCCTTTTTTCTACAAATCACAATGTATTAATTTCCACCCGGTGAGAAGTGATATTCTCATGATTTTGTGTCGGATAAAACAAACATCCTGTTCCACTCAGATGTCACCTTGCAAAACAGACTGTGAATGCCATTTCATGTTGACTTCAACCAAAATATACAGTAGGTCTTCTAGATTCAGAAATCAAGACATTCTTCAAGGATGATGAAAAAGTAGCTTCATCTTACGTTCTTTCTCCTGCATGTTCTTTGTCCTGCTGTTGCGCACGAGATGAATTCACAGAATTCATGTTTTCCTCTTCTGAGACTTGAACTGAAATAAGACACGTCCTCACGACCCTCTGAGTCACTCCAATCCAGGTTGTGAATAAAATACAAAACACCAAGGAATAGTCAGCTCTTTACGTCATACATTAACATTAAACACAAGTCCCTGACAGAGAGATTTTGTCCAACTCATTTCTCACATCTGCTACCTTCATGCAGACTGTAAACTATTCACATATTAGGGTTTCCTAATGTCTAACAGTGTACCATTTACAGTAGTGGCTAAAATTGTTAGAGCATCTAAAAAAAAAGTTGTTGGTAATTGTTTGAGTTATTTCTATCTTTTGCTGTAGCGTGTCGGTAGAAAATATCAGTTTACATTTCCTAACATTTTTTGCCATACTTTTGCCATTAATTGTAATATTTCAGTGAGATTTATGCCTGAGAGCACCTAGTGTTCCACACAGAGGTCTGATCATCATCCAGTCTGTCTGGAATGACATGAAGAAACAGAACAAACTGAAACAGACTCAATCAAGAAGAACTGTGCCAACATCTCCAAGATGCTTCAAGAAACGTAAGCTGTGTCCCAGGTAATGCACTTATGCACTATGCACTCAATCGTATTTAGTATCATCCCAAATGGAATACTAAAATTTTTTTACTAACCAGAAATTCTAAACTTTCAAACGCCACATAAGAAAGCTGCGACCGTTGAGTACGTAAAGTGATTTGGGACTGGCTGCTGTCAGACAAATCTCACTGGATTATTACAATTAATGGCAAAATAATTCCATAATAATGAATGTTTGTAAATGTAAACCAATATTTCCGACTGACACACTACAGAAAAAGATAGAAATAACTTGCCATTTTTAGCTGCTGAAAATACTAGTATTTGAATAATTTAGGCCACCACTGTATATTAAATCATTTCCCCAAAATTGCTTCCCAAAGAGTTTGTCTCAAATAATCACAGTCGCTCTCTTGAAATCCACCTGCGTCCTGGATTCAGATCAGTGTGTCCGGAGCGAACTGTGATCCGGTCCACCACAGCACACCTCCACAGACCCCCAGGACCAGGACCACCAGAGCGGCTCTAAGCACGGCTCTGGGAGGACGGCTGAAGTCTGCAGGTCCCATCGTGGCCAGCAGCGCGCTCGTGACGCTGAGTGTGAAGGCGATGGAAATGGCCGTATTGATGGCCACAATCTGACCGAATTTGGCGAAAGGCACGATGACACAAAAAAAGAGTGGAATGGTTGAAATCACCGTCGTCACGGCGCTGGAAACTATAGCAACACCCACGTGATTGGCTGCTTCGAGGGTCCGTGTCTGCCGTTTGATGGAGGACTCCTGCAAACCGAAGCAGAGGGAATGACACGCGTGAAAACTCATATTAACATTCCCCTCATGAGAGAGAAAAAAAAAAAACACTCTGACTTTGCCTTTTTTCTGCTTCGCCGCTTTTACTTTGGCGCCTTGTTTTCAAAGTCCTAGATCTACTAAATGAAGAAGTGTGAATTGCCCATCATGTTTACAATTCAACTCTATCAGCGATTACATTCACAATAGCAGAGAGAGATATTCTGCATTCTGTTTCCTCTCCTCCAGCTTCTAGAGGATCAGACGTGTTTATCTCATCAGTATGCTGACATTTCTCCTCGTCACTGGATCTGTGCTCAGAAGCAGCAGCTTTTCTCAGTAATGCTGCAGTCAGAGAGGATTCCTGTTTACACAGTTTCCTGGTTTAGTCTTTAGTGTTTTTCTACTAACAGAAAAATTCTGTAACACTGTAACACAGGTTTCATAATACAGAATAATTACCTAATTAGGTACTTAGTAGTAGCCGTTGTATTTACATGAAATAAAATGTTCTTATGTAATTACATCTTGTAATTTCAGTTTGTAATTATGTAGATGTAACAGGCAGCTACTGTTACACATATGTTACAGACCGAGTCTGATACACAGATACTTAAGTACAATCTTAATACACTTTACTTTAAGTAGGTTATGTCTGTGTAATATTCTGTCATTTTAATGTAATTAGAAAGGTATTACATGTATTTAAGCTGTGTACTAATGGGTTAAATCAAACTAAGGTGCAGCTAGATAAGGTGTACAGTATAAATGCACATCAAGTACACTTAAGTACAATCTTGATACACTTTATTTTAAGTAGCTTATGTCTGTGTACTTGAATTCATTACGTATAACTGTAGCGGCCTGTTAAATCTATATAATTACAAACTGTAAGTACAAACTGTTAATTACATGGTAAGTACGTATGTAATAGCTACTATTAAGTACTTACTAGGTAATTACTCTGTATTATGGACACTTTAAAATAAAATGTTACCAAACATTCTTTATAATTTAGTCATTAATTTTGTCCAATTTATTTTTAAAAAACGGGCTTATATCGTGGAAAAGTTAAAATATAATATAAATATAAGCCTTTCTTGCAGCTTGCTGTTCTAAATGAAGGAATTTGGAGGATGATTGGTAATCTTTTATGTGTTAATGATATTAATTAAGAGGCGTTTACAAGGCGGAGAGCTGAAAGCATTAATTTGCGCGTAAGCTCACGATCATTTGCGATTCATTGAATTCACATCTGAAAGAGATGTGCACTTTCTGTACGTTCATTTTATGAATCGCACGGATATTTGAGAGATGAATGCAAGATCAAATTTACGCAGGATGGTTTCTGCACAACTTTTTTTAAATGAGGCCCAGAAAATGCACGTATGCGTCTTTCAGATATAAAATCTACGACTCACAAATGATCTTGAACTTGCGCGCAACTGAATATTTTCAGCTCTCTGCCTTGCAAATGACTACTAATTAATGTCGTTAACATATTAAAGATCACCTGTCATCGTCCAAATCCTGTTCAGCGATGGCTCACAAGAGCATGAACTTGTTTTTTGTTTTTTATTTAAGAGATGCTGTTTTATCCAGGGCAGCTTACAGATGAGTTAAACCCTGCAGCCTCCCAGCGTTCAGTGTCTCGCTCTAGGGCACAATACTGGAAGAAAACCCCAGCATCTGAACAGCTTAAATGATCTCCCTACCTGGGATCCAATGAATTTTCAGAGTTAAGAGCTTAAAACACAACCAGTGAAGTGGGATGTAAACACGTCATGAAAACAGTGAGGAATCTTTTCATTTAAAGAGATTTTGACACTGAAAAAAAAATGAAGGGCTTATTTACTCCATAACTACATTTTAATTATTGTTTTTTGGGTTTTTTTCAAAAATCAAGTTTTAATATCAATCAAAAACTGCAGTTGGGTTGTTTTGATTAAGTAATAATAACTTAAACCAATACAGGTAATTTACAAAATTAAAATGTATTTAAAGTATGTTTTTTTTTACATTAAGAGTGTGTTTTATAGCAAAAGCAGATAACTCCAACAGTTGCTTTTTGGCAAAAGCAAATAATTCCACATGTTTTAAAGTAAAAAAAAAAAAACACTGTATGGATGTGATTACACAACACACAGAGCTTTTCTCTCACCATTGTAACGCACTGCTTTTGCAAGGCTGTGTGAAAAAGTTTCAGCTTTTATTTTTACCTTTTATCCCTTGCAGAACATCCATCCTTGATCACTTTAGTCAGCCTTGATGAAACAGCTAGCATGTCTTTTCAAAGTAAAAGTAGCCTTGTCACCTCACCTGAATACAGCACGCTGATTCGCTAAAATAGACTTATTGGCTTCTGTTCACAAACAACAAGGGCACTTTTCAGCTTCTGCAATAAAATGTGAACTGGCGATCAGTGTTGCCAAGTATGCAGTTTTCTCGTGGGATGTTTTTCATGTTCGTGGGTTGAAGCAACCCCAATAAAGTAATATTTAGCCCCTATACTGTGAATTTTTAACAGTGAAAACCTGCCAAAATGACATGTGTTTTACTTCACCGGAACGTAGCTGTTTTTAATGGGAATCCCCCCTGAAAAGTGATTGGGCTAGTTTTGAGTGGCGGGTTTTGCTGTGAAAAGCTGGTAACACTGCTCGCAATGCCTTGTAAGTGTACAATACTGGCTTTTTTGACAAAACATGTTTAGGGTTCAGATCGCGCTATATGTGGAAAATAATGCACAGCAATCAGCTCTTCTTTTTTTTTTTTTTTATTATTTATCAGTTTTTGCAAATAAACTCTTTAAATGTAAATCATACCGAACTGTGATCAGCCAGTCCTGAGGTGTCTGTGCCCCCAGCCAGTAAATATCCCTCCACCAGATGAAGGCAATAGTCCACCGAAGAGCCCACCAGTATGGAGAGAGAGATGGCTTCAACTGCACCCATCTCCCATCCCAACCAATACATGACCGCCACCACCAGACACACCATCCCTGCCAAAACACACCATGCTTGTTTAAAACTCTTCAGAGCCCAGTTTCAGGGTCCTACTGTTTAAAAACGCTCTCATTTTTATTATTCCTTCCCCTACTTGAATTCAAGCATCATTGCACATTTTTGAAATCTATTTCCTTGTTTAGTTGGACACGTAGGAGTGGGGATGATTTTCCCAGTCTCTTTTCATTTTGCATAATTTGTATATTCGTTCAGTCTGAGTAATCACTTGTAGTGATAATATTCCCGGTTAAAAGCGAGTTAAATTACGGTCATGTCTGGCATATTGTATTAACATATAAATGAGGTGGGAATAGAGGCGCACATTTCAACGGCAATGATTTTCACCATCAGTACATATTACACGAGTCAATTAAATTCAGAATGGCTGAAAAAGGCATTTGATGGCAACGTCCAAAGGGAGACGCTGCATTTAAGTGTCCTCGATGAAAATTAGTTGGACGTAATAAATGGTGGTCAAATATTTCAAGGGGTTACAGTAAATTACAGAGTCAGTTTCACATAAGCATGTCCAGGTCTCATTCAAAAATAAAATGACATTATTACCTCAAGAAATATTGAACTATTTTAAGACAGTTTTACATTTTTTGTATTGTGAGTAATTGCACATTTGACATCTACATTGATTGTATTGATGTCATGTTTATTTACTTATTTATTTTGTAATTCCCATTATTCTCAATGGTGATTCATATTAGACTGTCATATACTGTAATCAGCATTTATTTTGTATTATTTATAAACTAGTACATTATTTATTCATTTTGTGAATTAGCTTTTTTATATTTTCAGCTTTCATATTAAAGTAATTTTGTTATTTGCTTGTTATTTTTAATAGTTTTAAAAAAAATGTTTCTGTTTTGCTATTAGTAATTTTAGTACTTAAATTAAAATAAATTTTATTTCAGTTATTTGCAAAGGTAACATCTGAAATGTCTGTGTTTATTGTTTTGTAATGTTAATAATAATGTAATTAGTGCTGTCAAACAATTAATTGTGATTAATTGCATCCAAAAAATAAGTTTCTGTTTACACTATATATATATATATTTATATGTGTGTGTGTGTGTGTGTGTACTGTGTATATTTATATTGTATATATTGTAAAGACATACAAATACAGTATATATTTAACAAATATTTACATGTTCATATTTACATAATCTATATTTTATAATATACATACACAAATATATATATATATATATATATATATATATATATATATACCCTGAATATATATATACATACATACACAAACACACACGTGTTTGTATTTATAATAAAAATACACACCTATAACATGTAAACCTTTTTTTTTGGATGCAATTAATCATGATCATTTGACAGCACTATTTGTAATATTTTTTTCGGCTTTATTTAAAAAAAAAAAGTTTGTAATAGTTTTAGTCAACATAAACAACACTGACATTAAGGCAGTATTTTTTTTACTATTTTTAAAGCACACATTTTATATATATATATATATATATATATATATGTGTGTGTGTATATATATAATACTTTTAATTCAGCGCACCACAATAATTCGTTTAGGGACCAAATCAATTATTTTAATTAAAAATAATATCACTATGTAAACAAATTTAAAAGACTGTAAAAGTGCATAATAAAAAAATATTGTGCACTCTTTTTTTTGTGATTTTAGGGTTGGAAATAACAGCAGGGACTCACTCAAAAAGAATTAACCAGAATAAACAACAAAAATGTAACCAGTACTAGTTAATATTTTGTAGAGGTATGACATACCCAGAATACTCAGCAGGATGGGCAGCAACAGCAGTGGATGAGCAGTAAACACAGCTACTGATGCGATGCAAATGGCAAGAGACAGCAGCAGACTGTAGAGGGCGCTCTGTACACCTACAGTCAGCAGATCAAAGAGGTTAATGCAATATAAATAGAGAATCTGACTGCAGATTCATTATTGTCAGTTGTTGAGAGTGAAGTTAATGAGCACTCATGTTAATGATGTCTGCGCCTCAGACTAATCGCTCTTAAATTGCTCATTTATTCAAGCGGGGCCATTTTTATCAAAGCTCCTTTCTGTCTTCGCCACATTCTATTTTTGCTCTCTTGCCTATGATTTCCATGAAGATCTGTTTCCAGTGCTGGCATGTCTGAAAGCCTCGTCTCAGAGCCGAGGATGCTGGGAGCGATGCGAGCTGCTTCTGCAGGAAACTCTCCCATTGGAGGAAATCAGAGTGAGTCTGAAACGAAGACTTTCCTTTGTAGGTGGTCTGAAACACAGAGGCAATGCAGAACCCTCATATAAAAATTATGGATGTCAAGCGATTAAAACTAATCAAAAACATTCAAATTCTTTTCAATTTTTAAATGAGAAAAGCAATAAATATTGAATAGATATTTACAATGAAATATTTGAATTTAATATCGAATTTACACAAAATATTAAGGCTATGATGCTACATTAGGGCATACAAGATTTATGTGTTGTGTTATGTTGCGTATTGAACCAAGAACAGTTTTTCTAAATAAATATATGTGATCTACAATGATTTAATATTTGTTTGGTGAAGCTACAAATCAAAACACAGCCTAAAATCTGAATGCGTATATGCTGTTTACATGTACTTACTGTTGTTTAGTTCCTAACTAAAACAATATGCTTGTTGTATGTATGAAACACAACAGATCACAGTCACAATTTAATTTCAGTTTAGGCAAATATTTTATCTCATGTCTTTTTTCCTCCCAAGCCAAAAATTGATAATGCCATTTTGCAAAGTCAAAATTTGCATCCCTATTTTTACCTTGTGTATTTTAAAATGCACACTATTTCACTGAGGTCCACTGAATTAAAGTTTCTGGGCACGCTGCATCTGAAGTGGTATTTAGGTGTAATTATGAAGAGGTGGAATGAATGCTTTTACATTGCAATTAGAATTGCATACATAATGCTATGAGGGTTTTAAACTGCCATTAATGTTTTGCCATTAATTAAAAATTCTAATTAATATTTTTAAGCTTTTTGTTTGTTTGTTTGTTTTCTAGAAATAATCACAGCATATTAATCCATCAAGTTGACAGCCCTAATAAAAAATACTTTGTGTATGAAGTCAAGTAACCCATAAAAGTATTTCATATTCTGTGCGAACTATTGAAATGCAGAAATGAACTCACTGATTCAAAAGCCATAGAGATCCAGTGCACTCTACCGCCCTGCATGCCCACTGCACCATGGGATAACTGGCCAGGCAAGAGGTTGGGCTCCGGAAGAGAGTGACACTCAGGATGGAGTAACGGTAGGATGGATGTGAGACTGTTGCCTGCATGAGAGAAACACTATGTGACCAACTGAAAGCCAACGCTCATTTATATAACGCTTTATACAATACAGATAATTTCTAAGCAGCTTCATATTAAAAAAAACATTTACAGTTTTAATGTTGTTAAATCATCAGTTTGCTTATTTTAGTTTAGTAAGAGTGTTTATGTTGTAAAGTTAATATCCAGCTCAATATCCAGTCTTTTAAAGGGTTAAGCAAGCATTTCAGATTATTGCTCCTCACCTGACGGCAAACACTGAGCTCCACCAGGCTTCACCAGCTTGGTATTGGCACTGATGGCTTTGCACAGCTTGCACAAGTGCCCGATCTCATTAAAAACATCAAAGTCTGGATCATAGATCACACTACCCTTTGAGGGAGAGGAACGTCAATAATCATTAAATTAATTATTTATAATACAGCTTCAAAGGAAAACAATCAATATACAGTGTACAGACTGAGACCACATCAACAATCATGGGTTTTTGAAAAGATGCATGTCAAATTATTACCCTTTAAAGTCTGAAATAGTCTGAAAAATCTTTTATTGGACATCATATTTGATTGTATGGCTTATATAGTAAGATATAAGAGAATGTGGTACTCATACTTAAGAGGCAAAACACCTCAGATTTATTCAGTCTTGAAGTGAGCAAAAATATGCAATTTGGTTCAGATGCTGAAGTTTACATGGCAGAACAATAAAATTATATTCTAGCTTGTAATGTAAATCAATGAGATCTGTATAACAGTGCAACAGACTAATTGTATAAAATGCATATAAATATCAGCTGTCAGATGTCTCACAATAATATATGTTAGGAAGTTGATATTTAAATGCTCCGCAGTCTCAAACATGCAATGCAGTGATGAATTAGAGATCAACAAATTAATATTCCACTAAAGCCAGAATATAATATCTGACACTCATGATTAGCATGATTTATAAAAAATAAAAAAATAAAAGATCTATGGATAATCAAGTGAGCAAAAAATTGCTTCAGTTCAGTAAATGTTCATCTTAGGGTATTATTAATGTTATAAAAGTTATTCTTACATTTATTAAAATAAAAAAGATGGCAAAAAGAAGTGTATCGCAAGCTGGAAGTGGACATATTTTAGAATTATACTAAAATGTATTTTACTTGCTAAGAAGTAAGTAAAAAACAATCAATCAGATGATAATAGGCATGTACTGTAGGAGACTGTGTGAAGTGTGTATAAAATCATACAGTAGGCTTTATAGGGTTAAGGTTCTAGGTCATGAATTGCATGAGGAAATTTGTGTCAATCAAAACTCTTTTTTTTGGCGCCTTGCATTTTGTGTAGTTCATAGTGCGAGTTGTGAAAAAAGTTTCAAAGCCTGCAGGGATTCATACTTTGAAAAATTTAACACACACAAAAAAGTTAACTATCCAGCTACCTTTTCTTACTACTTATAAAATGACTTAAAGATATTAATTCTAAACTCTTACTATTTACTAAGCACAGTATGCCAGGTGGGATATGATTCTCCCCTAAAGGGAAAAATGTAAATTTGCTTTTAATTTAAGTGCAAGTCAATGCTTTCATTTTGAGAGTCAAAAAAGCAACACAAATTAAAACCTGTGTCTCCTGATAATATACTAAGGTTATATACATTCTTTGCACTCTATATATACTGTCAGGAGCCACAGTTATTCATTTTGTGTTGCTGTTTTGACTCTCAAAGTGACAGTAACAACTGACTTGTTTACATTTTGTGAACTATCCTTTTAAGTTACTAAGCATTTTGGATGTTGACTACTGTGTGATTAATCCATTATCTATTTTCATGAAGGAACTTTATATTCATCATGAGAGGTGTATTCTGTCATACCAGGTCTCCAATAACATGGTTGTCTGAGCGCTGGGTGCGGTTGATGCCCAGTATGCCGAACACCACGAACACCATGGCTCCGGTGTCCACCAGAGGACGCACCGCTGGTTTCCCACACTGACCTCCACTGCAGGGGTTAAAGCCGGACGTCCTGGAGATCTTAACCTGGGTAGGAGCTGATCAGATATACACGATGTAGCTGACGCTTACGAAAGAATGAAACAACAACTGACAAACTGACAGAAAATGAAGCATTGAATGTTTAAATGAGAGGTTTCAAATGTTTCAGAAGCATAAATGTTATTTAATCATTTTCATTTTGGGAAAGCCCAAACATTTTGTGCTTTATATGTTATACGCTGTAATCTTGACAATGGGTCCCTATACTAAAGTGTTACAGAGACTTCTTTAAAAAAAACATTAAGAAATCTGATTGACCCTGTACCACTTATTAATGGTAATATAATTTGGTCAATTTTTAGGAGTAGATCAGCGGGCTTCAAATCTAATAGACTTGGACTAAAGCCACAGAACTCTAATTTTAATTTCAAGGGGTCTTTAAAAAATCATTGTTCTCACCACAGGACTGCAAAGTGAACTGCAAAAAAAGTTAAAACCTCAATAGAAATTACCAGCTACAACACCTATATCATAACTTCATTCTACATGCATTTACAGTTTCCTTTCAGTCGAATCACTTCGACGTTACATATAGGAACTCGCATGAGCAAGAGCAATTTTTTCTCACGGTTGGTAAGGCGTTCTCCGGAATGTCTATCCGGCCGTGCGCTTCCGAATGCGGTAGTTTCCTCACCTCTCTGCACGGACATGATCGCTGCTCATGCTCACGCGTCTGGGCGAGATCACGCTGGGGCAGCGTTCGTGGATGATTCATGCGTTCATTGCGAATGCATGACCATCGCTAGAGTGAGACGTTTTCCCATCGCCGTCTTCCCACGGCAGTTCATTGAGCCGTAAAGGTTTTTTTGGCGGCCACAGCGAGGCACGTGGGGAACCTCACGCTGACCGCGCAGAATGTTCTGCCAGGCATAAAAACCCCCGCGAACTTCTGCCCCGTCACGTAGGTCCGTAGTGTTACCAGAGCAGATTGCTTCCCCCGCACAGCGGGCCGAGAATCTCCTCCGATGCACCCCAGAAAGATGAGATGTCTATTGCAGCATCAGAGGGAGAGTCGGCTGGTAAGGTGAATGACTCGCCAGGACAGCGCCCCTCCGTGGTCACTGCCTGTCAGAGCCGGACACCGAACTGTTGGCTATGCTCCTCCGAGCCGCCGAGGGGATCGGGTTGGGGGTATCCATGCCCCCGCCCATTCTTTCGAGGCTGGATGATTGGGTTCTGGGGCAGGGACCGCGGCATCCCCACGTTTCCCCCCAGTGCCTTTCTTCCCCGAGGTGCATGAGGAGCTGATCAGGTTGCGGCGGACCCCCGGCTCGCTCGCGCCCCGGCTCCTCACCCCTCACCACCCTCGATGGCAGAGCAGTCAAGGGCTGCGCAGCGGTCCCCCAGGCTGAGTGCGCTGTTGCGGTACATGTCCGCGCAGCGGCGCGGCCTGGCCGGATCAGACGCGTTTGCCCTCTAAAGTGTGTGAGTTCCCGTCCGCTCTCGCTGGCGAGGCTACCACGCTGCGGGCCAGGCTGCCTCCGCCCTGTGCGCCACGTGCACAAGGGTGGTCCTGATCAAGGGCTTATGCAGGAACCTTGCGCCCGACCGACCTCGCCCCCAGTAAGAGGGCGACGGAAGTCGCGGCGCGATCCCTTGGCCAGGTGATGTCCACGGCTGTGGTCCAGGAGCGACACCCATGGCTGAACTTGGCACAGATGGCAGTTGTCGACAAAGTACGCTTTCTTGACGCTCCCGTCTCCCAGGTCGGCCTATTCGGCGACACTGTTGGGAGCTGGCCCAGCAGTTCTCGGCAGTTCAAGAGCAGCCCGAGGCGTGGTACGGCAGCCAAGGACGGTGCGACGGTCTCCCAGGCCGAGCGCGCTGTTGCGGTGCATGCCCGCCTGGCTGGATCAGATGCGTTTGCCCTCCAAAGTGTGTGAGTTCCCGTCCGCTCTCGCCGGCGGGACTTACCGCGCTGCCACCACCCTGCACGCCCTGCTGTGCTCAGCCTCCGCCTGCCCGTCACCGAGGGCGCCCCCCAGCGGCTTTCAAACCCGCTCCTTCCCCCGCCGAGGGTCAAGAAGCTGGCCGGCGGCCCGATGTCGAGCTGGCCGTGGGTAAGTGGCACCACCCGTGTCTCAGCCCCGGACACGGGCAGACCAGAGGTTAGGAAATTATTTAAAAAATTAATAGTAATAATTTTTTCCTCACCTCTGGGCCCTGGGTATCAAGGTCCCTTCCTGAGTGACGCGTTGCCTCCTCGGATTTGGACCCGGAGCCCTATATCGCCAGCGCGGGAACCAGGGAGCAGGTAAGCGCTGCCCAGTGCAGTCAGACTTTTCTCCAGGACGTTATCCTTCTGGGATCAGTCCTTACTTCATCGTGCCCAGAAACAGTGGTGGGTAAGAACCCATCCTGGTTTTTCGAGCTCTGAATCGCCCCCTCTAAACAGGCTGCCGATCAGGATGCTCACCGTGAAGCACATCCTAACAAAGAGCTTGTGTATTTCGGCATCGGGTTGGGTTCGCGACCGTCAACCTGAAGGCAGGTGCTTTCATGTCTCGATTTTACCTCGACTCAGACCCCTCCGAAGTAAAGAGCAGGTTGCGTCTAGGGTCGAGCATGTTGGTACTTTCAGGCAAAACAGCGGTCCCTCTCAAAACTTTTCAGAGGCTCCTGGGGCATATGGCAGCCGCAGTAACACCATTGGGCTTGCTTCATATGAGACCGCTTCAGCGCTGGTTACACGATCGAGTCCCGAGATGGGCATGGCACCGTGGCACACTCCGGATTGGCGTTTCCCCGCAGTGTCGCCGCCTTTTCAGCCCGTGGGCCCTTTTCATGTGGTGGTCCACATAGATGCCTCCTCCACGGGTTGGGGTGCTGTATGCAATGGGCAAGCAGCCTCGGGTCCCTGGACAGGTGTCCGACTGCATTGGCAATTGCCTGGAGTTGTTGGCAGTGCTTCTCGTGCTGCGTCGCAACCGTGCAGCGATCAGCTCTCATGGCAGCCCACCCAACCCGGAGAGTGGCGACTCCACCCCCGGACAGTCCAGCTGATTTGGAGCCACTTCGGCGAGGCCAGGATAGATCTCTTCGCCTCCCCCGAGTCCTCCCACTGCCGGTTTTTCTACTCCATCACCGGGGCCCAAGGAGCCCTCGGCAGGGATGCACTGGCACACAGCTGGCCTCTAGGGCTCAAGTACGCCTTTCCCCCAGTGAGCCTCCTTGCACAGACCCTGTGCAAGATCAGGGAGGACGAGGAGCAGGTCCTGCTAGTAGTGCCATACTGGCCCTCACGGACCTGGTTTCCCAACCTAGTCTCTCTCGCGGCAGCCCCTCCCTGGAAAATCCCCTTGAGGAAGGAACTTCTTTCTCAGGCCATCGCAGCGTACCACGATGCAGTGGATGGAACCTCCCTTGGTAAGCACCAACTGGTCGTGAGGTTCCTCAGAGGTGCAAGACGGGTTAACCCCCTAGACCACACCTCGTACCCTCTTGGGATCTCGCCGTTGACCTCTGCGGCCTGCGGCAGGCCCCATTCGAGCCACTCGCCTCAGTCGAGCTCAAATGTCTGTCGCTCAAGACATCGCTCCTGTTGGCGCTGGCCTCCATCAAGAGGGTAGGGGACCTGCAAGCTTTCTCTGTCGACAAAACGTGCCTAGAGTTCGGGCCGGCTGATTCTCACGTTATCCTGAGACCCCGGCTATGTGCCCAAGGTTCCTACCACGCCTTTCCAAGATGAGGTAGTGAACCTGCAAGCTCTGCCCCAGGAGGAGGCAGACCTGGCCTTAGAGTTGTTGTGTCCAGTACGCGCATTACACCTTTAAGTACACCGCACTCAGAGCTTCAGACGCTCTCAGCAGCTCTTCATCTGCTATGGAGGTCAGCAGAAAGGGAATGCTGTCTCCAAACAGAGGTTGGCCCATTGGGTGGTAGATGCCATCTCC
>JAUMHE010000055.1:14921600-14937472 GCA_032359235.1 Enteromius mattozi
TGATTAGATGATGCGGTGCCAGCCGTGATTAATCAACCGCGCGCTCTCGAAATTAGTTTATTTGCAAAAACTTCACTAAGAGTGCTTAAATGATCATTTTATGTAATAAATAACTGACAATATTGGGAAAAAAAGACAAAAAGAAAGTATAGCAGACGAGGTTAAAATCCTTTCACATTGATCAAAGCACCACATTGACCTCCAGATGAAAAGCATTGCAGAAAGTGTTGTAAACAGTTGCTAGGCAGCAGGCAAACTGGACGTGTACGTGGTAAGCAGAGAAAACAGTGACAGGTATTTGAGCTTGGATCAGATAGAAATCCTTTTGCTTTGATGCGTCTCAGAAAGCACATACAGTTTTTATGAATGTCAGGATCTGCCTTTGCTGTTCTGTCGTGACTCGTGTCATCTTGTTTTGATCTTTATGTCAGGCAGATTGTGTGGTAATCAGTGGCTGCGCCTAGAAAGGTCAGCTGCAAAGGAGAGCAAAACAAACTGTTTGAACTTTGTCTGCAGTAATGTGCTTGACCTCTGTGCAGAGCAGCAGCACCCGTGTGTTTGCTCACCAAGGCTGCATTTATTTGATCAAAAATACAGTAAAACTGTAATAATGTGAAATATTATTTCAATTTAAAACAACAGTTTTCTATTTGGATACATTCTAAAATGTAATTACTTCCTGTGATGGATCATTTCTCCAGTCTTCAGCGTCACATGATCCTTCAGAAATCATACTAAAATGCTGATGCTCAAGAAACATTTCTGATTATTATCAATGATGAAAACTGCTATGTATTTTTTGTGGCAACTATGACACTTTTTTCTCTATTGTTCAGGATGCTTTTGACAGCATTTATGTGAAACCGAATTTGTAACATTACTTCACTTTTGATCAATTTGCTGAAAAAATGTAATGTCACTTCATGACAACCAAATGTTTAATGGTAGTCTATGTGAAGGACACTTATTGGCTAATGAATAAATGTGAGCCTGATGCACAAAACCAGTCATAATGTAAAGTATATTTGTTGCAATATCCAAAAATACCTTGTATGGGTCAAAATTATCCATTTTTCTTTCATGCAAAAAATCTGTAGAACATTAAGTAAAGCTCATGTTCCATAAAGATATTATGTAAATTTCTTACTGTAAATATATCAAAACTAAGTTTTTGATTAGTAATAAGCATTGCTAAGAACTTCATTTGGACAACTTTAAAGGTGATTTTCTTAACATTTAGATGTTTTTTTCAAATAGTTGTATCTCGCTGTATATTGTCCTATGATGATAAACCATACATCAATGGAAAGCTTGTATAAATCTTAATAAAAAAATACCTTTATGACTGGTTTTGCGGTTCAGGAACACAGATAGCCAGAATTAGAACTTTTCTCGATCAAGAGAATATGAAGTGACTTAATAAAATAATATTTTTTAGATGTAATTCATCATTTCATCCCAAAATACCCTTTGTATTTTGCGCAGGTAACGACAAAGCGAGCTCAAGCGTGGTGTCAGAGTAAGAACAACATCCCCTATTTTGAGACCAGTGCCAAAGAAGCCATTAACGTGGACCAGGCCTTTCAGACTATCGCTCGCAACGCACTCAAACAGGTACAGGAAGCTGGAAATGCCTGTCTTCAGATGCATTTCAGATATACCATTCAACGAAATCAAACTCTAACAAATATGTCACTTTTAACAAGTTTTCTCGTCAGCCACCAGATGGCCTTTAGATCCTGTTAGATAAAATTAAAATAATCAGTAATTTATTAAAAAAACAAAAAAAACAATTTACTCACCAAACCTATAAACTTTCTTCTGTAGAACACAAAAGGAAACATTTAGTAGAATGTTCACGCTGCTCAGTACAAAAAAACCCGTACAAGTAGTTTGTGCTATATTCTCCAATCTGATCTAATAAGTTAGATAGGTATAAAGTTACAAAGCCATTTAAGAACTTCAAAAACATTGAACAGCATTAATAACATGAAAATAAGTCATATAAATAATTTTTATGGCACTTGTCCTTTTTTGGATCATTTGAGCCACTCCTTCTTTTAATTATTTTGCTTAATGGAGAGGTTGCATAAATGGTAAAGTTTCTTTATGGAAGGAACCATTAATGCCAATAAAGGACTTCATTTTTAGGAATGTATTTAACTGGCTGGGTTTTGTTGTTAAATAACCACTTCATCTCAAATGAATTGAACTTTCAGGAGTCGGTGGAGACGTATGAATTCCCTGACCAGATTAAACTCAGAGACGACAGACCTGTGTCTAGCAGCGATGGCTGCAGCTGCTGAAGGAAACATGAAACTGGGGATGGGAAGAGAAAGAGCCAACATTGGGACAGGGAGAGATAGAGATGGAAAAGATCCAGGCCTGTTATTCTAGCGTCCATCCTCCCCTTTTTCTCCTTTGAAACCTCCAGGGTATCAAATGGCACATGTGAAAGCTGAACATCCATTTTCTCGCTGAACTCCAGTAAACGTGTGGTGTGATAAACTATGGAGGAACAGGAAGACCAATGTGTTGCGTATCCTCTGACACTGCGTTTATTACGAGTCCTGCTATCACTACAGCTGTCCGAGAATTTCCCTGTCGCTACTCCTGCTGTCCGAGCAATCTGATTTTCTTCTCTCAAAAATCATTCTTTGGTCTGCTAGCTCGTTGTGCCTTTTTAATTCTTACTATTGGTTATTGATATCAATGTTTCACTCCTATGCTGAATGAACATTTATTAAAAAAAGACATGTAATAGGGCTGGGAAATATAATATTAACTAAATATTTTATTTGACATTTAAAACCAATCATTTGTTTGCATATTTTTTTTTAGCCTATAGCTTTTTAATAAAAAAAATGCAGAAATATTTCAAATGTTTCACAATTTTACAAGTAGGTAATTATTATTATTATTATTTTTATTAGTGTGTGCATAATTAAAAATGATTAAATGTGATCATTACCTGTGTATATGTAGGAAAAAGCTGTTGAAAACATGCCTAAACAAGATTTTTACTGAGGTTTTTTTTTTCTTTTTCAGAAATGTTAAATTCCTCTAAATAAATAAATCAGGGTAAATGACTATTGACAAAAGATAAAACATAACAAAAGTATATGATTTCTTGACTTATCTCCCAGCCCTAACATGTCATGAATGTAAAAAAAAAAATGAATATGGATTTGGTAACAGTGCATTACCTTAAACATAAGGGTACTTAAGATTTTCTAGGTTGACTTCAACATTAAATCTCAAAATCATTTTAGTCTTAGTTTGACTGCAAGTACTTCTGACATTTTTTTTAAGTTACGTAATTGTCTCTGTAACATATTTCACTCATGCCAGTTATAATGGTTTACAAAACATGTACGTTTTTGCACATATAGCTGTTGAGTATGTCAGCGTGTTTCATGAAGAGGTCATGTATTAAGTAATCAGGTTAGAAGCACACTAATGATGTTTATGTCATGCTTAACTTAGTGTTTTGATTTGCCTTTGGACATTTACATGCTATGCTTGTATTCAATAATATATATCCATGCTCAACCCAAGAGCTCCTCAATTTTATATGCCAAAATGCAAAAAATGAAAAAAAATATGTAGGCATCATTTTTATTTTGGCCAAATGTAAGAATGACACCAAAAACCAAAAAATAAAATAAAGTTGAATTTACAACCAAGCCTGGCTGTTAATTCCACATTCTTAAAAAACGATCAAGCTGATCAAGAACACTTTTTATTGTCTCTCAATAATTTGCACACAATATTTACAAAGTTGCACTAAAAGCACCACTGGTTTTCCTCAGACGGCCAGCATTGTGGCCTCTTGTAGATCAGAGAAGCCCCTTCAAGTCCTTATGAAACATCTATCCCTTCATCAGTCTAGTGTGTGTCAGTCCATGTATGAGGTATCCATGCCTTCTGTCTCTGGATGCAGCAGACGGCTGGCCAGACGCTCAATGTCATCCAGACTCAGCTGTCTGAGCGAGCGTTCATAATCCTGACAACAACAAGAAAAGACCACGTTCACCTTGGATCCTATTACTTATGACACACAAAAAGATGTTCCACTGTTCTAATCATGACCACTGATTTTATAACACTTTTACAGTCTTCATTTCTTATGCATCGCACAAATTTATGATTGTCACTTGATTATGCTTTCTACAAGACCGATGAAATCATGTTGTTAAATCAAATAAACTGAAAATATCAAAATTAAGTCAAAACTTAAATGAAAATTAGATTTGCTTTGCCAACTAAGTTTAAGACAAAATACAAAAAATACTAAAATTACAACAAAGCAAAATAGTAATAAAAAAAATCATTAAAACAAAAAAATAAAACCTACAAAATAAAGATCATTTAAAATTGTAATACAATAACAGTATTTAAATACGTACACTTACAACAAATAACACTGATCAAGAAATGTATTAATATAAATATAAATGTACTATATTCTCATGTAATATACAAAACAAAAAAATGTGTGTACTGTGTATATTTCTTAGGTATATAAAGACACACACATAAAATATATATTTTGAAAATATTCACATTTACATGTTTATATGATCTATAAATATATTTATATTGATGTAATTAATCGCAATTAATTGTTTGCCAGCACTTATTAATATCTATCTATGTATTTACCTTTATATATAAACATTTGTGGTGGATCAAAAAACTGAATCAATCCAAGTCATCCTAAGACATGAATTATGTTTATGCTTTTTGAATTCAAATGTTGACTACTATATAAAATATATGCACGGTCAACTTAATACAAAAATAAATATAATTAAAATAATAACTTTTTTTTTTGAGGAGTTGGGTCTTCTTAAAGCCTTCATATTAGGGATCCCCTTTATATTTTAAGTGACTCGCATCCAGATTACAACAAAATGTAATAAAAAAAGGGAAAGAAAAATATTGCAACAAAATTTATTTATTTATTTACCTTAACAAGTTGCTCCTGCACTTTAGCTGCGTCGGCTGGGCTGAAATGTTTGGGCAGGACAGTAGACAGTAACTGCCACACACCACTGCCAGCTTTATCATGACCAGTGCTGCTGGTTCCCCCCGCACCGCTCCTCTCACCCGCCGGACGCACCACCAGATTCAGCTTGGCCTCCGGGCCGATGGAGTAATCACTCAACCGGTGCTCATCTAAAAACAACACACCTCATGCAATGACTGGAATGCTGCCAGTCAACGTCTCAGAAAAACACTCCAGGAGGAAATAAAAACTCTAAATTACAAATAAATGCACTGACAAAAAAAATGCTTTTACCTGCAAGTGCTTTTCCTTTATACAGCAGTCTCTGCTGACTGGGAGGGATGTTTAAACGCTCCGATACCAACTCTTTCACTGTTGATACTTTCTCATTTTCTGTCACCTGTGCATGAAAAGAGCATCCAAATAATAAAAGCGAAAGTTTTTGATTAGCCTATATAATGCGTGTGTGTGTACGGTGTATATTTTTACACACACACACACACACATATATATATATATATATACATTTTTTAGATTTATATTTTTTAGATTTATAATAATATAAATATAAATTTTACATTGTAATATAAAACTGTATTATAATGATATATAATTGTAAATATGTACTTATTATATAGGCTCTGTAATATAACTAATATTATATTACATTACATTAATATGTAATAACATTCTAATACTTCATTTAAAAATAGTATTATTACAGTAATTCCAATTAATGTTTATTTTATTTCAAGTACCAATTTTTTCTGTGGTTTTAGATTTGTGTTGTGTATAACTTACAGACATATTCATTAATAAAATAAACACGATCACAAAGAATGGTTCTCGTACAGAGAATTGAATCCATTAACAGTTTCCTCAAGTTTACCTGATCTAGATCACTTTACTGCCAATAACTAACGTTAACTAATAACTAGGCAGTAGATTGCGAAGTAAGCAGCTCGATTAGTTTCGTGGACAAAATAACTTACTGGAGAGTGTGAATCCTTTCTAATGAGCTACAGCAGACATTCGTGGTTGTATCATTATCTATAAATTATTGGCCATGATAAAATTAACATAACACACAACATAGTGATGGAAAGAAAGCCGCAGCACGGAGCTATGCTAAAGCAGCTAGCTGCAACATTACATTACCGCCTCAAAACACCTCACGACACGCTTACCTGGACATTACACTCTTTCCCTTGAAGCGGCTTCACTGTAAGAATCATCTTCACATCTATACTATTAAATACAAAATAAAGAGTAGATAATTATCTCGCTGAACACTCGTGAACTAGCAGCCGACGTTTCCCACGGACATGACGGCCATTACACCGGATCCGCGCATGCGCGGGGAATCATGCGCCTCACCCACACCAAAGACCGGATTGTGCTTTTTAATGATTTCACAAATCAAACCAAAACAAATCATTATTATTTTATATAAACAATAAGGCCTATACATGTTTTTATAAAGAATACTTACACTTTGTATTGCCAATAAAACGTAATATGATAAACTCTCGCCAAATACAGAAAATTAAAAGACTTTTGTATATATTTGGCACCTCTGAGGTACACAGAAGACATATGTCTTCCAATATAGGGTAATGGAAAAGAAACCAATATCAAATACACTTAAACTTGTCTGAGACCATAAAACTATGGGGTAGAATTTAATTTGATGACCAGATCGAGAACAAGACACACAAATACGTTTCACAAAGAATTTTTTTCATTTGTTTCATTTGAAGTTGTGTTCAATAAATACGCATAATTAAGAAAGAAAATGATTTATTGAACCAAATTACAAGGCATTATGAATTGTACAGGCCATGATCATGAACAGAATTTGGCCTACATTTAAAATTTTTAACCTTTTGTCAATGATTTTTACCATCAAATTCTGATTTACCTATGGAGACAATAAGTCTTTTCAAAAGCTGGAGGCTATTAAACTTCAAAAACAAGTCTGAGCCAGTGTATGCAAGAATTATAACAATTAAATAATCAAAAAAGTCACATCTCCTTACTCTTCGAATTAATTTCAAATACATTTTAAAATAAAAGATGTTAAGATTAAGTGCTCATGCTGTGAAGACTAAATTAAGGCAAAAAATTCCATATCCAAGGTTTTAGAATATTGCTGATTTATACTGAAGGTATACACTGAATGTTCACCCTACTAATTATGTCAAGATACACACCAAAAACAAATGATAATAATAAAGCCTAGCCTAAATATGAAGTTAAACATTTGTTTTCATCATGTAAAAGAAAACATTGGAGTCTGCAAAACACAGGCAGCATATCTTAAAGCAGGGGTGTCCAATCCTGGTTCAGGAGTGTCTGATTAGTGCTGGCTTTAAGATCTACAGGACACCAGCCCTCCTCGAGCAGGATCAGACACCCCTGTCCTATACAGAGAAGCTGATATTTGATATCGGGGTGGATCTACGTAACTGTCCTGCAGAGTTTAGCTCCAATTAAACACACCTGAACCTTCACAGTTACTAGAAACTTCCAGACAGGCGTGTGAGAGAAGGCTGAAGCTGAACTCTGCAGGACTGGACACCCCTGAATTACATAATCAAAGCAGGACTGGCGTTTTCGGGAGGAGTTGGAAAGAATCGTCTGTTGTTTTCAGGAATCTGTAAAAAAAAAAAATGCATTTAACATACAGTGACTAATAAATGTGGTTAATAACCATAACTGAAATTCACAAACCGGTGTCATTTACAAAGTATGCTAAATGACATAAAATCCGATGAATTACAATTACTATTAATACATGTTCAAGCCTTTAAAAAACTTACTGTTGTACGTTCACATGTCAGCTTCTACAGCAGAGAAAAAAACAAACATTAGTTTCATAAATAGATATTCATGACACAAACACACACACATATGGTGTCCACACCAAATTAAATTTGCAAAATGTAAAGAGTGTACATGCATAGAAATCATATTAAATGCAAGTAAAGTCTCTACTATGTTCAATTAACTTTTGATAAAATAAAATGTCAAAATATAGGAAAACTTATGATCTATCATCTTTCAGCAAAACACATATAGACCGTTTTGACGACAACAATATAAAGAAGTGTTACTGTGTGCGTGCTTTTGTGGCCCGGACTTAACTTCCGGTAGACATCCCAATAGAATCAATAACAACAGCTAAGTCCTTCTTGAGTAGATGTCTTTTTTTTTTATATAAAGCTAAATATGTTTGCTACGTAAATCAGACGGATTTATTAAAAACGCAAATGCATTCTCTGCCAGCAGAAGGTGCTTTAAGCACAAGAAACGAGAGGTTTCCCCGCTAAATGTAGACAAAGCAGCTCTGAGCTTACAAACGCTGCCTTACAGTATATGCAGGATGAAATAAAAAAAGACATTTTCTAAAGACAGTCTTCCTTTAGAAATACAGTGATATAAAAACACCCACGCCTCGGTTTGATTTTCAAACATGCTCATGTTTATTCAATGAAGTCTTTTGGGAAATCGGTGAGTTTTAATATCGTGGCAGGTCACCACAAATAAATAAATATAACCGGAACGATAAACAAACACAGACCGGAACATACTTAATCTTACTTGTACACATTAAATTATCTAAAATACATGTTACGTTTGATTATATTTTCAACTATTAAAAACTTGTGACAAATGGATAAAACCTAGTGATTTAAATATTATATAAGATTTTAAATGAGTATGAATTAGTTGATTACGAATAATTACGTCAGAATTTTGCTTATTGTTAGGTCTGTGTAACTCACAGTAATATTATTATTCCTCTCAAATATTTGAAGGTTTTAAGGACATTTTGTATGATAATTAATGTGTTATGTGACTACTTGGTTAGTCCTAAAACTATAATTAACATGAGAGAGAGGAATTAAACTCTACAATCCAAAGGACAAGACTTCAGATTTGTTCTCACCCCATGTGTAGGACTTTGATTCCTTTTTCATGTGACGGACTTCGCAGGTGTAGTCCTCTCCCACCTGGGGGGTGAACTCTACATGCTTGGTCAGGTGGAACTGCCAGCCCTTCTCGAAGGCCAGGTCGCTCTGCTTGGTGTCCGGGATCTCCCGCCCATTCTTCTTGAGTGTAATGGTGATGTCAGGGGGGTGGAAATCACTCACATAGCAGATCAGTACGTTTGGTTTCCCATACTCTCCAGGGTTGCGGCTGTACACCTGCACTTTGGGATCAGCTAGAAACAATACAAAATAAAAACAATGATATTTTGACATCTGAATACTGTTCATTGTTATATACTTTATTGGATGCATTGTGTTTGGAAATGTTTATTGTCTTTGTTTTAGTTATCTTATAAATTAATTTATTCATAACGTTATATAGATGTTAGAAACTGTTAGGAATAACATTAAAAGACGCTATTAAAGGATCACGGGTGACCCACAAAAACAAAAAGTTTTTACCAATCTTTGTCATGATTCTAAAAGCAACTTTTGTCAACAAGAAGTTATTATTCATTTCAAATATAATGCAATTTAGTATAATCACGATTTTATTTTTAATAAGTAGCCTACGTTTTCGTTTTTACATAAATATATCTGTTACACTGAATTGTTACAATGATGGAATGTTATTTCACCCATATTTTGACATTCATATATGCTTTCTATGTATATTAAATCACTTTTATCAGGCAACAAAATAGGACGACTTTGACCCGTGTACAGTATGTTTCCCTATTAAGTTGTTTACTTGTGCCGTTATTATAAACAATTTTAACACCAGAATAATTAAATAAAGAAAAAGAAACTGACTGAAAAACATGTTATAACGTGTCATATTAATGTAACTTTATAACCAACAAGCTAACTAACATCGCGTAAAACCAGTTTTTCTACCCACACAGGCTGTAAGTGAAAGTGAAAGTATAATGTTCCGGGGATTTCAGACAAACAAACATGTCGTTGACATGTCGACATTTTCTAAGACAGATTCTTACAAGCTTTTTAAAGTTACACAAATATTTTTCAGCGTTTAGGCGTTACGTATGCTTTTAACAATTTAAAGGGTTTTATCCTTCGTGTTCTCCACAAGCAGCCGAAAGTACGTCATACGCTACTAAGCCTGAAAAACGTTTAATAAATACTGAGGGATTCAAACGTATTTGATAAAGACTATGTATAATGGACATATAAGACATTAAATTAGTAAAAATAAACATAAAGAGAGGAGTAACAAGAACGCGTTCTTTATACTTACATTCTTTAGCAAAACAGCTGGCGCTGAGAAGCACAAGAGCGACTACAGCGAGTTTAAACATGGTTTTCGTCGTGGTATCTCTTATCCTTTTTCTTTTATTCTGTTCGTCAAATTCACGCCTGGCCTACTTCAGTCTAACGTCAACTTGCTCTGTCAGGACACAACGATACGAAGACGGCAGAGAGCAAACATACGGGACATCAGATTAAACCCCGCCCCCGAACATATTTTTAACGAATCATATATTTTCTTTTTCTGTTGCTGGGTCATTATGGCGCTCTGATGGTTGATGGTAGTGACTTTTAATATCACACTTTTCATCTGCACATTCATCACTTCATAAATGCATATTTTATTGTTGTAGTTTGTGTCGTGTAATGCTGAGTCACATCAGGCGGGTGCAGCATCATGCAAAAGTTTTCAGTTGTTTACATGGCTGCCTCCATGAGATGACCTGCCCAAATAAAATGTCTGACTTTTTTTTCTTCTGAAGTGCAAACCACGCCTGAAACCGCCTCTAAAGATTTCAGTGGTCACAGTGAGCAATCAAAATCAATAAAAGAGCAATGAAACACATGGGCTAGCCATAAGTTTCAATTATAGCTTAACACATAGCAAGGTTTATATAATAAATAAAAATAAAATATAACAAAAAAGAAAACAAATAAAGCAAGCTAGTGTTAGGCTTTTTTTTTTTTTTTTTTGCTTTTGATAATTGTATAATAAATTAAAAGTAAAGAAATGTATAATACAAAGAAGAATAGAGAATCTGTTTGTTTGTTTTTTTTAATTATTATTATTATTAGGAAGAAAAATAGATAAAAACGTTTGTAGAGATAAACTTTAAGTTGGCCAGCAGTTAGTAAATGAATAGAGTGCAAGTCTAAAATTGGCAAGATTTTGGGGGCCTAAAATAAGAAGAAAATGATATCTGAATAACAAGGGTCCAGAAGTGCCTAACCCTGGGAGATGGTCCTCCCTGCAGAGCACAAGATCCAGGGGGCGGGGCTAGATCTAGATCCAACTCCTCCCACCTTACATATAGCTACCTAAACCTACCCATCGCCCCTGGATCTTGTGTTCTGCAGGGAGGACACCTGCATGGGCCTACCTAATACGCATTTGCATGTGGTCACCATTTTTTTGTAGTTTATAACGTATCGTTTTTAAAAAACTTGTTTTTTGAGTTTTGTAAAATGCAAAAGTGTTTTAAATGTATTGTGAATTTTTGAAAATGATCTTTTGTGCAGTGTGTAACATCTGCATCCTGCAAGGTTTTAAATCTAAAAGTGCACTGTGTAGGCTTAAACGTATTGGCTGTATCCGAAATCGCTTTCTATACCCTCATTCACTATTCCCTACATTACTCCAAACACTGCCGGGTTCGCATAGTTTGCTTCTAGCTTCATAATCATTTGAAACAGGTAGCTCCAGTAATAAGATTAAAGGATTTATCTTGATTTCTGTCACGGAAATTATGTATAAACCCTAGTTAAACTAATTAATAATCAATGCTCAATGAATTTGCACCTGTGTTGTATCACGTTGTATTACGCCATAAAGTAGTGCTTTGTAAAATGAATGGATTCTTCTGGCAAAACGCGGGAATTCATTTGGCGCACGACACTCACACTGCATTATGGGGATTCTCTCATTTCAAGTGTACGTACCTCAGGAAAAAAAACGTTGTTTATTGTGATTAAATTACACTTGTTTAACACAATCTAAATAAACGGATGACTTATTGAAAGTTTAAATCTTCGCGCTGTTGTGACGACGCATGACACGTGACAACATCAATATGGCGGATGTAGTACGTCCGAATTCTATTCATACTACCCACATTCATACTATATAGAACGAACTTTTTAACGATCGGGTAGTACGTTCAATTTTAAATGTAGTGTCTACTTAAGCAGTGTTATTTCGGACGCAGCAATTGTCTCTCAAAAGACGGTTCATTTAAAAGAATCATTTAAAACAATCGTTTTTAAAAAGGTAAAAGCTTACAAAATGAAATCGACCAATCACCGGAGGGGTTAAAAATTAATCGTTGTAAGAATCGTTAAAAAATATACGGTTTAGTTCGTTGCAACTCATAGAACAATTAATATGGTCGTATAGCTGTGTTTAATTCTCTGTAAATGTAGCCCTGCCCACATCTCTCTCTCTCTGTGTCTCTCTCTCCATCTCTCTCTCTCTCTCTTTCTCTCCATCTCTCGCTCTCTCTCTCTCTGTCGGATTAAAGCGCGTGCGGTGGAGATATGATTCAAACACTCACACTCTGGGTTTCTTCAGTATTTGTAAAGCTGACCAGCTCCATCATTCCAGACGGAAAATCGCCTTGGGTCTGTGGATTTCCCATGTTCCTCGCCCATATTATTCAGGTAAACGTCTTCTCAGATGTTTCTTATTAGCAATGCAATGTTTAAACAAATGAACGAAATTGTTGTTACAATCTATTTTGGAGTATTATACAGCGTTGGTTGCACTGTTAATATTGCAGTCGATGAGCTTCGCAGACTCTCTAAATAATTGCAGAGCAACTTCAGTTTTGTCTGCCGTTCATTTCTTTCCCTTGAATTTGTTTGGTGCACACTTTACTACTGTGTGAAGGTCCATGAGTCCTTGTCTATGTCCCCTTTATGCAGGGCTAATGGGGACTCTCAGAGATCTTCAGTTCGCACTTCAGCTGAAGATTGAGGAGTTACGGCAGAGAGATGCTCTTATCGACGAGCTGGAGCTGGAGCTGGACGCTAAAGATGATCTGATCCGCCGCCTGCAGGGGGAGCTCGACCGGCTGCGGCTCTCTGCTCCGGGCGCCTCAGCAGCCGGTACGGACAGAAAACGATTTATTTTATTAGCCAGAAATACATCTTGAGTAGTAAAATATATGTTCCCCCTTTTAAAAAGTGATTTTAAAGGTGCATTTACTCTTACGGCGATTCAAACACTGCGCTACTCGATAGCTATCAAATCCAGTCTTTTCGATCGGGAGTTCAGGCAAATTCTCTGGAAAGCTGTTTGGATTAAAACTCGTTTCTGTGTGAGCTGCTTAATATTTCTATCATACAGATAGGACTTCCCCCCCTGCAAAAATTCCACTAGGCTAAGACGGAAGAAGCATAAACAAAGCAAAGGAATAAAAATTAAAATTAAAATGATGACATTTCCTGTCTATCACTTATAATTTATACACAGTAGCCTGTCTCAACTAAATGTCAAAATATGAAAGTTGAGTGATTAACACTATTTGTTGCAGACTCGCTTTCCGTTCACTGATTTATAGCATTATAATTTTTTAGATTAGTTTTTCCTCCATTTTGAAAATGAGTAACTTTTGTATCATCTAAAATGAGAGTTTCACAGTCAAATAAATCATTGCATGCTCGTTCACGTGTTTGGAACACTTAACTACTTTGTTTTATTTTGTCTGTTAAATGCAGGTTACTAACTATAGTAATAACAGTAAATTATGCAGTATTACATACCACAAAGCCTAAACCCTATACACATGCTTAATTGCATACAGTGTAACCTAATTACAGTATTTCCAACTCCACTTGAAGGGCACAAGTGAGTCAGCATGAAATCAAATTTGACGTTATTTATCTTCTCAATGCATGTCCCTGTGAATGATGCATCTTTGGATATATTTTTTTATTTCCATTTTGCACTCATAATCTTTCATCAGAATATTATTAACTTACCTGTCCTTCCTGTGATATGACTCACTTCTCTCGTCCGACATACAAAAGGTCACAACTTTCTTCTGTAGAATGATATTTTGAAATGTGTTTTTCTGTACAGTTACAGTGCATGGGGTACAATTTTAATTTTTGGTTCCAAACATTCCTCAAAATATGTTCTTTTATGTTCAACCGCAGAAAAAAATGCATACAGTTTTGAAACGATATGAGGGTGAATTTAAATTTTTTTAGGGAATTATCCCAAAAACTGTAAATTTGCTCATCTGTAATAATATATGTATAACTTCAAGCAACATCTGTTGCTTGTTGTTGAATGTTGTCAGCTTTCTCTAAAAATAAGTGATCACTGAAAATGACTGCAGTGTAAGTAAGTATCTCCAAAAGAGTCAGAAGTGGACAAGCTCAAAACCTTTTTACACCAGTAATTCACAATTCCAGTAATCCAGTAATCCAGTAATTCACAATTCAAAAATATGAACTATTAAAGGAATAGTTCACCCACAAATGAAAATTCTGTCATCATTTAGCTACTCACCCTCGAGTAGTTCCAAACCTGTATGGATTTCTTCCCCACCTGTAACGATGGAGACGGAGGCATATATCCATATGCATAATTTATTCAGAGTCAGCAGGCAGGGTCAGTACAACGGCAAACAGAACAACGGAGACAATCGCAGAATCGAGGTCAAGGTACGCGGGCAGGGTTCGGGGCAGGCAACAACAATCACAATACCGAGTAAACAGTCCAAGATCGAGAAACCAGAAAACAATCACGGGAAATAATCGGTCAGTAGTGACAGCTGGGCAAATCAAGACTTCGCGATTATCTGAAGGTGACGGTGGTTTATATGCAATGTGTGTGAAGAGTGTGCGGGTGTGGTAATGAGGAACAGCTGTGAGTGCGTTAGTGCAAGTATGAACAGGTGTGAGAGAGTGATGTATGATGGGAAATTGAGTCCATGTATGAGATACTGTGATGATTGGAGTGCCCTCTGACTGAGTTTGAGAGCACCCCAGCTGATTAACATGACATAGCCCCTCCTATAAGAAGCGGCTTCCAGACGCTCCACCCACAACTGTGCCGGGCGGAACAGGTGACTGAGACGCCCTCCAGGGCAACTTAGGCGACAGAGACGCCCTCCAGGGTGGAGCAGGAGACGAGAATGCCTTCCAGGGTGAATCAGGTGACAGAGACGTCCTCCAGGGCGGAATAGGTAACAGAGATGCCCTCCAGGGTGGAGCAGGCGACAGAGACGCCCTCCAGGGTGGAGCAGGCGACAGAGACACCCTCCAGGGCGGAACAGGTAGGACTGAAACTGCGATCACAGAGAGGTTAGTTATGGCCTCTATGGCTGAGACAGGGCAGAGGCGGCGGAACGGGAGCCCACCTGGGTGGCGCTGGTAACCAGGGTCGAGCAGACATGACTGTGATAGAAAACATAGAAAGATTAATGAGGGCCTTGTTGGCTGGGATAGGGCAGGGCGAGAGTTCGAAGACAGCCTCCACGGCCCGATCAGGAAAGGAAGGGAACTCCATGGCGACTTCTCTGGCTGTGATTGGGCAGAATGATTGTTTGGCAAACTCCGTGGCCCTAACCGGGCGAGAGGTCGACTCAATAGCTTTGATAGCTGTGACAGGGCAGGACAAGAGGTTAATGGTAGATCTTGTGGCTGAAACAGGGCAGGACGAAAATTTAACAGCCTCTGTGGTAGTGATGTGTCATTCGCGAACGAGCCGGCTCTTAGAGCCGATTCTTTGTAGCGAACGAGAAGAGCCGACTCCCGTCGGGGAGAGCCTGAATCACTGCGGGGGGGGGCTTTATTTGGGAACACCATACGGCTAATCACATGGGAGGACCCACTAGAATTGTACATTATATGAAAGAAGGAAAGGGAGC
>JAUMHE010000055.1:14962411-14973521 GCA_032359235.1 Enteromius mattozi
CAAAGATATTTGACTGCATAGTTAATTATTTGTTATATGATAGATATAGAGATAACAGTAATACAGTAAATGCATAACAGTATGCATGCTTTTTGTCGATAGGTGAAATTATTAGAGAACTACTCGGACAGCGAGGAGAGTGTGATGGTGTCTGTTCTCACCAAAGGGGATTGTTTTGGAGAGAGGGGGTAAGATTCAGCCCTCATCAGCAGGGGGCGCCACTCTCTGATAGTTACCTCACAACTTATTACGTATCCAACACAAGAAGCACGACCGGTTATGCAGGACCAGAGACACTATCAATAACCATGCATATTAACAACAGAGGACAATATATTATATGACTTATGTAATGTGTTGTAGGTTGTGCACTAGCTTTCTAACTCCCCAGAAGCTTAAACATGTGCAGGCTGAATGCTTTGTAGCTTCACTGAGGACCATTGAAATTCAAGTCAGAAGGTATCATGTTACATTAACATCTCAGACCTGTTCCTTTGCTCTCCAGAGACGACATGAGGTCGATGAGCGCTCTTGCCGCAGGCGATGTGACATGTCTGGTCATAGACAGAGAGTAAGTGTGCGCTGTGAGGGATAAACAGACATTCATGCTATGGAAACAGCAAAGTGGGCGCAAAAACATAACTAATTCAAACTTATGCTGTAAAGCTGACCTTGGCTATATTCCACCGTCTATATCCAGGGTTTTCAAAAAAGTAACTGGAGGCTTGGACGATGCCAGAAAAAATCCTAGCAACAAGGCCAGATTGAAGTAAGACTTTAAAGATTGTATATTTTACATTATTCACTTAAATACATGAAACTTCACCGGATTGCTGTTAATGAAGGTCATTGTGGTCTCTATATAACAAACAGGGCAGATGAAGATGGTTCTGCATTTGGTGAAAAATCTCTGAGCTGTTTTCAGATGCTGTTTAATCTTGGAGAAGGACAGTATGGTCACACTCAGCTGGTGAGTACTGCATAATGTGTATTATTAATTAGCCCTGAGGTTTATGCTTGTTTTGATTTTTTTTTTAAGGTCCACATATTAATTATAGTTCAACCAAAGTTTTTTTGTCATTAGGTCCATTTAAAGAGCGACTCCAGCTGTAAGTTTGCATTGAAGACCATTAGAAAACAGGCGATACAGAGCCCAGGCCAAAGAGAGAGGATACTAGCAGAGAAACACATCCTGATGGATCTCCAGAGTCCATTTATAATAAGGTCAGAACATACACTAGGACAGGGATGTCCAGTATTGCTCCTGGAGGGCCAACGTCCTGCAGCAATCTCGCCTGGAAGTTTCGAGTGAGTCTGAAGACCTTGGTTGGCTGCTTCAGGTCTGTTCCATTGGTTTTAAACCCTGGACAGTGGCCCTCCAGGAAAAGGACTGCAGTCCTTTTCATCTTTTGAGAATGTTTCATTACAGATTCATCAGTTTCTGAGTTTTAAAGCACCAGCATACAGTAAATGGTTTCTGACGAACTAGAGAATTTAAGGTTCTTTACTGATGTGTGAACCCATGACATCAGACAATAAAAGCCTTTTTTCAAATGATTTAATTTTAAATTTTTTAAATACAGTAAAAGCAGTGATATTGTGAAATATAAATACAAATTAAAATAGCTATTGTTATGTTCTGTCTGTCTTGGTCTCCCCCGTCCTGTGTGATTTTGGTTCAGTCCTGTTCATTTGGTTTTTCCCTGTTGTTCTGTTTCATTAGTTGATTTTGTACACCTGTCGTTTTCCAGCTGTCCTCACTTTAGCTCATTAGTTTCCTTGTATTTAAAGCCCTTTGTTTTTCAGTTCAGTATGTGGTGTTGTCGTTTCGTAACCTGACCGAATGTCGTTACGTCTCGTGTGTTTGCCGTTCTGTGTTTAATTTGTAAGTTGCTGCCTCGTCAGCTTTTGTTTTCCTTCTTGCCTTTGTTTAATTAAAGTCTTTGCATTTTTTGAACTTCCTTGTCCTGGTTGATCTCTATTCCGCTGAGAAGCGCGACTGTGTTTGACACTCACGAGCATCCATCCATGACAGCTATTTTCTGTGTGAACATATTTTAAAATATATCAAATATATTTTTTCCTGTGATGCAAAGCTGAATTTTCATTTTTCATTACTTTAGTCTTCAGTCACACGATCCTTCAGAAATAATTCCAGTATGCTGATTTGATGCTTAACATTTCTGATTATTACCAATGTTAAAAACAGTTGTGCTGCTTTGTGGACACTATGATGATTTTTTTCAGGATTATTTGATGAATAAAATATTTTACAAATATTTATTAGATTTTTTTTTTTTTTAGGAAATTTGTTGAAGGACATTATAAGTTGACATAATAAAGATAACAAAAAACAATCATAAGACAAATGTATATATAGAGATTGAAAGAAAAGAAGTAATAAAACATGAATATCAAAGATATGGATATTTGCCTTCCAATATCAGCCTGTCAATGAATTGGTCATTTTTAATGCTCAATATTAATTTGGTGTTTTATTTTTTTGCATTGTTGCAAATTGTTCAGGTTGCATTGTACGTATAAAGATGCTTGGTGCCTATATATGCTGATGGAGGCATGTGAAGGTGGAGATCTGTGGAATTTGCTAAGAGAGAGGTACATACTCTCAGCATACTTACAGTGCATATACAGACAATCATCTCAACTGTTTTTTTAGTGATTTGGCTGCAAAGTGTTTGTTAATCACATAACTGTAAGGAAGGAGTAAATCTGAAATTTTAGAACTTAATCTATAGAACCTGATAGTATTTAGCTAAAAAAATATACAGAAATAAAAAAAGACTTAAAGACTTATCAGTGAACACATCATCTTATGAACTGAACTAAACTGACAGGGAGTGAGTAATAAGTGGTTTATTGTTTCAGGGGGTCACTGGAAGAAGATGCTGTTCGCTTCTACGCAGCGTGTGTGCTGGAAGCTCTTAGTGCACTACATGCCAAAGACATTGTTCACAGAGACCTGAAACCTGAAAATGTACTCCTGGACCAGCGAGGATACGCTAAACTGGTGCTGAATACACACAAATTCAACCATGTTTAAAAATGGCAGATGGCAGCCTGTAACCACTTGATTGTGATGATTCATATTGGGTCATTTTAACTGTTATAACACTTCAGCTGTGTTTCTCTCTCTCTCTGTCTAACAGACAGGGTTTGGTTGTGCTAAGAAGCTGGGCTCTTTGCACAGAGCCTGGTCGTTCTGTGGATCTGTGGGTTATCAGCCTTCAGAGGTCATTTTGCATCAAGGTCACGGTCTGTCCGCAGATATCTGGGCTCTAGGGATGTTACTGTATGAATTGCTTAATGGCAGGTGAGTTTTAAAAAAAAAAAAAACATTTCATGAATTTGCAAAGGCAGTACGTTCTATAGACTCACTGTTTTGCAGTAGGCTTATATATACGCATCAAGTAATATTCTGGCTTATTGTCAAAGAAAAGGAACTAAAAAGAGCTTGCACACTATTTCCAAGGACAAAAATTCAACAAAATTTAGTGCTCAGAGCAAAAAGGTGATATTTTTAGGTTTCACCTTCATCAGTGGCCAAGAGATAAACCGAAACACTTGGGTATATTTGTATTCTGAGTTATATAAAAGAACTCTTTTACACATGGTAATTTTCAAAGCGTCTGTAGCATGCTTGTTCTTCAGCATGCATAAACAAATGGGAAACGGTTAACAGTTTAAGTAATATATTTCGAGTGGAAGCTTAGCAAGTGGGTAGCACTACAAATAAATGTTTAAATTCTCTCATTATTCTGCCAGATTTAATTTAGGCTTGTAATCACATATAAACATCGATCATACAGCACAAAATGGGGCAAACCAATGCAGTTTGTTCTTACATGACAAGCAAGCACAGCTGAGCTTCTTGTTACCATATGTTGTTACCAGTTTTGATCAATAAGCCATGTGCATTTAGTTGTTGTGCAAATTGTAGGCAATTAATTGTACTTACTAATTTGCACAAATGTGGCACAACACAATTTGCCTAAAAATCAGTGATATTCAGATCTGATGTGAACAGATCTGTTTACATCAGATCTGTGAACTAAGTATTCAGACAAAAATAAATTAAAACAAAAAAAGACTGTAACAACTCTATAAACGTCTGATTTTTAAAACCCTCATCTTGCCTGTTAGGCCTTTATTGATTGTGCATTACTTTACAGTAACAGTGGTTTGTTTGTTTATTTATTTAAATGTTCAATTTAATTTCCAGTCCCCTATTCTCTGGTTCGGAGCAGCTGAAGGTTTACACAGCATCTCTGAAGGGAATAGATGAGCTAGAGTTCCCAAAAACCATCAGCAGGACTGCAGCACATCTCATCAAGAGCCTCTGCAGGTACAAATAGAGTGTTTCCTCACAATGTCTGTTTCCTATATGAGAGAGGAAAAAAATCTGGTGAGAAAAGCAAGTGAAATGTCTGTCACTCCTTGTCTAGAGAGTTAAATAAACACACAGTCAGAATGACAGATACATAGATAGATAGATAGATACATAGATAGATACATACATACATACATACATAGATAGATAGATATAGATATATAGAGACAGACAGTCAGATAGATAGATAAATAGACAGATAGATAGATAGATAGACAAACATATAGATAGACAGATATATAGAGACAGACAGACAGACAGACAGATATATGGATAGATAGATAGATAGATGTGAGCAGAAGTACTGTGGGGGGTTTGTCTGAATCTCCTATCATCTGTCACCCATTTCCAGGCTGAACCCCTCAGAGAGACTGGGCCTGAGAAACGGGGTCAAGGACGTCTGCAAACACATGTAAGACCTGTTTGTATTTGCGCTTCATCAAATATATTTGTACAGACTGGTGTGAGTGTGGAGAGGATTTGTGAGATGAGAGTGGAAAAGAAAGGAGCAAAAGAGAGAGGAGGATGCGGCTCTGTTTTTAAGTGCTGGCTTATTTTCTAGACTGATTAACTTGTGTTGTGTTTCTCAGGTGGTTTGAAGGCTTCGACTGGGAAGGACTTCAGAAGGGCACATTGACTCCACCAGTAATACCAAACGTGAGCGGCATAACAGAACACTGTAGAGTTTAGAACACTCTATACAGCTTATATTATATACTTGTACGGTATAACAAATTCAGCTTATCACTTTTCCAATGATGCATCTGTCCATTTCAAATAAATGTATGCTTTCTACAGGTTCCCTGTGTCTCTGATCATGAAGGATCAGCACTCCTGCCAGAAACCCACACTGAAGCAGCACCGCTGGAGGATTCTGACTGGGATGTAGACTTTTGATTTGTACAATGGTGATACTGTTAATGTAAATTGGGCAAAAAAATAATGGACACTGATGTTTATTTTGCATTGACTTTGCATTTAATTGTTTTAATTACTATTTTGGAGTTGAAAACCAATGCAAGTGACATTGCACTTCAAATGTCTCTCTAAGAAATGCAAAAAATCCAAATGTACATCATTTCTATAATTTTTTTTTATTTTTAAATGGAAGCTTATTTGTGTCAGAATAAATAGATAAAAAATAGCATTTACTCTCTTTTTTTCAGAATTGCATGATATAAACTCTCAATTATGAGAAGAAATTGAAACTCAATTGTTAGAAATGTTCAGAATTGTGAGATGAAAAGTCACTATTAGCTACCTCTAAATTATGACTTTTCCTGCAATTACGAGATTATCATCACAATTCAGACTTTCAAATAATTCAGATATTTAGCTCACATTTCTGCGTTTATATCTTGTGATATCTTGTGAGAAAATAAAATCACATTAGGCTAATGTTACTGTTTTTATTTGTTTCTTATGTATATATATATATATATATATATATATATATATATATATGGACTGAAATAGCCTATATAATTTTATTGAAACTGCTGCTCTGCTGTGCCAAAAGACATTTTGAAACATTTCACCACTTACTTTCGCTTTTGCTGCACATAACTTTTATGTCCAATAAATGTGTATTTATTAGTGCTTTTAAACAGATAACTTAATTGCAATTCAAAATAAACCTTTTTGTTTACATAATATATGTGTGTGTATTTTGTATATTTATTATGTATATAGTATAAACACACACACACACACACACACACATATATATATATATATATTTTTTTTTTTTAAATTATTTTGTTTTTTGTAAAGTAGGCATATATTTGTAAATATAAGAATATTTACATGCATGTGTTTGTATTTTATAAAAGCTATACATAATTATTATTTATATGTCTATGCTGAGGACCCCCAGGCAAACGCCTGAAGCTGGCCCCCTCCACAACAAACACGTTCACCAAAACAGTTACAACCCGTATTATATCTGAAATGAATAGTTCTAGATTAAAACAGTTCATCAATAAAGGAGAGTTCAAACTAGCACAATTTAGATAAATACATTAGGTAGCCTAATTTGTTTATTTTATTTATGCCTTTATTTAGCCAATCACAGTAAGAGCTGATCATTTTTGAAGCCAAAAGCTAATCCGGGTCATTTAGGGTAGAATAAGATCACTGCTGAAAATGCTGTTTTGTGTTTATTTCTTCCTGTGCATGCTCATGAATCCATTAGTTATAACAAACAAAGCATAGACACAATGCAAATAAGACATTAATTATGTGACAGAAATATGACAAAATAATAATCAACGTAATGGGACGTGCAAAATGGCTGATAAACTGATGAAAACCAATGATCGAGTTTTTAGCATTAATTTAAATACGTCAATTAATGTGATTAATCTACGAGGTTCGAGAAAACATCAGTATGGAGCATAAACATTAGACTTGTGTTACGGACGTCCTGCGATGTTGCCAAAAAGCATGTCAAAGCACATCATTGGATGAGGAAGTTTTGGGAACACCTCGAGAAGTTGGCGGCGGTTTGTCCCGGGGCAGGCTGACTTCAGAGGGGGTGCGAGGGCGTGTTTGTGAGAGGGGCTGAACACTGGCTCTGGGGATTTACCACAGTCTGAGGACAACAGACAAACTTTCGGAGGACGGGTGACCCAGATCCCACACACAGGTAAGAGCCAGTTTCCTAAAACTTCCTCAAACCATGTAGGCTAGAAATGCAGCGATTAAGTACAAGAGCAGAAAAGCCGCAGTTATTGCGAAAAAAATGTATAATCTCGAAAGACGGAAGAAGCTGCCACATCAATGGAAACCCAATTCATTCATTCATCCATTCATCATTCACTCTCTCTCGCTTGTAGTTCAACAGTCGCTCTTTTTAGCGTCGCATCAGTACTTTAACGCGCATTTAACGTTCACACATCGTCTTTTGAGTAAGTGAAATGATTTTATACGATATTTTCGCGTCACGTTTCTTTTAAAGTTTGGCATAGGCGCGTGGTACGTGCACGTGTTTTGTAAACAAGTAGAGGCGCGTTCATAAATGCACACATTACTTGCAAATTGCCTACTTTTAAACACTATTGCTTGCAGATAAAACTATTAATAGTCTAATATATTGTTAATAGGCCTTCCTTATCACTGCTGAGTTAATAATCACGTTTCTTACTTGAAAACACACGGGCTACCTAGTTATCTAGTGACATAATAATGTTTTTCAGTTTTGTTAACATTGTAAATATAGTGTTTCTATGTAATCTGCAGTGCACGGCTGCATTGAATATGTTTATAATTTTATGTACTAATGCAAATCTCTCTTCATGTCATGCCGGGGTCATTTTAGGTGAGTTTTTGTCAATTATGTAATGAGTTAAGGGTGTGCTTTTTGCACGACGAGGAAATAAAACTGTAAAATGGTGCCAGCAAAACAGTGCTGTTGAGATGCACTGCTTTAGAACAAAAGACAGTTTTGCCTGCCAAGCAGAAGACTGGCGAAGCATTGTAGATGTTGTGCATGTGTGTGGCATGTCTAGTCATGCTGAATAAGCTTGTGCTGGTGTAACACATTCACACAATCCAAAATTCAGAGGTTTGTTTTGTAGACAAGTTGGTGTTGGTAGGGAAAATCCTTTGAAATGACTCATAGTTTGAGAGTAACACATTATCAAGCAGCACAAAAAGCCATGACGGCAAAAGCAACCTGTAGGATGAGTCATGTTGTGAGGTGTGTCTTCAGGATGCCACGCGATATTGTGACATTTTGGAATGTAGTAAAAAACACGTTACATAGTTACCTTTCGCTGCATATTACCTCAGACATAAGGATGCATCACTGCTTTTCCACATTTCTCTTCCACTCCCAGATAGTTAATTTGTCAGCTGTGATGCAACACCCTCCCCATTCCCTCTTCCCTCTCCTCTCTCCTCTCCAAACCTTTTCAGTGTGATTCTGTTCTTCATGCTTCATTTGGGAATCACAGCCAGAGAACACCCGGGCCGTTCTCTCACTCACCCCTCCTTCATTTATTAACCATTGGACAGGCGCTCTCATTCCCTGCCTCCTCATCATGTTCCCTTTCAAATCCTCTGGAATGCCACTTCCAGAGCCCTCTTCATGTGACATCATATCCTGTGAACCTGCTATTTCATCGTCTGCCAGAGGTACAGGTTTTTGTTTAAAGGTTGCTCATTTAGGAGACTTGCAGTAATTAAGAGGTTTTCTTTCCAGAGTTATGTTTTAATTGATTTGAAATAAAGGTCAAATCTAAATAATTGGTGGAAAATAATTAAAAAAAAAAAAATCAATGATAATGACTTTTCTGAAATAAGTACTTAAAATGACTGAAACTGAAATAAAAGTAAATTAAAGATAAATAAAAAATAAAAACAAAACCTAGTAAAAATGACAAAAGCAAATGCATAAGCATGATGTAAAATTATATAAACACATTTATTAAACATTAAATAAAAATGCTGATTCACTGAATGTTAAAGACTTAAATAATCTGAACTTTAAAAAAACTAATAACTCAGATTTTTCTCCTAAATTTTCCTTAAATAAAAAAGGAAATTTAAGAGGTTTTCATTTCAAGAGTAAAGTAGAAATATAAATAAAAAGACATAACAGTAAAATCATGCAATATTTATTAAAAAAAACTTGAACAAGACATGACAAAGTTGCAAAATAACACAATTACTAAAGTTAAAATGAAAATGAAAACTATTCAGACATCAAATAATAGTAAAAACAATACTAAAATAACTATTTTAGAGTTTTCCCCCTAGGTTTTCTTTAAATTAAAAATGTAAACTAACTAATAATATAGACAATACATTTGTAGACATATACATATACATTATACAAAAATATATGACTTTGTCCCAGTTGAGACATTGTAGAGATCTCTTTAGATGAGACATTTTTTTCTGAAGAGGTAAATTTGAGAAGCGTTTACGTCTTCATTTATTGCAATATCAAAGATCTCGTTGAGGTTTCTTTCCTGCATTCCGTCTCCTAGCGGTGAGGTTTTACCTTACACACTTGGGAACTGATGTTCGTCCTGGATCCTGAATGTCTTGAGTCTAACAATGTGCCTGTTGTTCTGAGCACTGAGGTTTTCTCAGCATTGTAAGAAGTTCAGACCGTGCTGTGCGTGTGACAACTAAGTTATTAATCAAATGTAACTTTGTTCCATACACCTGACCTGATCAGTACCTATTGAAATAATAATTATCTGTTGAACTATTGGGTGATTGCTGGGGTGTTCAAAGAGAAGTTTAATGTCGTTTTCAGCATGTGGTTACCAGGACTGTGGCTTCTAAGATGTTGTAAGTATAAGTAAATATATATGAGTTCAGTGTAAGTTTGTTGAATTTTTTGATCATCCACCAGTGAAAACTGTCAGTCTGATCTCTTATATAAGTAAAAGCCTCTCAGCAATAAGACACCTGCTCTGAGGTATCATTGGTGTTAGCAGCACAAACGACAACCTGTTTATGACACTTTTTTTAGTGGGTACAATTTTATGACCTAAAGAACAAACTTAAATGCAGTTTAACTGTTCCGTACAGGAAACAACGCCGTCCTGAGATCTTAACCACAAAATTTATGCTTCCCGTGTCCACTTGTGACACTAATAATGCTCTTCAGTGATGGAGTCAGGCTAGACTTTATATAACTGGACAAGACTGAAAACAAGGCTGTGAGGGATGTACATTCTGTTCAGTACTGAGTACTGTCTCTAGGTCAGGCATAACACCTCATTTTTTCTGGAACTTTTGTTTCAAGGAATGTTTGGGAAGAGATATTTTCAGTGCTTTTTTGGCTGAATGATTGACATGAAGGCACACTGCAGAACATTACACACTGAAACCTTCACAGACTCGCTTTCATAATAAATATGCTTTAAAACTCTCCAAGAATGCTCAACTTTTACTGTACACTTTCAGACAAAGAGGTACATTTATACCTTATTTATTCCTAACGGGTACATATGATTACCTTAAAGGTGCATATTAGTATCAAATTGTATTAAATTATTAGTATTAAAATAGTATTAAAGTGTATTAGTAATATAATGTGCAGATTGGTGTCTAAAGTGTGTATATATATATATATATACTAATACGTATCATTTTTGTATTAATAAGTACCTAAAGTATGTATATTAGTACCAAAATGTGCATATTAATACTTATATTAAAAGCAAAATGGTACATATTAGTATTTAATGTGTATGTATTAGTACCTAAAGTATGTATAGTAGTGCCAAAATGTACATATTAATACCTACAGTGTATATTAATACTAAAATGGTACATATTAGTATCTATAGTATACGTATTAGTACAAAAATGTACAAATTACCTACAGTGTATATATGTAGGATACCAAAAATTTTTACATATTAGTATCTAAAGTGTATATTAATCCCAAAATAGTGTATATTAGTATCTAAAGTGTATTTATTACTGCATAAAGTGTAAACGATAGTACTAAAATGGTACATATTAACACATCATCTGCACATATTAGTACCAAAATGCTTCATAATAGTACCTAAAGCGTACATTTTCGTACCAAAATTCACATATTATTAATGGTACATATCAGTATTTTAATGTGTACTTATTAATGGTACATATCAATTAGAGCTGCACGATTCTGGATAAAATGAGAATCACGATGTTTTTGCTTAGAATAAAGATCACGATTCTCTCACGATT
>JAUMHE010000055.1:14990591-15010205 GCA_032359235.1 Enteromius mattozi
TTTTTCTTTTTTAATAAATCTGCAAAAATGTCAACAATTCTGTGTTTTCTGTCAATATGGGGTGCTGTGTGTACATTGAGGAAAAAAAATGAACTTAAATTATTTTAGCAAATGGCTGCAATATAACAAAGAGTGACAAATTTAATACTTTCCGTACCCACTGTATATGCGCTGATCAATGCACATACATAGAGCACATCAATAGTGTTCAACAGATGCTCAGCCAAACTTGCTGGACACAAGGACAAATTAGGTTTGAACCTCAGTTTGATGTTTGAACAAGTTAAAGCAGAATTCTTATTTTTGTGTAAACTATCACTTAATACTTATCCAGTACTGATCCTGGACATGATTGAGTGAAAGATTAAATAACTTTTATGGAAAAGTCAAGGAGCTGCTGTGTTTTCCCGAATATCCACTTCTTTTTGTACATCAACACCGAGCTTCAGTTTCATCCGTTTTCTCTGTCTTTCTCAGGTGAAGGACTTATATTTGCACCCTGAAATGTTTAGCGTGTCAAACGGCCTCCTCACGCCGACCCTGAAGAGCAAGCGTGTGGATCTCCGGCGAGTCTTCAGCGAGCAGATCGCACAGATGTACAGTAAATCATCCATATAGGCTCTCATTTACAAAGCCATTATCTCTAAAACACTTCAACTTAACAAGACTTGCTAAACAAGCCAGATGCTACTGACAGGAAAACTGTTCTCCATAATTTATGATAAATCATCTTTGCTTCTCATGTAGTGATCTAGATTGTGTTTTAGATCATTTTAAGACAGCTTTGATAGTTTGAACTGAGGTCATGCAGGCCTGACACAGACACTTCATCCTAATACATAGTCCAGGAACATTTAGTTAAGATTTGGGAACCAATGAACTTATTTTAATGAATAGTCTTTCAATCAGTGTCATAGATATTTTACAGTTTTGTAAGTTGCAGCTCTAAACAATCTGTATGAATGCTTTGTTTCATTTGTTGTTTTGACAGATGAAATGACAGTCTGTAAATGTGTTTTCAACTGTAAATGTCTGACTAATTGCAGCTGATAGAGATGTACTGTATTTTACTTAATTTTATTGACAGCGGAATAAAGACAAAGCCTTATGGGTTTTTTCTTCTTATACCAGTCGCAGCTCTGATTGGTTTATGTGGATGTCACTCAGAAAACTTTGTACTGTGGTGAATGTACTTAGGATGTTGATCTGTTATTTACAAAAGCACTTTACTGGTTCATTCCCAAGTAAACCACAATCCTGCCCAGACTGCAATGAGTGGACTAGATGTCATTTTGGATGAAAAAAGTAAAGATAAATTAATTTAAAATAAAATCAGGAATTCAGACGGTGAGTAATCACAACCAATTTACTGTAAGAATGTTTGACAATTAAACAGCAAACAATTTGTTTCAAGGAAAACAGTTTTACAAACAAAAAATGCACACAAATTTGGGAATCATAAGGCTGTGTGGTCCAGAGTTTTAGATGTTTTAGATTATTTCATAAGTCAAAAAGTCATTTCTTTTAAAAGCAGGAATGTAAAAACATTACATTTTGTAGATGCTTTATCCAAAGGGACTGAATTCATTTAAACTGGACCATATTGAGCAACATAACCTGCTGTAAAGGCACATTTTAAATATGAATGTCAAACCGAATCAATATTTGTTTATACAATCAAGGCTCTTCCAGTTTAAAAAGTACACTGTATAGTGATTGTCAGTAACTATTCACAACAAAGACATAAATGAGATGAAAATGTGTGGCTTCAATAATTGGCCCTTGTGTATTATGGCTGTAAGACTGCTGGTCTTTCCTTCATTACAAACACAACGAGCACAAACACAGGTCAGACAAAAAAAAAAAAGATGAGAAATGTTTCACGTGTGTCAGTAGAGGGAGGCAGAGTATCATTTAAATGCATGTGGTTCATCACAGAATCCACAGCAGTCTAACATGATTTCCGTTCATTGACAGTCACACTGTAACATTTTTCCATCTTCAACAATTCTATTCCAGTGTTACACTATTTCTGAAGATATTTTAAAAAGCATTAAAAAAGCTGAAGAACATACTACTGTAGTGTCTGAAAGCTACGGAAAACAAATAAAATGTTCATCATGTATAAACAAACTAAGCTTCAGCATATTTTAATTTAAATATTAATCTGGCCTGTGGTGAATGGGAAAGGTTTAAGATACACATGCAAGTCATCTGTTTGAAATTCAACTGTTGGTCAGTTACAATAATCGTAATAACAAAAAGTCAACTGACAAGACTAGAAAAACTAAACACAGGAAGTCTGAGCAACAAAAAGCAACTGGAAAAAAGAAAAGGTAATTAATCCCAGCTGAGAATCTAAACTTCATGCTAATATAAGAATCTGAACACGTTTAAAAAATAACCGTTAAAAGGTTTTACAGTATTGTTAGTGTTTTTTGATGGCTTCATTTGTCAAAAAGATATTCAAAACAAGACTTCTACATTATCAACAAACAAAAAGAGAGAAATAAATTAAATGGTGACGTGACTTCATTAAAACATCAGAGTTAGACGTGGGTAACAGGATGTTCTCCGTCTCAGTCATCGGCCACGATGGACAGCGCACGCAACTCGTTCAGTTTGGCCTCGTTCTCTTGCTTTCTCTGTTCATCTGTCAAACCCCCCTGATCAATCTGATCCGTCAGTTCAGTGAAGATCTTGTGCATCTCTGTAAAATAGGCCACCTGACAGAAAACAAAGGGAAAGGAAGGTCAACGACATACTTTTTCTCCTGAAGAATGACATTTCAAACTGAACAATGTTAAATTGCGATCAAGGAAGCCTCTGAACAACTTCCTGTTTGTCACGAAAGAATTTTCTTTAGTCTCATTAAGTGGCTAATTTAATAGCACTTCCTGGAATTATTAATCACTATCACATAAAATGTGTACAATCATCTAACAATTCACAAATCCAGCTGCAATAGCACCTAACATCTGGCATGATTCGAACGGACACGCCCCTAAAGTCAAAGCCACGCCCCTTGATAGTAACACACCCTTTGAATTGGATAGTCAGACTCAATAAAACCCCTAAGACTCCCTACTATGATGGTCATCATCATGTAAATATACTCATTCTGACAGGACACAGCCCAGTGTAAACGGAAATAGAAACTGACTGCATATCTGAGGCCTTCATTTTGTACGTGAAATCACTTCACGCTAAATAAAGAACGTGACTTTTTTTAAACAAGGGATATTCTTCCCTCCCGCTCATACAGGAAAATGCTACGGCACAGAGATGACGCTCGTGGGTCTGTGGGTAGCAGGTGACCCTGATCTTCTGCGATCGTTGTGTGAGCGAGCGAGTGTCGGCTGAAAGCTTTCTTGACACGTCCCGCCCCTGCTCTTCCCCCGGCCCGTGAGTCAGGGGTCCCGCGAGAGACGCTTTGATGATTAATAGCCTTTAATCACATTACAAGACTCCAGGAGGAGTGGGCCGCCATTGAAAGCGCTGGGAAATACAGCTGCTCGGCTCTCAAACCTACACACAGCACATTTATTCAAGCTGCTTACTGTATGTGTGCGCTCGCAAACAAATCCACATCTACCATGGCCTTAAATTCCAGTAAAATTAAAAAAAAATAATTCATGCTACAGTATGTGATTGCTAAAGTTTTCAATGCGGTTTTTAGCTTGTGGCTGCCAGGGTATTCTGAATGGTTGCTAGGTTGTTTCGAACCCTATTGACTTTCATTAATCAGACAAAACAAAACAAAACAAAAAAAACTAAATACAAAAACTACCAAAGCAAGAAATACTCAACAGCATTTCGATTGATGAACGCAACTCAACTCCATTGTTCACACAGGAGCCATGGGGTTCAGACACCCACGGATTGCAAAGACACTTTTTAGGATTTTTTCAGGACAGATGTATAAATGCGGCACCAAACACTGTGATGAAGCACATCTCTTTTGAATAGATTGTGTAAACTGCCTCTGGGATTGCTCAAAATGACTTCAGACTCTAATCAAAGACTCCACGCTGGCCGTCAGTGGCACTCTGTGATCTATGAGAGGCCAGTTCCTGCCCAGTGCTGAATGGAAGCGGATACTGGTCTGTCCTGTTTATGGTGGTCTCACCACATGAAGAGCGGAGAGGGGATCTGTTTGCCGTGCAGCACGTGGGGCTGGAAGGAAAACTAGTTCAGAGGAAAATCCGCCTTGGACCTGTCAGAGATCAATCAAAACAAGCAATGAATGATGCCGCCACACACAAGCTAAAACGCAGGTACGGCACTGTATTTATGTCTCGGCTTCAGGCGGCACACCCACGGACTGTTCATGAGCCGTATGATACATGTTGCACAGACAGGAGCTTTCTCGAAATGGCAAGCTCCAATTTGATTGGTTGGTTTGACGCAGCTTTTGGTAGTCTGTAGAAACTACTTGGTAGCAAGAAAACGTGGCATCCTCAAATAACTGCCCGGACCTGCTTTGATTCAGAGTTAAGTCCATTAAACAATCGGTACTTATTACTTTCAGATGGAAGGAGATTCTGACCGCAAAGTCAACACACATTTCCAATCATTCCTTTGCTGCTGACTGTTTAACTATTTGTGGAGACAGCTGCGCCATGATTCGAAGGAGATACCACAGCAATCTATTATTGTGGTTTTGCCGATTTCAGATTTATTGCTCCTTAAAAATCACACAGAAAACACAAAATCAACTGTGGTCATCGTTGAACACATCATCCAGACAGACCCTTCCTGTTTAAGCGGGTGATTCTTGACCAGTAAAAGCTTCAAAGGGAATTAGTATTTATGTTTCTGTCACACACACATTAATATATTCTAAACACACGGCTAATTGAGTAATTAAACAAACACACACAAATTCTAACACAGAGTGAACACTATAAGCCACAAATGTCCAAAATCGAGTCTGTCTACACATTTAGTATCATGTCACCTCAGAATATTCAAAGACCGAGGACCAATAAGGCTACCGGTTAAGTGACAATAATGTGAAAGCAAAATTTGGTAAAAATATGTCCGCTTCGGAACAGAAAATTTATTTGGACTAATTACAGAGACAATGGAACTGGTAGATTTGGTCTCAAGCTGTTTTAGCATTTTTACATTTTAAAAGCCATGTTTAGAACATCTTTAGAAGTATCTCTCTTCATTTTCTTCATTCCAGCACTCAACCCTGCCTCTAAAATGCTTCTAATTTTCAAGTAATCTTGAACACCGGTTTAGAGTTGAAAGGAAACTCTCCAGGATTGGATCTGGTCCAGCAGTTCCTGAAATTCAGAATATGTCAGCCAGCTTTTGCTGAATGCATCCAGTGTAGACACAATGCATGTTGAACCATGCTTATAGTTTCATCACTTGCTATTATTATGCCATAGTAGTCGCACCTTTCCTATATGTTACTGAACCTTAGTGCTGCCTTTCATACATCATTTTCCTGGACAGGCTCAAAAATTATGTTGGAATTATGTTGTGATTGCATTGGCATGGTTCAATTAGTTCTTATCTGACCATTATCACTTTGTAGCAGTAAATGAAGAAGCATCATATCAATCAATTCAATATGAAGTACAGCAAGGCTCAGTACTAGGACCACCATTGGTTTTCACCCTGTACTGAAGATGATGTTTGTGAATATATTTTTTATCCATCCAAAAGACTTCCCACCCATGTGAAAAGTCAAGACTCAAAGCAGTTGCTTCTGGGAAACAAGCTGGCATGTGTAAATTTGGCTCATTCCGAGGACATCCAGGATGTTTGTGCATGCATCTTTCTTTAGGCCAAATTTTTATTTGTCCTCATCCCCTGATATAAGGCTGCGTGTATGTGTGCGAATGACTCAGCAAGATGAGGGACTCTCAGCATGACTGAATGTTCGGTGAGTCAAACTGTGTCCACTCCAGGACTACTGGAAACACAAACACACACTGTCTAATGTGACGTCCATCAGATACAGAGGGAGGCAGCGTCTCCACACCGCACCTATAGTAAGCAGTCTCGGGAGTCCACCTGCACCCTCTATCTGACAGAGAGACACCCTCCTCTACCTCGTCACGTAGAGCTGCTGTTGGTTGACTGTGTCTTGGAGTATGTGGGTGTTGGCGGTATGGCACTCTGGGTTACTGAAAGCGCTTGATGAATGAGACTCGGTCATCTGCTAGGCCTCTCTCTCTCTCTCTCTCTCTCTCTCTCTCTGCTGTCCATCTGTTAGCTGAGAGCTTTAGGAAAGACTGCATTTCAGGCCTGATCTATGATCAGCTTAATATATTCATGTGTTTGTTTATTTATTTATAACCTTTATTTTTTTCCACAGAGCACCCACATCTGGTTTTCAATAGAGCAAATGACAAAAGCGTAGCATCACAAAGTGTTGCTTCACAAAAACAAATCACAAAAGACTTATCTCCATACAGTTTGCAATGGTATTGGGTATTGGAAGTTTGATAATGTTCCATCCATGACATTTACAAGCTGAATTAAACTGCTGTTTAATAGATCACACTAGCAGACCAGAACAATCAGCTACTAGATGACTCCAGTTACACAAATGTACATCCGGTTATCAAATAGATAGGTCCAGTTCTGGATACTGGTTAGTCAATACAGAGCTCTAGCCTTTCTAACCCTCTATAGGAGTAATTGTGATTTTGCAGCTTAAAAAAACATAATTGACTGTATATTTTACATATATTTAGGAGTAAAATCACTTTCCAAAAGCTTTCTTCGTCTGACTTTGACCTTTGTTTTAGGGATGCGTCATTTATCACTGGTCCTCACCCTATTTGTTTTATTACTACAACCTGATTTTCTGATGCATTTATATGACTTTTATCAATAATTTCTGAAATAAGTACAGATTTGTCTCTCCATCTTACAAAAATTAAACTTCGTCAGTTATGCATGATGCTCAGATTTGCTGGTCTCTTGAGTTGTTTTCATAAAAGTGCATTAAAAATGAAAAAAAAAAAAAAAATTAGAAAAAATTACATTTGGGTGTACAATTATATTTTTATAACTTTAATTTATATGCATTTTCTAGTCTAAAATAAGCTCACTATGGAGCCTTGAGAGCATGTGACCTAATGTCTAATAAATTTAAATTTTACTGGTTGAAGGGGATTTCAGTTGACATCACAAAAAAAAAAAAAAAAAGTATTTTAAATGCAAATTTTCTTAGCGTCATTTATAAATGATGCTACTCCATAGAGGGCTAAAATACATATAAGTGGTAATGTACAGTCAGACGGTAATCTTTGTAAAATGAACTGGTTTATTAGCCACTTTTTTAGCATTACCGAAGGGTAACAGTTTTGATTCTTCAACCTTTCAGTGAACAGTTCTTAAAATAACCTGTATTCTTAGTGTGCTAAACATTTCTTAATTTAATGAAAGCACGTGTTTGAATGTTAACAGTTCTTGATGGAACCATGATAAGAAAGACTCTTTATTTTAAAGATTGTCAGATGGAACTGAGATGCGATGCAGGCCAGAATTAAATATGCATGTCCTACACGAGCAGTACAAGCTTCCAAGCGATTTGTAGGTTCACTGTGTGTATGACAGCATTGTTTGTCGTCATGAAGGCTGTTTCCTGTTTGGTTAATCCTCCTCAGGCTAATCAGATAACAGGAAATCAAACCTCTTAACACTTGGCACATTCACATTAAGAATCATCTCCTAAATTAAGTGAACATAAAACGTTAAAAAAAAAAAATACTTCATTTAAACTTTCTAGAAAGTAATGAGTAACTTTCTTGGAAGTATTTTCAGATGGAAAATATTCAAAATTTTGATAATTATAATATAATAAAACGTGTTTTAATGATATACTTTTACTTATTCTTCATTCTAATAAAATTTTAAATAATAATCATTTTCATACAATTTACAATGTAATTCATATGTTATACCAGACCTACAGTGCATGTTCAAGTAGACAGTTAGGAGAGGCTCTCTCTCAAGATGGCATTTTTTGGGATCATAGGGCACTGGATCAGGTCCTGACAGACTCAGACCTGACAGATCTCGACTGCCCGCACTGCCCTGAGCCGTGAAGATTACGGCTTTTTAAAATATGCGATTAACCCACCAAGAAAAGGCCTGCTTGGACAATTCAGCTTTAACGCCAGCTCACAGTTAAGTCAGTGTTGTAAAACACTGTGTAAAAAAGGTTATATCCACCGTACTTACAGGATACCTTTGACTTAAGAGGCAGATGACAGCAGAGGTGATCCATTAGTTTAAACTTACTATGCTTCTTAATGCAACTATATTAAAAGTTTTAAGTCCATGTGTACTGATATCACATGTGACGTCTGACTAGGCTGAATTATCTCCACTTATACAGTACACACAAAGGTGCACCAAAAAAAGCATTCAGACACCTGTAAGAATATGAACTCATTAGTTTCCATCAAACCAAGACAAAAAAAGGAAAAGTAATCAAACAAAAAAACAAACAAACAAACAAACGAATGAAACAAGAAAAAACCCCACACTGCTCAAACACTGCAAAAGCATCCTTTTTTTTGGTAGGGTGCTCTGTACAGACACACAAGCAAAATAACAAAATGACTTGGGAATAATATTAACATCTAACATTGTGAAAACACATCCTGAAGACGAGTCTGTGTGTGTTGACTTGGCTTTTCCTCTTTTACTACATTCATTAGATTCTAATGTTTAGCTCTCTCACACACACTCTACTTAAAATAACACACAGACTGAGCTGTGGACATAAGCAGGCAGGATTGTGGGGGTTAATCACATTAGAGAGAGGGGATGTGTGTAGAGTGAGAGAGTGTGTGAGCGCAGCATAAAGGAGTGTTTTTGTGTGTGTGTGTGTTACTCAGGGTTAATCACATTAGATCTGGGTGGAGGGAGCATAAGCTCTAAAATTTACTACTGTGCATGTGTGAGGGTGTTTCTTCAAACTTGATTTTTTTATTGATTTAGATTGTTGGCTTTTGATTCTTATTAAAAACGACACTTTTTAATTCAACTTTTTGTTAAATTAATATCATATGACATTTTACCATAAGACCATTAAAAAACAGTCTTTTATGAATATATTTTGTTAATCCCTTGTCTTTGTTAAAAACCTTTGTCAAAACCAGCTGTAAATATTTAATTACATTCACAACAATGAATATATATTTTGATTCTTTTCTTTTTTTTTGCACAATTTGCACTCTACATTTGATCAGCATCATATATTGTACAGTGAGACATTTTATTGAGCTTATTTCTCTTACTTCTTTCTTGATCATCTATTGTCATACTTGTTCTTTAACTTTTATTATATAAAATTATTTTAAAAATCTATCAGGCAGCTCACCAGTTATCATTTGAAATTTTTTAAGTATTAATTTATTGTCTACTTTTGTATTTTTTCCCCTTAATTTAAGTCCATCTATAATGGGAAGAAAACTTCACGGTTTCGTTTTATAGGATAAACTTTGTGTCAGGTTTACACGTCATATAATACACAGTGGTGGCCAAATTTATTAGAACACTAGTATTTTCAGCAGCTAAATTTTTTTTTTTAAGTGAGTTATTTCTATCTTTTGCTGTAGTGTGTCAGTCAGAAATATCCGTTTACATTTTCAAACATTCATTTTGCCATTAACCGTAATAATCCAGTAAGATATTTGACTGACAGCAGCCAGTGCTCCACACAGAGATCTGATCTGATCATCATCAGTCTGTCTGGAATGACATGAAGTAACAGAACAAACTGAGACAGACTCAATCCAGAAGAACTGTGGCAACGTCTCCAAGATGCTTCAAGAAATCTACCCGCAAAGCTACAGTACTGTTGAAAGTTTTAGGCACTTGGGTTAAAATGCTGTAAAATGAGGATGCTGCCAAACTAATGTCATAAATAGATTTTCTTTATCAGTTAACTTCTATTAAATAAATTAAAACCAACATTCGGTGTGACAATCCTTTAAAGCAGCTTTTGTAAATAGTTTTTCAGGTAGCTTTGCAGAGATCTTCTGGATTTAGTCTGTCTCAGTTTGTTCTGTTTCTTTATGTCATACCAGGCAGTCTGCATATGACGAGATCAGATTGTCGTCAGACTCCTTGTGCAAACAAAGATCTCACTGCATTCTTACAACTAATGGTAAAATGAATGTTACTGATATTACAGCAAAAGACAGAAATAACTGAGCTATTTCTATTTAGCTGGTGAAAATACTAGCGTTCTAATAATATTGGTCACCACTGTATAAAATGAAAATCCAGTGTGTGCGTGTGACTGAGGAAGGACTTTGTATTGTGTTAAACAAAATATAAAAGTATGTTCCCAGAAAATCCATGATATGGCCCACGTAACCAACATGCTGTATTTTGGTTTGAGTTACACTGCGTCTGAGCTGGGTGCATTTGATGCTCACCTGAGCTCGTATCAGAGCCTCAAAGCTGGGCTGAAAGTAGTCGATGCGGCTGTTGTAGAACTTAGGCATCTCGTCCAACAGCTGCTTGTTCTTGGTTTCAAAGTCTTCCCTGACGGGCTTCAGCTCTTCCCTGGCCTAAAAGCAAAACACACACACACACTTAATGCAGCAATGAATAAAACCAAGACTACTGCCTACTCCAGAATGACTTGCCAGTTATTAAAGCATGCCATTATGGTGTGTCAGTAGAATAATAACAAAAAAATTGTACAAGGCCAGGATATTTTCAAGGGTGTGGAGGTGGGGAAGAGCAATGATGATGATGCAATCACCAATCAGCGCAGCGGAAGGGAGGGGAAAGCAATATAAGTGCTGACCTTTGCTAGGATATGACCTGCTTTCTATATAGGCTGTGAGTAAATGTGACTGCACACACACTATCAGTTCTCCTATCCTCTACGGCCCTGCTAAGTCCTTCAGTGTGTGTGTGTGTGTGTGTGTGGGCGATGGACTTTACATGTATGTTGAAGTTTTCCAGGCACCCGTCTCTATCTGTTTGCGCAAGTACGGTCCTTCACGTGTCAACATACACATGCATAATGACCCAGAAGTGTGCAACAAAAAGAACAAACAATTATTGTTTGCTCGCGTTTGCTGGATCGTGTTACCGTGTGCGAGTGAGCATGTGTGTGTGTGTGTGTGTGTGCGAAACCCAATTATCCCGCAGTGTGTGTTGAGCGCAGCCTCTTGAAAAAGTGCAGCTGAGTTGAGAGGCTGTTTCTCTTGCGTGGGTGAGTTCGCTCGCATGTATACATGTGCTCTGAATACTTCTGCGCCCAGCCAGCGCAGCTTCCTTCACTTGTTGCTGCGTGCTAAAAAAATCCCACCAGAACTGTACGCGAGTGGACGGATGATAACAAACCCGATGACTCTTAAGGTCCAGCATACTCGACTACAAGCATCCACTACAGGAAGACGTATGAAGACTAGAGAAAAACTGTTCTGTGAAGCGTTTCGTAGCTCAGGTGGCTTTGTGCCTTTCTGAGCCCCAGTTGAAGTCAATATGAAGTCAAAAAGGTGCTGCAAGGATGATGTGTTTTTGGAGGTTGAAACCCAGAGCTTTTTTGCCACTTCCGGCTCCTTAGACTCAGTCAGTGGGTTTTTTGAATGGGTTTTTGGATAAATGCCTAAAATAAGGTCACTTTCACAGTCACGTTGTGCATGTAATAATGTTACATTCAGGAATTGAATTGAATTGAATTGAATTGTTTGAGGCTTAGTAATGTGACTTGGAGGTCATGTGACCTTTGTTGTTTGGTTATAACGTACATTTAGCTTATTACTTCTGCTGACTGTATTTAGGCCTCAAAATTAAGTTTGTCTTAATTTCTGAGAAGTATCATGATAAACAAAATGTGTAAGAATCAAACCTTTGTTGGTCATAGAACTTATTTTTTCTGTTTGCTTTTGTAACACACATTCCTGTTCTTATTGGAAACAATATGCTGTTTTACTCAAATATGTAAAATGAGTTCTTAATATAATTTCATGTGAAAATTTCATAAGGTCTGATAACTAAGTTGATGCAGATATGTGTGACAAAGGACAAATTTAAAACCAATGTTGGGGGTAATGCATAATGCATGAAGTATCTAAACTAAATAATGTAATTAGTTCCTTTTTTAAGGAGCAACACAATATTGTAATGCATTACTTTTAAAAATAACTTTCCCTAACATTGATCATCACAGTATCTCTCCTTTAAAATCAAAAATACAAAATGATCTCTGGTTATTTACATGCTTTTAAAATTACATCTGAGTTCAGTGTCACGTTATAATTTTAGAAGACATATAACCAAACATAACAATGGATTAAACGACTGTACAGGAGTAATAATGATATACTACAGCAAAAAAATATGGTGTCAAAATGCATATCATGGATTAAAAATAGTTGTATTTTGTCAGCAAATATATGCCACATGACCTTTTGGATACATGTTTGTTGTGGATATGGTTATATATTCTATAGCTTCTCATACACAGGGTGAATTTTAAGACAGAAGCTCAGAGATTAATTTTGAAAATAAATTGTCCCAGTGAACATCTGTGCTGAAAATTCACACTCGGAACAAACAAGCCTTAAGATGTGAGATTTATCCACATACAAGGATGGAGCCAGAATGAACCTTGTGAAAATAAGCAACTGTATGTGGTCTATTAAGGCAGAATATAGTGTGATGAAGGCAATGAAGTGCATGGTGAAATATTTGCAACTCTCATTATAGCAGAAGAAGGATTTTTGGTGTAAGTTTGGAGTTTATTTAGTGTTTATTTATGCATTAGCATAAGTCTAAAACATACAAATCTGTAATTTAAGGGTTACATGTTATTTTAATATGTCCTTGTTACAGTGTAATTCCCCCCAAAATACTGGTAATATTAATTAACAAAATGTACACACCAAAGGGTTAGGGTTAGGTTATTTATTTACTGTTTTTACTACATTTAATGTGTAACAAGGTTGCATTAAATTAAAATGTTACTGATTTAATGTCTATCTTTCCCTATTCAAGTAGACAAGAGCTGTATATTTTCTCTACATAGAAAACAGCTACCTGGGGCGTTACCAGCATGACCGCTGAGTGAACTAACTTGAATTAAAGGATTTCTGGTATTAGTAGGCGATAAGTCACTCATCAAATAATGAACGGCTGAAATTGCGACGCTGTCGGAAACGAAGTCCTGCCTAGAATGGAAGAACTGGTTGTACCTGATGGAGTTTGACCATGATGGGCCCAGTCTTCTCTTTTTCTTCATATTTCTCCACTTTAGACTGAAGTCTCTTATAATCTTGAAGAGCCTGTTCCCTGCGTTTTACCGCCATGTTCAGACTGGGAAACACACTGCTGTACCTGCATACACACAGCACAGACAGAGAACATAATCAGTGTGCACATAAAATAGACATAATGTACATTAAAAGGCAAATCATTAAAGGGTCAGTTCACAGTAAAGTGAAAAATCCTTTTCTGACCCTTGAGTTTTTCCAAATCGGTATGAGTATCCTTCATCAGAGGAATACTTAAAACATATTTTAAAGAACGTGTGATACCAAACAGGTGATGTTCTCCACTGACTTCCATAGTATATTTTAACATTCCACAGAAGAAAGAAACTCATACAGGTTTGGAACAACTTGAAGGTAATGAAACGATGACAGGATTTTCAGAGAAAGTCAACAAAGTCACAAAAAAAAAAAAAAAGTATTAATTGTTCATAAAATTATTTATTAATTGTCACATTCAAAGATTTAAGGCTCGTTCACACCAAGCATGATAACTATAAACACAAGTGAACGATATCGTCTGTTTATTCTAAGCTCAAGTGCATCTGTCGCTTTAAATTGTCAAGCTTGTGATTGCAGGATTGATTCTGATTGGTTCTCAATTTTTCTATCGTTCATCAGCTGGAAAAAATTGTTCTGAAAATGATTCCAATTATATAGTTTCTCTGTCCTTTATCATTATAGTTGTGGTGTGGATGCTGCTATTCTTTAACATTGAGAACGATTTTTAGAACTATATCTTTATCGTTATCTTTGTGCTCAGTTATTTGCCATGTTTGCATTATGAGCAAAGATTGTTTCTATGACGAGAAACTATTATAACCAGAGCACAAATTAACAAAAACAGCTAGAGGCAGGCTGAGATTAAAATCTTCTCAGATTTTAAAAAATTTAATAGTTTTAATATTGTGCACCATTCACAAACACCAAGAGTCAAACACAACTCACGGTCAAACATGACTTTAGAGTAAACAAATGGCAGGACAACGGTTAAGAATAAGTGATTATAGTGTTTGGACTGGTTTTTACAAAAACAATTGTGGAAATAAAAGACAAAACAATATTGATCGGTCGAAGAGACAGAGACGCGTGAACATGTTACAGCGTGAGCATGAGGCAGGGTTGCCAAGTCTGAGAAACAAAACCAGACCAACAGATATTCTAAACTATCACATTTTTCTCCATGGTTTTCCTCTCTGTTGGGTGTCCCCTTCATCGAAACTGCATTCCAGGGAAAATACACCTACGTCATCCGCTAGAGTTTTTTGTAATTTGTAAAAATTGAGTGAGCTATCCCTTTAACACATCTTAAACCACAGGGAAATCTGCTACGACAATCTCTAGAACCATCAAAATAACTGATACTGGGATTGTGAGAAGGGGAGAATTCAACCCAAAATTGACTGGATTTTCTTGTAGTGTGTGCCGTGCTTAAGACTGTCGAGAAATTTCCCCAACAAGTAGCTCATTGACCTACAATGATGAATTTCAATTTATCAGTTTTAAAAATGCAAATATTATTTTTCTGAACAACAACACTACTTGCTTCTCTGCTGCCCCATCAGCTCTGGAGGAGCCACTTAATTTCCACAACAGGTTGATACATATACATATATACATATATATACACATACATATACATATACATATATACATATATATATATATATATATATATATATATATATATACATATATATACATATACAAATGTATATATACACACACACAGATATATGGTGTTGAACACAAACACATATAGATAGATATATATATATATATATATATAATATTTATTTATTTATATAAATTGGGTAGTTTGTATAACGTATGCTTGTCTGAGGTTTGAATCTTAACATGGTGACCATTATGAGGGAGCGACCAGCCATGCACTTTCTAGCAGTCTTCATCTTTATGAGTTCACATTTTAAAACTATCTATTCATTCCTTCAGGTGTTAAACTTGCTTTAAGTAAAACCCTACACTGTTTCATAGTCTACATAGAGAGGGAAATCAATAGAGTGTGTTGAACACAGCAAACCACAGCGTTTGTTCTATGACAAAAATCATTTAATGATGTGATGAGGAGGTTCATGCAGCATTAGCCCATTTTAACAGGATCACTTAATTACAGCCACACAAATGGCACGGAGGCATTTCACTTGGATTCTTTTATTGTTTCTATTCCAAATGAAAATATAATCTCTGGGTGAGAAGCCTGGTCTCAGGAAACTAAAAATAGGAAAACTCTAAACTGTAACTTAGCAACAGAGTCGGCCGCTTTGGTTTGAGGCCTGACTGCGTTTCGACTTCGCATCGCCTGGGAGCACTGAGGAACAGTACAAACACATGACCCACACCGTTTTGTTCTTTGTAACTACCGAAAAAAGCGACTTGCCTCGCAAAAGCTACGAGCCTTGAAGTAGGAGGACAGTTTTAGGGTCAAGGAGCTATAAATGTATGTTCTTATGTGCATTATTTGGGGATTTAGGTGGAGAAACTCCGTGAGGTGCATCTGTAGGTCTTCTGCTGTTGACTGTGCGTGACGCATTTTCAGTAGGAGAAGAAGCGAAGCATAAAGTGGCCTGCGGTTAAACTGAAATGGCCAACGACGCATTGCTGACTTTTATTGAGGTTGTTAACTACTGAGTCTACTTGAATAAACCAATAATTAAATTATTGGTCACATTAGCCAGATGTTTCAAGAAAATAATTATGTAAACACCACGTGGGGGAGGGAAAAAAAAAATAGAAAGAACATCTGAAATCTCTGAAGGTTATTTAACACTGAAAAAAATTACAACAGATTAGCATTTGCATTTAATGTAATGCACTTCTGAAAGATGTAATATTCAGGAAATAATGTAGCGGTCTGAACTTAGAGATTTTACTGAATGACATTTACAAACTGAAAGGCTAAACAAATGATTTATGCTTTTGATAACACTGATGATAAAAGCCATTCAATAATTGATAACGCAGGACTTGCAGTTATTAAATAAGGATGTCAACATTTCATTATGAGAAATTTACTGACAGCCATATGCTTTAACAGTAAAACAGTGTTTTATTATAGAATTCCAGACAGTTTTGATCATCTTCAGCTGCTTTCTGAAGGTTTTATGGGGATATTCTTAGTAACGCTGCTTAGTAGCAATATTTAAGCCAATATTAATTATTGAATAGTTACACAAATTATTTATTACATAGTGCACAGAAAGAAAAAAAAAAAGTTATTTTACAAAAAATGCTGAATAACTTATTTTGCTTCTGTAAAGTAACAATATTTGGTTTGGTTAAAAGAAAATTACAAATAACAATTTATCTAACACAATATAAATGGAACTTTAAACATGAAAATATACAGCCGCATTTACATTTCAGGAATTGGATCATTTATTCAGTATCTTCAGCATCAAAATGTTTGAAAATGACTGACTGTAACCAAAGTTCTGGAAGTTTAAACCCTGCAAGAGGTGATCCATGAACTTTTTGGTCAGGTAAGACAATACTGTCAAATTAGTAGGAGGTAAAAGTGAAGGAAAACTACAAGAGAAGAAGAGAATCAGAGAGAGAGAGAGAGAGAAAGTGAGTGGCTTCACCATGCGAAGCTGTGTTAAGACAAGCCCTAAATTGTTTCCCACAGGAAGTAAAGAAGGGAGCGGCACAATTTCACTGTGGCAACGTCACAGGACCCAGCCCCACAACCCACGCGCACCCTCTATTTATAAAACACCACCTTGGCCCAATGACTCTCTTCTCTATCTCTGTTCTTGGCACAAATGTCAAGTGTGTCAACTGGATAAACATAATACTACCTTAAAGTGACAACATCTAAAAATAAAAAAAAATACCCGTTAGTCATGAGTCATGGTATTCCACTTTTTAAATTAATTTTAAAATCTTGACTGCAAAACATTTAAACCTTTGGGGCAATGACCCAAAGGCATGCCTCATCTATTCTACCCACACTATATTTGTGAAATAAAAACTTGATCATGTTACACAAAATATTCCATGTGGAATTAGCATCTTTTGTCCCCTGAAAGCAGGCTGAGTGCAGGTTAGTGCCTGCTCTGTCTATAATGACAATTCACGAGTGTTGTTCTTGGAAGTAATCTAAAAACACTCGCTGTAATCTAGACGAGTGCTTCAGACGGACTAGAGGACGGCCCATCTGACTCGGCACAACCCAACACACAGTCATGTGCCCGCCCGGCCTGTCTAAAAGCTCTCTTGATGTTTCGTTGAACATCCGCTTGACTACACACACAGACTTATGCTCCACCTCACTGGTCGGCTGTATAATTTAACACCCGTCTCGTCTGGCTGCGGGTGTGGTGGCCACTTGACAGAGAATGACAGAAATAACAGTTGGACGAAATCGCAGTCGGCTGTTCGCACACACACACACACACACAGAGCTCCGCAAGCCAAACCAGAGTCTGGACGGGATGAGCGCTGCAGCTCTGTCCGCAGGACAGCGTGACACTATGTCTGTGCAAGAGTTTACAGAGTTCACCTTACTGTGGGGTGTAACGTTGGGTGCTGTGTCATGCAGGAGAAGTGAGGCCTTTATTATAGATTTTCTGTTTCTAAAAATCAGATCCGCATGTTCGACCAGCCCTGTGTCTCTTTTAGGCAGCACAAGAGACTCTAAACAGGCCGTATGGCATCTCTCTGCTTGCGTTTGACAATGCCAGGGTGTTTGCAGGGTGGTTATACTGGCCCGAGTCACCCACCCAAGTCTCCTTCAAAATGTAAGGGCTTGTTCCACTCATTTTATTGTCTGGAAGGTGAAAATCATAAAGGGATAGTGCAGGCAAAAATTAAAGTTGTCATTTATCCTCATGCCAGTCTTTCTTCAGCACATAAAACATTTTATTTTTTCAAAATATCATCTTTTCTATTTAGTTTTTTGTGTCATGTTTTTTTTTATTATTATTATTGCATTGTAATTTTTTTTGTTTTGAGTTGTTTTTATTTTGTTTGTCATTTTTTTTTATCCGTTTTGTTTTTTGTTGTTTTTTATTTTTGCAAAGTGTTTTTTTTTTAGTTTTTGTTTAATTGTCTGTCATTTTGTTTTTTTTGCTGTTTTATTTTTGCATTGTTCATTTTTGTTGACTTGTTTCTGTTGCATTGTTCTTGATTTTGCATTAGGTTGTTTCTTTTGTTCAGTTTTGTTTTTCTATTTGTTTTTATTGTGTATTTTTTGTTGTGTTGCTTTTACATTTTGGCATTGTAATTTTTGTTTTGTTTTCTGGGGGGGGGTTTGTGTTGTGTTTTTTCATTTTTTGCACCATATTCGTATCTCAGTGTGGTTGATTTGCGTCTATGTTTGTTTTTTTTTTGCTTTATTTTGTGTGTGATTTTGCCTTTTTGTCTGCAGTTGTCTACGCAATGAACGTCAATGGGGTCCATGCTAATACAAAATCATTCTTCAGAATACTAGCATGTTCAGGTGAGTAAATGATGAATTAAAATATTTGGGTGAATTTTCCCTTTAAGTCTGATGACTTAATGATTAAAACAGTACTAGTATCTCTCACAGGTCGCATGATATGAGGTATTATCCATGTCTGCAGCACACTGCAGGATGAGTTAAGCACCCAAAGCTAAACATTTAGTTGGGGATTTGAATAAAGCCCTACATATGAGCAATAGTTAGGAGCTTTTGCTATGATAAGCATCACTATTATAAAGATATCTCACCATGACACATATCAGAAAAAACAACATTCCATTTTGATCAACAAAGACTTCAATGAACCGAGTCAAAACAACCTCTCCTAATGCATATCGCCCAGCAGATATAATGGAGTGCTACTTGGGCGATTCAAAACTCTTAAGGACTTCTGTTAGCGCAGACAAAACACACACTCAGAGCGAGAGGCACGCACTCACCTGGTTTAGAAATGAGTTATCACATTAAGAGATCCGACATCTGTCTGAAGCCATTAGAGTTTCAACAGCTTTTCAGAAAGATCACATTATAAATACTTTCCTGCCATGAACATTGGGAGAACAACGAGAAAGAAACGAGAAACGCTGAGCTATTCATGCACTAATGGAATCTTGTCTTTCATGGTATCTTGGCTTATGGCTGATTAAATGTGTTGCGGCGCAGAAGAAAACAAAGCCGGTGTGTTTTAAGGATTCCACTGGAGGCGAGAGTAAAAGAATGCTGTTTTGTTTAAAGCTAAACATGAGATTTCCAGCATGCTTGATATGGATGCATACTAAGTTTGAAAGAGTCAATGCTCTAAAACATCTGTGGGTGATGCTCACAAAAACAAGTCCAGGTCGTCTTTCACTGACAAATTATATTGTGCATGAAGAA
>JAUMHE010000055.1:15010926-15024931 GCA_032359235.1 Enteromius mattozi
TCAAGAAACAAAAAAGATAAAAATATATATATATATATATATATATATATATATATATATATTTTAGGGCCATTAACATTTTTTTTTTTTCAAAGAGACATTATCACGTTATCTCTTTTAATATGATATTGTTCCTATTCTACAACTATTTAAACAATTTAAATTAACATTCATTAAAGGCAAATTTATAATATGTATAATTAATTAAAATGATTCATTATAATTTTTCACAATAAATACATCTTTAAAAAAAAAAAAAAAAATTATGATCATATATAATATATAATTATTAAATAACGTTACAAATGATATCAAATAAATGTTGTTCTTTTGAACTTTCTACTCAGAGAATCCTACAAAAATGTATCTCAGTTTCCACAAAAATATTAAGCAGTAACAATGGTTTTAACTTTGATATAAGAACCATTAATGATGAGCACCAATAATAATTTATGATAACTGAGCAACAAGCATATTACAATGATTTCCAATGAAATCATTGGGATGTTCTAAAATAATAAGTTAGATGTTTATGTCCTAAAAAACATTTTATAGCACAATTATATTCTTTTGGTTTTGAAGTACTACATGAGAATTTTGAGATTCATTCAATAATCAGTGTTCAATTTCTCAAGCAGTTACTTACAAGCAGTCATATTTGTTATCTTGTGGAAGAGAAGTGGTCAGCTGTGAGTCTGTGTGTATGAGCAAGAGTGTGTGTACTGTATGCTGAGGAGGGTTTACTCTGCTGTTTAAAGCCTCAACTGTGCCTATAGTATTTGCGTGTACATGACAGTGTGTGTGTGTGTGTGTATTTCTGGGCTTGAGGCCACAGTAAGAGCCTACACACACGTCCGCCACACACCCACCAGCCAGCGGAAATGAGAACCATTCCATCCTGCCACCAAACACACACACACACCACCAGAACACACTTTCTATCCATCTTCCTCTGACTTGCTTTCTTCACACACAACAGCTGTACGGCTTCACCAGAGCTGACCAAAACCTCTTTGTGGTCAAGGCTAAAGTAATAAAAAAAACAATATAATTATTTCTTATATAATTGAACACGAATCAGCACATCCTTCAGGAGCAAAAGTGGAGTAAGAAGTCACTCCAAGAATCCTCAAACACACACACACACACACAGAGGCGTTTGTTAGGAGTGTCTCCGCACCCACTCCTCTTCCTAGTCGCTCGTTAAGGCCTGCTTCCTGTTCCGGCCCGTCCCACGAGAGAACGGAGGCATGGAATAGCACTCATGGGGGCGAGAGAGGAGTGGAGGGGCGGACAGCCAAATAAACTTTCCTCCAGACGCACTCTTTCATTCAGGACAGACCTGCAGCCGTCAGAGCATTTCTCATGTAACGCTCGGCGCTTTTAATGCGCGCAGCTGAGAGGAAGTCTGGCGACCTGAAAGAGAGTCATTAACACACCTTCCACATACTCATTAATTGCAGCAGCCTGGCTCTAGTTCTGTTACGCAATAAACATATCGGTTCCGACTTAAATAGGACAGCGCAGATTTTTTCCGTCGAGGACGCGCAGATTGATTCCAGGTGTTTAAAGACAATAACACAATTCCAGCCAGCATTCATAAATATCTTCAGATCACACATATATGGGTCGTTAACGAACAGTGATTCAAAAGGCATAATCAGTTCCAGGACAGATGTCCAGTGGAAGATGATGCCTCAGATGGAAAATATTTGAAGTTCAACATCAAATTTTTTCCATTTAAAAAAAAAAAAAAAGGATTGAAACAGACAGATAAAGACAAATCCTGAACTGCCTCATTGTCTACTCCCTACATAAGCAGCATACTTAACCCAAATAAAAGCACAGGTGACTTTTACATCAGTTTTAGCAACAAGACACAAATCATTTTACTTGTGAGACTTAAAGGGATAGTCCACCCAAAATGAAAATTGTGTCATCACTTACTTCCCTCAAGTTGTTCCAAACCTGTAGGAGTTATTTTCTTCTGTTGAGCACAAAAGAAAGTATTTGGAATAGTGCTGGTAACCAAACAGTTGACGGTAGCCTCTGACTTCAACAGAAAAAAAAACCTGCGGAAGTCAATGGTACTGTCAACCGTTCTATTACCAACATACTTCTTCTCCCAACAAACACATTTTGGCATCAGAAAAATCTGAATAGAATATTATATACTACAATACCTACATTTTAAAGTTTAAGTGGAATTAACATCCTCTGCAACTATGTGGTGTGTATGTGCATATATCTAACAATCAACTGATCTATAGACCAATTTGGAGTAAACGTCACAGTTATATCACTTATTTGGGGATTGGGAAAAATCCATGGAATGTGTTTATGCCTTTAGATGTCAGAATCGGTATGCAAATCATTTTTATAGAATACTATCGTCAAAGACACAATTTGAAAATAAACACAAACTTTTAAATAGACTATAAATGAAAACTACTATGATTAGTACTGTGATTAGTACTTTTAAAGCACAAAATTGATTTAAACAATAGTTCTATTCTACATAACATTCACATATGCAGTTCATAGAGGACGTACTGTATTAGCCCTACAGTTACAGTACAGCGTGAAATACCATTTAAACCTATTACTATTAACATTTTACATAACATTTATCTGTTTTATCCATAGACTGTAAAAAAAAAAAAAAAAAAAAAAAATGATGGATGACATGTATCCACTTCTTTCCACTACAGAAAAGTGAAGACAAAACATCTATGGCCTCTGCTATCTTGCGTCATTTGGAGGCCAAGTCTGCACAAAAGAGATTCAGCCAAAGTCTGTGCAGTAGCGATTCATTTGAAGCCCGAGTCTGCGCAGTAGAGAATCGTTTGGAGCCCGAGTCTGCGCAGTAGAGAATCGTTTGGAGCCCGAGTCTGCGCAGTAGAGAATCGTTTGGAGCCCGAGTCTGCGCAGTAGAGAATTGTTTGGAGCCCAAGTCTGCGCAGTAGAGAATCGTTTGGAGCCCAAGACTGCGCAGTAGAGGTTAGTTTGGAGCCAGAGTCTGCGCAGTAAAGAACTGTATAAAGCGTGAACATGCGCAATGGAGTCACTTGCATTATATGGACATAGAGAAGTAGATTATTTTTCAAAAAAGAAAGTAACAGTTAACAAAAAAAACAAAGAGCCAGTTAAAGCGTGCACATCAATCTCACATGGGTGCTCAACTAAAAAATAGAACCGTTTCTTTTTTTTTTTCTTTTTTAAGTAAAGTCGGTAACACCAAAGCTCCAAAAATATCAAAAATTTATTTACAAAACTTTTGCATACTGTGTGACGTTTCAAGCACGCAGGCTCTTTATCAGATGAGCCGGAGGAAGAGACTGTGCGCTTGAAACATCATGTGTACATATACATCTTGTTTGGAATAAGGGGGAGTAACTGCTTTAAAATGTTTCAAAAAGAGCACTCACTTTTTCAAAGGGTCGATCACAGTCTTCTGAATCTGATTGACCTGCAGAAAAGAAAACAAACACATTAGCTGGAAAAATAAATAGTTAATATAACAGCTGAATGACAAGTATCAAAATAAATTATATTGATCATTACGGTCGAACACAACAAAACAATCAAAATAAATAAATAACCGCTCAGTGAAACTAATTGGCAGCAAGATCTGACATGACCCCCACGTTTAAAAGATCAACAGCTGTCGCCGCTCCCTTTCCATGCGAAGAGAAGTATAGAGAAAAAGTTAGTGACGTTGTTTCTTTATTGTGCTCCTGGCCTGAGGAAAGCAGCGAGAAAGACGTGAATATTAATTGTGCAGTGAATACAAAAGGCTGGAATCGTCGAGGGACGGTACATGAAAGCGCAGCCCCGGCTGGGGTTGAAAACGCTGAAGAGGGTGGGCCGCCGTATGAGATGAAAGTTCTTTGCAAACAAACATTTTTAACAATAACAGTTTATATTCCCCTCGTTCCTCCATGTGGTGTCAGGGCTGGAGAGGAGAAGAGGAGGAGGAGGAAGAGGAGAGGAGGGAAGGGGGGTGTTTGAGTTAAACGGGTGTAAACGAGCGTCGCATTGCCGCCTCGAGCCCCAAACCAACAAAGTCTTAAAAGTTGCCACACAATTAAAACCTTAAACTTGCACAACATCATTTACATTGCAGATCTGAGATGCCAATAGGATGTAGTTGGCTGACAGAATGCTAACCTAACCTGGCAAACAATGCAAGAAGAGAGCAAACAGAGAAACGTTAAAACAGAAAGCGAAGAGGGAAGCCGACACAAGCTGACAGGCCCATCAGAGGATAACAGCTTACGGAGCTAATCAACAACTCACTCGCTATAAAGAGCAGAGTCAGTCACTGAGAGCAAACACAACGCGACCCCAGAACAGAGCGATTCATTATAGATTAGATTACATCTTTAATCCACTAAGTCCACAATAGCATTAACTAACTAACTAAAACATTAGTGAAGATCATCCAAAATGCCTGCCAATGCAGTTAAATAAATTAAAAAATAAAGTGCCCCAATTGCCTTTTTTTAATAAATGCATCTAGTCTTGAGGCAAATTATTAAGTACTTAGGTTTAGTTGTAGTAAATTTACTCAAAAACCTGACAACAAACAAACAAACAAATAAATACATAAAAAAAATCCCAAATGTCCTTCTTAATAACCGTTAAATGTTAGGGTTAGTTGTACAAATAAGTAAATACATACATAAATCTTACATTACTTAATGTTTCTAGTCATAACGTAACTTAACGTAAACTTGTTAGTTTAAATTAATTCAAATAAATAAAAATATAATTACTTTAATAAATATTTCTAGTTTTTAACGCAAATTATTGAAAACTTAGCGCAAGTTTTATTTGTAAATGACCTCTAACCATAACAATAAATACATTACCTAACTAGCCAACTTAATAAATAAATACATAAATAGTGTTATACATGTTCTATACAGATACAGTGATATTTACCTTGATGTAAAATATTCACTTCATCAACACTGTTGTCCTCGATAGGAAAATAGATTATTTCTCTCTCTCACACACACACACACACACACTTTTTAAACATTTAAATAACTTTAACATTAATGATCTGATGTAGTAGTTATAGTGGTTTCATTTTATAATGGATTCTCAAAATCAGGCATTTAAGCATATTATATTTGTACTCAGGCATTAGAAAAGCAGTAATAACCAAACACAGATAAAACTTGAAATCAATTTGTTTGTCTGTTGAAAGAGGTGATGGATTCAGGCAAACAAGCGGAGAAAGAAAGAAAAGATGCAGTGGATAGTGGGAATGATGGGGAAATATATCTATATGATGAGAGAGCAGCCTGAGGAAAACACTCCAGAGAGAGAAAGTGTGTGTGTGAATCAGAGGCCAGAGATCAACCACACAAACGCGCACACACACAATACATAACACCCAAAAATACATACAATGCATACCAACCCAGAAAAATCGATATTCCTCCCCACCATAGCTGCTAGTTACTAACCATTAAAACTCTACAGGCCTTAAAGCTGCTAAAGCACGACTTAAAAATACCCAGCGCAGGCCTAGAATCAGGCTATACTTATTACCATAACATTTCCCTGCCTATTCGCATCCACCCTCGGGCAATCCATCTTTCCCTCGATGGAGAGGGGAAGACGACGGTTTGGTTATCTTTATATAACACAAATATGATTTGCTTGGCTACCGTGACAAAACCTCTCAATCTGAAGAACAGGGGGAGTTTGTTGCAGGTTTGCTATGTGATTCATGGAAGTCTTATTAACCATTCAAGCATCCCAGGGTGGTAATTCACACCAGCACACTGCAAAATGCAGAGCTGAAAAATCAGCTGTGCTAACATCTCTCGTCGCCCACGGATAGAGCGCCGTTCGCTTGCCAAGTGCCCATACAGTAGAGTATGAGAAAACGGTGCTCAGGCGAAGAGGAGAGCGCTGTAGAAAGCATTTGGCTTTGGTGAATCTGACAGAGGGGTCAGCGGAGAGCAAGGATATTTGCATCAGGCTTCAATCTGCTATTTCTGAGATCTGCCAAGCTGCGCATTGCATTACAGCTAGAGGCACTTGCGGTGTATTTCGCACTGGCAGGTTTCTGCACGACATGTTTGACTGAGCAGCTATTGATGGCTTTGATTATCAGCTGAGGGCAACCGCATTCAAAAATATGGAGTGAATTAAACCCTATCAAGACTACAAAAGGATCCATTTGCATTATGCAAATGGGGATCATGTAGTCAAACACAACGTACAAAACAAGCTTCAAAAACAACTAGGCCTAACAAAAAACAAAACCTCTCAATATCAGTATGTGTGATTTCTGTGCTATATTGCAAGTCAGGTTACAAATTATTCACACATAATACTCCTCTCTAGTGAGCTTTTAGCTCACAAAACCTGTGATTAAATAAATAAATCAGTGAATTAAACTAAAAACTGGATCAATAAATGAATGATTTTTTTGAGTTTTTTTTTTTTATTAGTTCACCCAATTCAGACTGAATGATTACTCACAAATTAAACTGATTTGTTGATTTAAAATTCAAGTTTAAGGGATAGTTCACCCAAAAATCATTACGCACTCACCTCATGTTTACTTGAAAAACAAAAAGTTAAAAACTGTAATATTTCAAAATATTGCTAAAATTTCTTTTTTTTTTTTTTTTAATATTTTAAAGGGGTTGCATGTTAGAATAATCATGTATTTATTGCTTTTTGTTGACAACATGTAAACAACTTGTAACAAACTTACCTGAGACCTTCCCTGACTTACTAGGATGAAAGTCTATAGTCTGATTTTAACAAGAAAGACTTTGGAAGTTTTTGCCCGGAAAATTTAAAGAATGGGAGAAATTTACGCATGCTCCCGATAGCTTCTCTTCTTTTCTGAGACATGAAAAAAATACTTATGCTCAGGTGAATGCTGCAAGAGCTATTCTGTGCTGTAATGTCAATGTGTAATGCAAAGAAAAGAGATTAATTCAAACTTTATAGACTTACATCTGTAGCCAGATCAATATAGTCTATAGCAGGGGTCACCAAGTTCAGTCCCGGAGGGCCGGTGTCCTGCATAGTTTAGCTCCAACCCTGATCAAACACACCTGAAGTAGCTAATCAAGGTCTTACTAGGAAACTTCCAGGCAGGTGTGTTAAGGCAAGTTGGAGCCAAACTCCGCAGGACACCAGCCCTCCAGGATCAAGTTTGATGACCCCTGGTCTATAGCAGGGGTGCCCAAACTCGGTCCTGCAGAGTTTAGCTCCAAATCACACCTGCCTAGAAGTTTCTAGTATTCCTAGAAAAACCTTGATTAGCTTGTTTAGATGTGTATGCAGGTGTAAATGTAATTTTTAAACAAGTCGCTGGGTGCAGTTCACTTAACGGCCACCGGTGTCGCCATAAACAAAGCAATCTTAATTCTAAATGAGATGTAATTTCAGTAGCCATTACTCCAGTCTTAAAAATTATTTTCTCTGAAAGTCATAAGTCATTTGTGTTTTAGAAAAGAAAAAAAAAACAAAAAAACAGTGAAGCTACTTGCAGAGGCTGATTCTCTCTTCCTTCCTTTCTTCCAGCTCTGTCCACATAATACGTTATGAAAATTGTCCGGTAAACAATTGCTGAGCTTTGAATGGTCAGCAGAATAAGTCAAAGTTGAAACAGTTTGAACTTTGCACATGTTCCAATGCCTGTGACTGGGAGTTGAGATGTGGCTTAACGCTTCACCCCATAGAGTTCAATACATTGAGAATGTTGAAGGGCCCAGTTTCCAGGGTGGAGGTTGTAGGCGATAGACCAGAGAAGATGAGCACTACTCTTCTGACATGCAGTCAACACTGAGTGTATCGCTTAAGGGCTCTTAACCATTTTCAAAAGAAAAGACTGACTCCAATGTGGGGAAATAAGAGGGAAAAAAGGAAAAAGACAACAATCAGTACCACCAGCAGCAGGAAACAGAAGATAGCATTGCAGAGATGGGACTCATTTGAAGATGCATGTGCACGCTGAGTGTAGAAGGGCGTGGGGTCTGCTGTGAGAAAAACTTACTCATACCCAATCTGCTGGAGGGAAGACAGAACGTACTTCTGCCAAAGTCAGAAATGCAACTATTTCTCTCGGCCAAAAGTAGAAAATAAACACGGGTTAGAAGGTGTTGCAAGGCAGAAATGAAGTTGGTCTATGGTTCATTTTTGAGACGTACTAAACAAGAGTCAAGTTATACGTAAACACTAGTCAACTTCATATGGTCATATTGACGGTTAATGGGAAGACCAATAAAAACAGCTACTGAGGAATAAAAACATTGCACGGGAGTTTCAAATGTATGCATTTAAAATGTGGTCGCATTAGCAAAGTTTTGGCAAAATTTCACGGGCAAAAAGGTTGATTGTCGATTGTGAGCAAAGCAGTAAAGTATGAAGTGCAATTCCAACGTCACTTTCAAACAAGCATCTTTCTGTTGGTCAGTGTGGCCGATTTCCATCATCTTGCAGGAAAATCATAAAATCTTTCCAATTGCCTGGGTTCAAATTTTGGCCACAAAAATCCACTGAACACACCTTAAAAGGCAGGGTAAGTGATTTTTCAAAAATGCTTTAGAGAAGTTGGGGCAGAGTACCCAAACAAACCTGTAGAGTGTCTACTAATGATGTGGAGGAGAATGTGTTCAGTGAACAGCTGAGCGACAGAAAGATAAAAAACAAAAAGAGGAAAATGCCAGGGAGAACTCATGAAGCGGAAGGCCTGCGATTGGACGCAGAGGTTTGCTTTGGTTTTTCTCTATAGGTGAGTAACAACGTGTCTACACCAGACGTTGCACAGCAACAGCTAAAGTCTGCCTACACTGGACAGGATAAAGCGACCGCTGAAAATCATTTAAAATGTGTGTCAGCACGTCATAAAAAGAATGCAGCAGCAGTTTTCTGTCTGAGATTTGTCGTGCTGCTGGCATCCAATGTAGACAGCATCACTGATTATAATGACTTCCATAGTATTTTGTCACACCACACGCATCCCGTGTAGACCATAGACATGTCTTTCAGTGATTCCTATGGTGAATGACTTCAGGTAAGACCACTACAATATGGCGGATGGCTTATGTATCGCGGCCCACAGAAACAGTTGTTAATGAGGCATCTACATATATATATATATATATATATATCTCTATGGTGTAGACAGCGTAACATTGGTTCTGCTTTGTTTTACAGAGCTAATCATTGCCTGGGTTCCAAAGGCTACGCATGTATGGGGCGGAGCTATAAAAATAGGGGCGAGAGGGCCTTTTGGGGTAGGGGCGTGTTTGTTTTGGTGATTTCAAATATCAACATTGGCTTCCAGAAATCGCTTACCCTGCCTTTAAGACTCTGTGCTTACCTATTTGCTGTTTTTAAGCAACTCACACCATGAGCACCATGTTAAGACGTTGGATAAACAATCTCTAAAGGTGGTGTGTAGAAGTCAGTAATGATTTGAACGGATAACCAAAGGCAGCATAAGATGCTTGAGTTATCAGCATTGCACCCTTAAACTTACACTTAAAGAAATAGTTTACCCAAAAATGAAATTTGTCATCATTTATTCAACCACAAGTTGTTTCAAACCTAGTTTCTTCTGTAGAACATCAAAGAAAATACTTTGAAGAATGGTAACCAAACAGATGCTCGTCCCCACTGACTTCTAAATGCATTACAAAATTGGATCTCTTAAACCCAAGATGTTCTTGCGTATACCAACAGATTATTTGGATAAATGCATCTCATAAATTTCATGTTTTTCAGTAGATGCACAAAGTTGATTTGATTTTAAACATGTGTGGACATTAGTAAACGTTTTTGAGTAATTCGATCATGCTTTTAACTACCAATACAACACACATACATTTTACCATATTGAAACACATTCTGCAGAATTCCACTGATTTTTTCCCCACAATTAGCACAGAAAATATGGAAGGAAAAAAAGTGTACAGATTCTGTGTGGGCCTAGAGGTGAGAAAGCCAGATCTAGTGGCGGCAATATATGCTCAAAACATAAACATGCCTCACACTTACTTGCTTATTATGCAAATGAGCATCACTGCCTAATAAGAGGCAGCTTACAAAGCCTAAATACTTCTGGTCGAAGTGGGGGCGGAGCATATGATATTTAAAGATGGAAGAAAGTAACTTTTCCCTCATTAAAAAGTTTTCGCCATTTTTTAATTAAGATAAATGATCACTTGCATGAGATTTCACTCATATATTTTGCATAGGAGCGGGTCGCCACATGGGAGCAGACATTTTGATATCAGCTAAATATTACGCACTGAGACTTTCACTCACAGAAAAAACAAATCCTGACTTTTGCATAAAGGTGTCAATGGCTGTAAACACTTATGTGATGCTGCATCCACAGCACTAGGTGTCAGTATAAGTCTAAGACAACATATTGGCCAAAACAACATAAACAAAAAAAGTACCAAAAGCATCTAAGAGGTCAAGGTTTGAATGAATGGACTTGTTTAAGGTTGATGCTAGACTTTGCAGGACAGTGTCTCTTCAAGATTTGTTGAATAGGCCTGATGTCAAACGAGGCTGGAATGGTATTTGGGGATATTTCACAGCTGTGATTATTGGTTGGTCAGACTTTGAGGGCCAGCACCAGCCTGCCCAATAAAACAATCTGGAAACACGCCTAAACCCGCAACTGGCATTTCCGGCTAAGAAAAAAATTAATCATTGGCAGCAGAACTGAGCACCAATGAGCCATGGCAGATTTTAAATTGAATACTTCCACTGGGTCATGTCCCAGCCAAGCAACAGCCATTGAGAGAAATGGGATTGTTTAGTATCCATTTCAATTAAACGTTAAAGTCATAAAAGGAAAAGAACATGTTTTTATGCATTTGGAAAGTACAACTAAATCTTACCTTCTCCTGATTGAAGGCATCCATTCTCTTCATGGATGTATCCAGAGCAGTCATGGATTCAAGGAAAGCCAGATCCTGCTCACACAACGGATTGCTCAACAAGTCCCCTGAGATCTTCACTGCTGCTTTAGACATTGCTGGAAAACAAACAAAACCAGTTATCATCCAGCCTAAAAAACAAAAGAATGGCCAAAACAACAGAACTTTTTTTCCCCCCATGTCTGAGCTTTGAGCCATCTTCAAACAGAATGTATATGGTTTAAAGATCAGCAATCATCATCTGCATAGGTGGCAAGTACTTAAGAGTGCTTAGTGGTTTCAAACATACGGCAAAATAAGCTTATGTTTATATCTACACTAAACCACAAAATAAAGACAGGAGGCAGATGCTGGAATTGTTACAAAACAGGATGAATGAATCAATCTATTCATTTAAAGGCCTTTTTTACACCAAAAAACACACACACACAAAAAAAAACTAAATAAAACATTATTATTATTATTGTTGTTGTTGTGTGATAAACAGATTGGAAAATTAATGGCTATATGCACAACAACAATAATAATAACTGCAATAATAATAATAATAATAATAAAAACTCCATTCCTGTGACTGTACATAGGACAAACGATAATCAATAATTTACAAATGATAATGCTACAAATAATCATCGACAACTACAATAATAAACTCAAATTATTAGTGCTGTCAAATGATTAATCACATCCAAAATATGTATGTGCATATGCATGCGTCTTCTGTATATTTATTATGTATATAAACACACACATACATTATATAGCTTGAAAATATTTAGATGTATATACATTTATATACTTATATATCTCGATATAGATAATATACAAAGCACACACAGATATATTGTGTACACAAAAACTTATTTTGAACGCAATTAGCTATTGATAGATTCAATCTAAAATGAAAGACATCCATATCCAGCATAGGGGGCCCGAAATTAAGAAACTTTCCCCTTCTTTTATGACTTTGCCCCAATTAGCTGAAGTAAATCAAGTCTTTCCTGTGTTTGGGGCTGTGGGGTGTAGAGGGGTGGATGTTTTATCTGGCTTCCTGCCTGGTGTGCGTCTGATCTGGATCGACGCTGACGTGCTCATCTGATCAGCATTCTGACTTTAAGCAGCTCTGGCAGGGAAGGCGACGGACTGTAATTGGCGCTGGCACTATTGAGGCATCAGTACACCATCAGAGCTCTTTAGTGAATATTCATCATATCCGTCAACTCTCTAACGACCCTTTCCAACGCGCACGCAACAAACTTGTGAAGCGGCTCTACAAATCTTTGTTCTTTCGCAGGTGTTTTGGCTCGCATCTTACGGATTTGAAAGATTTCTGACCTGCCAAGAGCACAGAAAGCATTTCGATATTCTGAGGCTAAATATTTTGAACTTGTGTTAACTTCTGGTCTATGTCTGTTGATAAAGGATGACCACTGATATGCCTCCATGTGGTGGAGGACTGATGCAGCAAGTGTAGCTGTGTGGAGCACATAAGCACTCTTCTGATTGCAAAACAGTCTTCCTTGTTAAAGCTAGGCCAAGGAAATCCCATCGAAAATTATTTTTGAATTCTGTGGAAACCTCCATATACTGGTTGACCTTTGCATAAATATTAAGGCACATTCCAAAGAACACTCCAATATCAGTTGAGACATTTGAGCCATAATACCGCAGAAAAAAAAAAATGACTCATGTCTGACTAATTCTGAAACATCAAAAGCCACAGGGCTCAAAGGGATCATGATTTTTCTATTACATTTCCCAGTTAGTTTATAAAGTGTTTTTGCACCAAAAAGATCCAATGCTTGTTAAAATGATCACATTTTATTTTAATTTTTACTCTCTGCAAACACCACTTGATTTCAGGGTGATTTCGCCTCTTGCAAAGGGAGTAAATGACCACTCAAGTCAAGTCACTAGTAGTTATTTATACAGCGCTTTTAGAATACAGATTGAGTCGAAGCAGCTTAACCAGTATTAAACAGGAAAACAGTTGTGATACTGGAGATGGTAAGTGCTGTGATAGAGAAATACATGTTTGATCCTGAGGAAAAAAGAGACACTGAAACCACTCAACCACAATGACTGCAACAGCTTTAACATGGTAATTGCTTTTGCTTGCTTAATTGCTTAATTTTCAGTATATAGTGGTATTATTACTTGCATTATGAAACGTACTGCATGTACGCAGGTGTGTACTGATTTTATTAGTAACACTCAAACAATGAAACGCTTGTTGGTTTAATAGCCTTGTTAATAACAGGTTTGTTGTACTTTCCTTCATGTGCTCAGCACCTTTCAATAAAAATATATTTTTAAAAATGGCAGCATGTTTAAAATATTTAACAAAACATCCAACTGTGAAGAGCAAACCAAAACTTGTCCAAACCAAAGTCTTTCAGTCACTCAGACACATCAATAGTAAACTTCAGCAATGCATTTCTACTTTTAGATCAAGTGTTAGGATGTGCAGTTTCTTACATCCTGACAAAACAACATCTGGGACCGTATTCACAAAACATCTTAAACATAAAAGGTAGCTCATAATAGGGCTGGGGCTACACAATTTCGTCTTCAGAATCGGAAGCTATTCATATCCGATTTTGAACATTGCGTAGCTCATCAGTGATCTACGGCTCTGTGTATCAACTGCCGCGCATTTTAAAAACGGCTGATTGAGATTTACCGCTAATCAAAGAACCGGCTTTACTGACGAGATGCTTATGAATTAATCGACGATTAAATTCCCCAGCCCTAGCTCATTACTTGCAGATTTAGGAGAAAACCTATCTAATAATGTGCGTGGCAGTCCTAAGTTTAGGACTCCTACATTTTAGAGTATTTCACAAAGTATTTTAGCTCTAAAACTATCTCCAATTGCGCCCGCGCAGCAGGGCAAGTTTGTGACTGTGAGACGGCATAGTTGCGGGTCAAAACACCGCTCTTCCGTTCCGATCAGAACATCAAACAGGTTCTCCCCACTCAGTGACTCACCCACTGGGAAACCTGATGAAAGTGCTCTAGTAATTGGCGATTCTATTGTACGGAACGTGAAAATAGAGACACCA
>JAUMHE010000055.1:15033422-15102385 GCA_032359235.1 Enteromius mattozi
TGAGTTAAATATATGAGTGTCACAGCAAAGGGTCTGAATACTTAGGACCATGTGATATTTCAGTTTTTCTTTTTTGATAAATCTGCAAAAATGTCAACAATTCTGTGTTTTCTGTCAATATGGGGTGCTGTGTGTACAGAAAAAAAAAGCAGAAAAAAGCAGAAAAAAATTGAACTTAAATGATTTTAGCAAATGGCTGCAATATAACAAAGAGTGAAAAATGGAAATAAAGGTTCTGCTAATTCAACAATGTTTTATTCAATGTTTTACTGTTTATTTGTGATTGTGAAATTTATTAGCAGTTTTAAAGTGAAAATAATTTCTACACAAATACATACAACCACAGAGAGACATTATTTCATGGAAGATCATCATAAACACACATTACTGTAATTTTTTTCTTGTAATATTCAAATATTGGATTTATTATTACCACTAAAAAAAAAAAAAAAACATTTACATAATTATTTAACATTATTTAAACCATTATATTTTTAAATCTTTGCACTGAAGTTACAAATATACATACACATATATATATACATACATACATATATACATACATACATATACATATATACATACATACATATACATACGTATACATATATACATATATACGTATACATATATACATATATACGTATACATATATACGTATACATATATACATATACATATACATATATACATATACATATATACATATACATATACATACATACATATACATACATACATACATATATATCAAATTTAACTATTCTTTATTACTTGTTTAAATAATATGTAGATGGATATGTTGGCAGACTGATACTTTCCCTATACATACACACATACACACACACACACAAATATATTATAATAATATATAATTATTATTTTCTGTATTAGTGTCAAAAGTGCAATGCAATTATTTTTTTCTAATTTACACGTAAAAAATATTTAACGCAATTAACGCTAGTCTTCTCTTGACAAGAAGTGCATTTTTTCAGTCACAGAACATCTTTACGTCACTCATCTAAATCGCATGATTTAACTGTTCAGCTCATTAATAGAGACTTTAAGATCTGAAGAGGGTTAGAAAAAGTAAAAAGAGAACTGCAACACATTCAGCAGTGGCAACTCTTAAATAAAATAACAACCAAAATAACCTATAATAACCAGCTGCTGCAATGTCTATTAATCAATCAAAGAACAAAGAAAAAAGGGGGGAAAAGAACATTTATAGCTTTAAGGATTCATCTATATTTAATTTAGAATGTGTCTGATAACTTCTATTTCATTTTCTGTATATTTCTGCTAGAGCGTAAATATGACATTTATTATAATGGTTTTATGTGAAGATTGTTTTAAGTTGACTTAAACTAGAAGTTAATTTAAACGTTAAAATTGAAAGCCTTGTAATGTTGAACAGCTACCAGAGGAATAAATAAATAGAATATGAATAAATAGCTACTAGAGGACATCAGAGTGATGCTGGCCCTCAGTCACAAAAAAAGCCACTAACACGCACATAATTTTGCATACACTGTATAGTAAATATGTGCATTTCTTTAATTTTGGGGTGAAATATGACCTAGATATGTTCTTGACAGGTCTTGTGAGATTTACCCATTCACATTAATCAAAAGCCAAGGATTATGTGGTCTATACAGTCAGCACACACTGAAGTGTACTGGCTAGGCAGGTACAGGTCTATGCATGAAAATGCATATGGATTAAGGCTGGAGGGATTTCAGTCAACCTCTCATTTAGGGCGATGAAAACCTGTATCCATGCTTCCATTGTGTCACATACAAGAATCACTTAACTTTTGTCATGATTGGGGAGAAACAAATGATGCATCAGGGTCTCGTCGACAACGTCGCAATTCTTTGGAACACCTAGACTGGCGCCATGGTTTTGATCAAATCAAAAGGTTTCAAATCCGATGCTGATCTATTTTTAAAATCGATGTACTTCTTGGGCTTGCTCTTGTCGGGAAAACAAATATTTGAGTGCTTGCTATCGTCTTCTGGAGGGCAATTTTAAACAAACTAATGATGCTCAGAAACATTCAAAGCTCTGTGGGCAACAGAACACATAGAATAAAAGCAAAAACAATGACATCGGACATGTCAACTTACTTTTGGAGCTTCTCATATTCCCGCTCAAAGTCCCTTTCAACCTGTGGAGAAATGGAGGAGACATGTAGAGAGATATGAGAAAAATGGATAGAAAATCTCTTTAAAGAAGTGTGTGGGCAAACTGCTCTAGTTTTCTACAAGCTCTCTTGGGTGTGATCATAAAAACAGGATCTACAGGGCTGCAGAACCAAAAAACCTAAAGCCAGCAGAGGAAAAAAAAGCAAGCTGGATATCAGTTTGGGATGTTTTAGCTATTAGGCGAGATCTCTGAAGAACGCCAACGAGATCAAATGGTGGGGAAGAATAAGAAAAAAAAAAAAAAAAAAAGATTAAGAAAACAGAACAAGCAGAATCTTTCATTTGGAAATCAGCAGTTGCAGGAGGTCCTGTAATTATTGCAGTGGCCTTCTGTTGCCACATTAGCTTGCGTCCATGCCACCCTACCGCTGTGTGTAGGGGGTTAATGATTCCATAATTGCAGCAGTAGGGGTTCCTGTCCTGTGGTTCGGTGGGCAAAGTCTGTAAATAAACAGCATTTGGGAAGGCAGGCAGTCGGTAGCCCGCTTAGAGTCGTGTGTCCGGCCTGTGGCCTGCCCACTCATGGGTGACCATGGAAGTGTGGTGTAACAGGAAAGGAGGCGAGTTAGGGAACGAGGTGAAGAGGGGAAAATAAGAAAAAAAGATGTTTATTGACCTCCCCAAAATGAGGAAGAGATCAGGACGCCCACTCGCGGACACACAAGTGTACGGTGTCCACAACAGAGAGGCACTTATGAACTCACAGTTGATCTATTCAAACAATGACTCAATCGCAGACCACAGCACTGGAGTCAAATGGACTAGAAAACTAGACATTTGCTGGAGAGAATGTGAGTGGCGTGTGCCTGAGAAAACTCCTTGAGTGTTTGGAGGGGTTTTGGGCTTGTTGCTAGTGCTACGTCGCAGCTATTGTAGATGTTTGCATGCAGAATCAACTCAAAAGATCACATCCTCGAGTCTCCATGAAATTACGCCGTACAATTGTAAAAATCACATTTATTTTCTTCATAGCGGAACTGATTTTTAACAATACACTTTCAACTTTAAAAAGACAGATCTATAGTGAGCTACAGGGTTGTTAATCGATGGTATATGATTTTGTGGAAGCCATCAGCCACATAATTTCAGCTTTAAATAATTGTATTTATCAGCAGATTTCCAGGTGGAAAATCTACATTTCCCATGATCCTGTAGTTTTAGGTCATACTTATTTTAACGTCCAGTTCTCACCATTAATTGGGTTTTGCCTCAAACTACTAATTTGATGTTTATTAGTAAGGTAGTTGCTAAGTTTAAGTATTGGATAGGGATGAAAAATAATTGCATGCAGAAAATGTGCTTTATAAGTACTAATAAACAGCCAGTATGTTAATAGGCATACCAATAATCAACTAGTTAAGAGTGAGAATGGATCCAAATACTAAAGTGTTACCCAGCTTTATATTTCTACATAATTTCATTTGGATTTCCATTTTTCCATTTTTTTTATTATTGAAATGGGAAAACACATCACTCAAATAAGTAGTTATATCATTAAAACAATAAATTATACAAATCTTTTTTTATTTAGTTTTTTTAAATGTGTTTTCAATTAAATTATTATTTTAGTAAATTGCATTAATATTATTTTACTGTGTTTTATAAATTAACCTGTGTTATATCATATCTATTGGCTTTATACCAGCAAGGTACTGGAATCATTAAAAATGTTTTAGAGTCTGCTTTGAAAATCACTGTTTTTGCATTTTGTGGCACAGAATTAATCAGTAAAAATGGAAAAAAAGGAGGAAAAAAAAAGCAGTCTTGTGGATTTCTTACCGTTTTTGAAACAATCTGTTTCCTTGGTTGTCCAATTTTGAAAGGAATCCTAGAAAAAGATAAATGCATAATTGTAAGGTGGATTACATTTAGACAAAAACAATGCATTTCATTTATTACCTTTAATTATATTTCACATTTATAACGTTAAGTACAATTATAATACTAAATTTAACTCAGTCCATTTTTGTTTTCCAAAGAAAGGCTGAATGCTTCATTTAAAAGGTTACAGTATTTCATAGAGAGTTTTGAGGTTCAGTATTAAAACCCCAGCAGCTAATCATCTCATCTCATATGGGCCACATAAATCCATCTCAGAAGCTATCGAAGGCGGATGTGTATAATTAGAAGTGGCTGTCGCCGCTGCCACAAGTCTTCCTGTGGTCTGCCGGAGGGGAGATCACTACACGTGCACATCTTACACGCATGCACTTTCCTGTGGTCTGCTACTGCACTGTATACGCTCAGAGCCCTGCACACTCAGGTGTTCACAGGATGAGGTCTCGCATACACAAGTGTGCACCACACGGCAGCAAATCACTACCAACCACAGGTCACCTTCAGGAATGAGCTCCAATAATGAGTTCACGCTCCGCCACAGATCGTACCAGTGTTTATACAGATATACAGTTCAGCAGTGATTCCACTATATATCACAACCAATCGATTCAGAATTTCTTGAAGTTACATTAAAGCATATTACTTGTAGTTCAATAAATAAGTCAATAAACACAACACAAGAGAACTAACCTTTTTAGTTCTAGACTGAATTTTAATTGACAAAACAATATCTGAGTTACTTTTTCAAAAAAGTAATGTTAATCCCGTTTATTGACTGACAGCTAAATGCTGAGAGAAATCAGGAGTGAGTGCAGAGGAGTTGTGTGTGCTGTGTGAACATGATAGCTACTGAAGTAGACTAATTGTGAATGTGCATTTACTCTTTTCACTTGCGCAAAAAATATATATAGTATTCCTTTAAATTAATTACAATTCATCTCATCCACATTACTGTGGTGCCATTTGGAGTATCCACTGAATGCAAACAGATGAAATGTTGAATTATTTTTCATTATTTTCATATTATAGTCATTATTTTTGTTTTCTCGGTGTACAAAAAGAATTCTTGTAGCTTCGTAAAATTACGGTTGAAGCCCTGATGCCACATGGATTATTTTAACGATGGTGTTCCTTACATTGTTGTCTATGGAGGGTCAGATGAACGGTTTTATGAGTTTAGAACAACATGAGGGTGAGGAATCTCAAAAAAATCCTTTGTTTCCAGTATTTATTATTATTATTGGCTATAATTTTATGCATTTTCATATAGAGTAAAGGTGCAATCGCATTGTTAAACAAATTTCCGTGGGTGAAATCCAGTCAGGAATCCACACAATCGAGAATTCTGCATAACGTTAAAAGATTTAACCCTGCAGATTTCATAATGAGTTCACATTGGTCACGTAAAACCTCCATGTTGACCAGCAGCTTAAAAAATAACTTCTATGTGAGCCATGCTTCATCGATACACTACTAACAATAAACAATGGACAATTTTTCCAATGTTATGTTTTGGGCTTTCATAATTCACAGCAAGGATCAGATCAGCCCATTAATGAGTTCTGATCTAATAAAGATAATCTTTTCACAATCAATTTTCACTTTTTAGCAAACCTCAACAGATCATAACACTGACACCTAAACCCTCTGGGTGGGAAGGTATGTTAACTTTGGACTGGTTTTCTTCCAATTCAACAAAAGCAAAAAAAAAAAAAAAAGGAAAAAACACTGATACGCCTACAGCTCGTCCTTCAGTTAGGTCACAACGGTTGGTTTTGTCTCCTGATAAAATCTCATTTGAAGTTCAACTTGTTTATTTGATACTTCATCTGTCTCACCTTTTCTAGCCTTCTTGCTTAAAGAAGTTAACTGTAAAGTTTAAAGAGAGGACTGTCAAAATAATGCTCTTTGGAATTGAAGAACGTCATTCTGGTGAACTGATTTCTGATGTTGAATAGTAAACAATCACTCAAAACCTGGAGACTAGTTCACTTCAGTACCATGCTGTTTACATGGATGATCAAGGTTCAAGCCCAGCCTGCAACATGATCTCCAAATATACTATTTTCCTACATACATTTTTTACTTCTTTTTTTTTTTTCATTTTATGTTAGCGTAAGGGCAAGACATTTAAAAAAACTTAATTGGCAAATAAAAAAAAAACATATTCCTAATCTTACTTAATTTATAGCATAAATATACTGGGAGTACTTAATAAATCAAACCAAACACTGTACCCTAAACACTGTATTATCCACAGCCATATCAGACCAATGATGTAAACAATAAACAAATAATATTGGCCAATGCTGATACGATCACATAACTGTGCATTCCTAATTGTGTGGGTTAAAAAGAAAGAAAGAAAAAAAAAACCAGCCGGATTGACACACCATTCAACCTGTTTCTTTGGGAATGGCAGGCCTTCCAGTCAAACTTGTTAATGTACTAAAGCCGTGGCACAATAGCATCACGTTCCCATCTCCTGTTCTCACAACTTCCTTTAAGTGAAAAGTAGCAATTAACCGTTCGGCCCCCTTCTTCTCTGTCTCATGCATTATTTAGTAATTACACCTGAGACAGGCTAAGGTAGACCTGAAGAGAGAGAGAAAAAAAGCAACACGTTTCCAGCGGGTGCCATTGCAGGCACCTCTCTCACGCACACATCTACACACACTATTATTGATGTGACAGAAGTATGGCTGCAGATGATTGATGGACAGCTGGGGATGACAGGAACGCGGCGATGCCGGCTGCGTCAAAGCAAAGGTGTGTGAGCTAATGAGACGGAAAGAGAGGGGTGTGAGGGAGCGTGTGTGTGTGAGAGAGAACTTGGTATAAAGGACACAACTGAAACTGGAACAGGTATATGTACATGTGTATATATACACACTACTGAAATGCGATGAGAAGTAAAACGATTTTAATATAAAATATTAAATGGCATTTTAAAGATAAGACACAGCCCTGCTCCAAAGAACACAACGTTCACCTTTTGTCATGCTGCTGTTATGCCTAAATCATCATGGAAAACTACAAGTCATCACCCACAGAACTTCCTGAAGTCCTACCGCTGACTCACCCCAAAAACAGTTTACTACTGCCAAAATTACATAAACAGCCATCACTCAGAGCTCGGCAAGCACAAAAAAAAAAAAAGAGAAAGTAGACTGAAGTCAATTGTTTCATCTGTGTGATGACGTAGTGAGTTGCAACATCAAGTGATCGGTTCTTTCTTCTTTCATGTCGTCAGAAAGGTGAGTTTATCTTCGTAAGCAGGTCACACGTCAGTAAGGATTGCTCAACTAGATCTTCTATATGATTGGTCAGAGGAAATCCACTCAGAGAAAAACTTGCCAAGGCAATATTTCTCTTTTTAATACTAAACTAAAACCAATAAATACAAAAAGAATAATAAATACTATATAGAAACAAAAATGCACAACATTTACAATTACAATGACTTAAATTAAACGGAGTATAAAAAAATAAATGAATCATAAATTAAAAATAAGCAATTACAAAAAGTGTTAACAAAAATGCAACAATATTAACTGAATATAATAGGTACCATAGAAACAATAGGTTTGGGTATGTTTATGCAAATTACTAACTTTGAGTACTCGCTAATTTAGAATACCAAAAAAAGAAGTTAAATTTAAAAACAAGGCTAAAACAAATTAGGAAGAAATGTACTGTAGAAATTCTTCCTGCACAATAAACCCGATGAGTTTTTAAATTAAAATCTATGAAGCCCCTTCATCTCTATCACTTATTTATGCCCACTATTTAAACAACCACCTTTGTTTTGCATGAATAAGTCTAATGTGATTAACTCATTTGTATGGCATAATGTGCCATAAAAATATAGCTTGGAAAATGAACCAATTTGCTAAATTCCTTCATAAACACTGACAGATTTGTTGATGCCCATTCCAATGCCAAAATTCGCATAAAGCAAAACATACAGTTAAAAACTACTTGCATGTTAGCTTCACAGAAAGTTATTATCTGAATATAGCACATGAGTCATCTCACCTGATTTTATGGGGTTTTTTAATGGTGCATTTTTTTTTTAAGTTTGACAGCATCTGTCATCATTTACTTTCGTTATATAGAAAAGGAGAAGTATAAATGTGCTGATAGAGTCTTTTGTGTTCCATGAAAAACAAGGGGAAAATATAAAGACAATTTGTATTTGTTGATGAACTATGCCTTCACAGTCTACTAATCAAGATTAGCATATTAACACCAGAGCTGTGGGATAGTTTAAGCAGCCTGCTATAAGTCAGGGTGTCAAGGCTTGACAGGATGTCAAGGTTCTGACAGGAAGGAAGAAATTCAGTGGGATGATTTTGTACTGTGGGAATCTGCAGCGAAAGTTTTTCGCATACAAAGCCATTTTTACTTGCACCCTTATTTAAGTAAGCGGTCAGGCCATAAGTTCCTAATCCCATGCTCTTAAAGAGGTCACGAAAAAAAGAAAGAAGCAAAAAGCTGGAATTACATCTTTTTGAAGGTATAATATTAACAGACTTATTATTGCCTTATTGTTAAAATGATTCACGTGCATTTCTAGACCGCAGACTGCTCAGTTCTGTAAAAGCAAGCAGGCACTTTTTGTCTAAATGAATAAATAAAAGATTTTAACAAGATAAAATGTTTTAAAAAATAATTAATACATTTAGATAAGTAAATACATGGCAGTTACATCTTTCTAGATATGCTTTGAGCATCAAACTTTCAAGTAATCCGACAGCAGATATATTTAAAGAATTATGGGAAAATATCAGGGGTTTATTGCAGGAACTTCCTGTCTGCAGTACAGTGAGAGAGAATATGAAATATTATTTATGGAGATATTGTTCACTACAGTATCCGGTGTGGCATTAGTTCATTTTGGTTTGCAAATTTGTGCATGATATCATTACAGAGTCGCTTCTGCTTCTGCTGCTAAATACTGAGTTTATTATGTCAACCAATGGCGCCTTTTGGACATCAAAACAAGACGTAATGAGCTGTAATTAACCTTCCATTTTAATCTGTTAATTACAGTGTTGACCATCCAAACTCAGCGTAGAAACCACGGGCATCAGCTGCTGTCTGAAGAGATAACTGTCACATGATGAGTATTTTTAGTAATGTTTTGCTTTAGTTTAGAAACTGTAATTAAAACAGTGCAATGCAACGCAAGCATATAGACTTAAAATATACTCTCTAACACTGTCCTACATTGAAATAAAGCTATGAGGTGAAAGAAATCACAAACAGAACATATTTGATTTCTGGACCATTGAGTTTTCATTGCGGGCGGGATTTCCCAACCCGACAAAACAAAACAATTCACAGTAGTGGCTGGTCAGGAAACTCAAGATTAACATGGAGGGTGAAGCAATTTATGGTGTCATGTCTGGTTATATGTAAGATCCATTTCAAGCCAAAACAGAAAACGAACAAGACAAACCTCTGTCACAACAAGCAAAAAAGCCTGCAAGACACGCAGCTACTTCAGAGCTCAGTTATAAACTGAAGGAAAGTTACAATCAACAAATGCACATCCTTAGAAAACGTAACACAAGAACAGGGCTGTCAAACTCATTTTAAGTCACAGGTCGTACTGGACTAAACGTCTCCTTGTGGGGGCTGAATATTTATAAAAACTCAGTGTTCCCGATGGAGAGTGCATACTCAATAGAGTCTTCTGCAGGTAATAGAAGTCAACAACAACTATATATTGCTTTAGTACACAATATTGGGTAAAACAAACAACAAACTGGAATTTATTATTTTCAGTCACCAAGTTCTTTGGATCACAAATGCCATTAGTTATATTACCCAAACTGTCATGCCCTGATTGATAACTATTTAGTTAGCATTCCCGAGCTATTTTCACCTGCATTTACAGTGGTGGCCAAAATCATTAGAACACTAGTATTTTCACCAGCTAAAAAATGGTTTTTAAGTCAGTTATTTCTACACTTCAAAAATGCTGTTTTTTTATTGATTTATTTTTAAGTGCTGGGTCATTTTATTGGAATATTTTTTTTATATTTTTTCCCAAGTGCTGAGTAGTTTCTCTGTAACTAAGTTGCTGATGGTTTAACGCTGGGTAATTTTTTTTCCCACCCAACCAGGTTGAGCCTGTCTCAGATGAAACAACCCAGCTGCAGAGTTACAATCATAGCATGGGCTTTTTGTGTCCTCCACAGGTGTAAGAGTTCCCAGGGACAGTCGATTTAGTGGACTTCTTCAGCAAAATAAAGGTCTGTAGACATTTTATTTCTCTACTGTGCAGTAAATTGTATTTTTTTTAGTGCAACACAACATAAGGAAAAGATGCCAGTCAGCAGCGGTCTGTTGATTTGCATGATAAAAACGCTTTTTGTCCTGCATAACATAACTTTTTACTTATTATAATTCTGATCTTAATTTAATCTAATGTCAACATATGTTCTCTAATCTCAGTACTGTTTGTTTATGGGCAGGTTCAGGAGTCAGTCACAGCATCTTTCAATCGAGGCCGCGCTCTAAAGTAGGCCGTTCCCCTCAGATTTAGGTTACATTATGTCTAAAATGCTTGTTAAACAAGTTTAAATGTATGTATGTATGAAGTTGTAAACTATACTGTATTAACCCAAATAAATTACATTTGTCTTGTATTTTGTCCATGTGTTTTTACGCACGTGTTCTTTTGCTTATTGCTGTTGCCTCTAGTAATTATTCAGGGGTGTTTTTCCCAGTCCATTTTAAGGCATTTTACAATAGTTGTAACAATAGTTGACCCAGCATTGGGTTGCCAAATAACCTAAGTTGGGTTGATTTTAGTCCATCATTTTTAGAGTGTATCTTTTGCTGTGGTGTGTCAGCAGGAAATCTCAGTTTACATTTCCTAACATTTATTTTGCCATTAATTGTAATAATCCAGTGAGATTTTTGTCTGAGAGCAGCCAGTGCTCCACAAAGAGATCTGATATGATCATCCAGTCTGTCGGGAATGACATGAAGTAACAGAACAAACTGAGACAGACTAAATCTAGAAGAACTGTGGCAATGTCTCCAAGATGCTTGAAAAGGTGTTTTAGAATTTATGCCCCAAATCCCAGATTCATAATTTCATCCGAAAAAGTAAGTCGCAGACATTCATGTTCAATGCCTCACCTATTGGCCAAATGATGTGACTTTCGGTATTAAAATGTACTGGAGATGCTGAAGAAGACTAAATGACTCCTTGCTTTCAAGTCGACTTAAACAAAATCCACTCCATTCACAGATACAGCGATTAATGAAAAGTGCCCTGTTCTGAAATCCAAGGCTTTACGCTATCAGCATGATCACAGATGCGCTAGTGACAGACGCGCGAACAAAGCATCGTTCAGACTTGCAGCAAAAATTACAGCGAGAACAGGCAAACTTGACTCACAGCAGCCCGAGTGGAGAAGCCAGCTAATGGATGCTCTATCTGTTGAGACGGCAGTTTTACGCCGGGATCTTATCTACAAGGAGTACAGAGATTCGGTTGACGGCAATTGTTGTCACAGCGACCCCAGTGTCACAGCAACCGCGTCACTCTATCTAGCAAGGGGTCCTGCATGAATGCAGCGGGTCAGCCCGGCTCATAAAGGATCCTTTCACTGCCGGCTCATTTAGGCCTTCACCCCAACACTAAGCGTACTGGAGTGGAAGCATCCTCTGCCGGCCGCTGACCTTTCAGTAGGGCCTTGTGACGCCGATTCAATTTCCGAAGTCGAACCTCTGACAATGCTAATGCTAGAATGTTTAATATGTCAAAGGAAAAGTCATAAAAGCAGTCCCCCTCTCTGCTTTTGAAGGGACAAAGAATGACGTTTTGACATTCTGTGACGTTAAAAATGCGGAATCGTTTCAGCCAGAGAATTGGGACATTATCAAATTTTTTAATGTAGCAGATCGCTCTAGTGTGGTCACAAAGCCATGAGCCAAGACAAGTGCATGTCTGTTCATCTTCACCTCGATTTGCAAGTTCATTCACATTATGTGGAACGTTCAGTCTGAAAACTGTGACCTTAACAAGCCAAGTCTGCTTTGCTGCAAGCAGTGCAATTTCTGTAGGTTTTATAAATGTATAGCCTATTTGAGACATCTGAAGACTAAGCAAAGAAAATTTAAGGAATAAATTAAATGAACACAATAAATGTCAATAATATTTTTAACGTGGAAATGCTTTGGGCAACGCTCTAAAGTTTGAAAACACAACTTTCATCAGATGTCTATTACTTCTTAATTAATTTTACAAAAAAAAGGCTTATTGATTTAACAACTCTGCTCCTAACCACAGGAATATGGAAATAATCATAACTTTTACTGTAGCTTCTGGTCAAACACTGCAGTGTTTCCCCTAGATTTTCTAATTAACATGTCTAATTAATTAGAATAGTGAAACATAAACTTTAATAAATTGATATTAAATTGTTTAACAAAATTGCGTTTAAGGCCCTATCAAATGTTTTATTTTTTTCCAACCATATGTTTTGTTGTTACCAAATTTTGTGTTTTAGCATGTCTGTTTATTTGAAAGCATAAAAACAAGTTTCATTTATTTTTACAATAGCCCTATGGTTTTTCTTTACCCCTCAGAAATTCTGTGTTGGGTATTTACAACTTACAAAACATTCATTTAATTTCTCCTATTATTAATGAAAATTAAACAAATTCTTTTATTTTTTTATTTGAAAAGAAACGGGATATAATGTTACAATTAAAAGCATTGAAGAAATAAACTGAACCTTTATTTTGAAGGGTTGCCTTAAACACCTTTACATTTCCGTGTGTAGGTTATATGAGGATGGTTTTACTCAAATAAAATGGTCAAATGCTCACAGATGGCAGATGTTAATATCACCGTAAGCTTCAGTACAGTAGTACACAAAACCGTGCATCTGCGGCATTCATTAACACAGAGACACGTGAAATTTATATTTAAATAGCTTTTTTGCGGCTTAATATTTACAAATAAGAGTGGGAGTGTGCTCACGTCTATGTTAATTAACTTGACCTTTCAGTGGGGGTGGGGGGGTGCCGTTGAGGGGGCGGGCCGCCCCCCTAAAATAACGGCAGGGGAAACACTGCAATGCAAAAAACTGATGTTCGCTTTACAGTTCAAATGTCCAAAGATTCAATACATTAATTTGAGAAGCTAAATGTCATCAAAAGAACTCTTGCTTTCTGAGAAATTGATTAAAATAAAGTTTATGATTAAAACAAAAACAAAAACAAACAGGCTAGCAGCTAATGGGATTAGAATAATCAACTTAATTCAAAGGTAAACAGCTTTTAACACCACATTGACAGATGTGGGCTGGTTTTTTTTTCATGTTTAAGGACAAACTCACTTAATTTTGTTTATTTTCTCAGAAAGCAAGAGACTTATCTGAATGAAGTATCTGAATAAGCATCTGAATGAAGGTATTTTGACTTAAGGATGTTTCGATATATGTACAGGAAAATCAGACAGAAATGCTGAGACAACAGTGACTTTTTAGAAATACATGCAACATAATGCCACAACTTGACGTCTTTAAGACTTTCTGGTCCGATTGAATACCTTTTTAGGCCTTAAGGCTGGAATACACTACACAACTTTTAAAATCTGAATAGATTTTTAAAACACTAGGCATCATACACTTACCGATTCTTTAAATAGTGAGAAAGGAAAACTGGGCATCATACACTACACCACTGAGGATCCTACACTACCAGACTTTAAAGTTGTTCCCATCACAACAAACTCAAGCAGAAACATGCACCTTGTTGCTATTAGACACATGACAAATGAAAACAAATGCATTCTAAAATCGGCTAAAAACATGTTTGATAACCTCAGACTGGATGAAATCGAAGTCTGTAACCATGATACACTACCCGATTTCCTGTAGAATCTGTCAGCTTTAATCAGCAGACTGTCCTCAACTAGTGTAAACTTGTTCAGACTGTAAAATCATGGGAAAATCGGGGCAAAAATCGTGTAGTGTATTCCATGCTTTAATTTGTGGAAGGACACACTGAGACTTTTTAAGACCCGCAGAAACGAATGTACATTTCTTGTTTGACCTTTTAAATCAAAATATCTTGGTGAATGGGTTTAAAAAAAAAACTAAACGACTGAAGGAGTCCAGAAGGACTTATCCAATCTTTAAGTCAATCCACTAGAAAGTCACCATCATGTACCTCCATCCAATCAACTACCAATAAGAACCAAGTCGCCACCAGGTCCCTTATATATATTTTTCTCTTTGATAATGTGCTTCGACCAGATGTGCATCACAACACAGAAAAAAGGTCTGTCACTACCTTAGTTACATTTTGTCTTTAAAAACAGACTTTTACATGCATCCACGTAATTCTAAACGCCATCATTACAATGTTACTGTAGAGGCCACAACGACTACAACGCAGCACTATGAATCGCATGATGAACATATAAGATCAACCAAACTCAAAAACTGCAAATCACTTTGTGCATTTGTTAAAGCACCATGGCTAATTATTATGTTATCTGCAAACAAAACTGACAAACCTTTGTAGTTTAATGGCAATGTCTTTCCCATGTTCTCTTACATCTTGATGAAAGCCAAACAAACTGACAGGGCAAAACTACACAAGTCGACAGTGGTCCATTGTGTTCAACCTAAAACAAATGCTTACAAGACTCTAGTTTCCTGGAATCCAGTGAAAGACAGACTCAGAGAGTGATGAAGGGAACTACACTTAAAAACAGGTTCTTCAATGGTTCTTTGAAAACCCCTTCTGTAAAGAACCCTCCTGTTATCTAGAGTCATAGGGATTCTTGAGCTGCTACTGTATGTAGTGACTTCTTTGGATTCAACGTTTGTGATGTTAGATTACAGTTTCTTCAGATCAGTGTAGGATACTAGTTTCTAAGGCAAGAATACAGAATTTAAAAAAAAAAAGTAAATGCATTATAAATGATTCATACATTTACACATATCACAGTGCGCCAACATTTTTCATAGAAGTAACTAAAAATAAAAATCTAATAACATCTGTTCATTATATATTTTAAAATATATTATAAGTGAATCACTGATACTGAAGAGTGTAAACATCGTGTCTCCGAGGGCTTGTGAGCTAACTTAGCTACTGAGACTCGGGAAAGAGCTATAGGCTAACAAGCGAAATAAAATTATATATACAGAAAACAGGACATTTAAGATATATGTGGAACTCTACACGTCGTTTTTAAGTGTTTATGTAACGTTTAAACTCATTTGTAACCGCAAACAATGTTAAAATAGTGCTTCGAGCTCACTAGCCAGTCAACGGCGCTGTGTCAAAAGCTCGCTCACTGCCTAGCTAGACAGCATTTTAGCTGCATACGACCGCTCGAAGCGCACTCTAGGCAGGCAGCTCACTGTGTTTTGAGACGCAGTCAGCGACACTTCTCGTCGTCCGAAAACAAACGCGTTATTATTATTTATTAACCCACATAAGCATTTTGATACATACCAGCTCATCTTGTGCTCAAACTCAATCCAAATCAATCGAAATATAATCCCTTTTCCTTAAAAACCATCGCCTTTTTAATCTATAAGAATGGGACAGCGAGCAGGAAGTAGAGAAGTTTACTGCAAGTCAGAGGTCGCGAGGATTTAAACTACGGCAAGCGGAGAGGTCAAACTTCAGCCGCTCAACAGGTACCGCGCGAGACATACGCGCGCACACAGAGAGAGACAGAGAGAGAGATTAGAATGTGTTTATGAAGACGCGAAGCAAAATTATTTGTAATGATACATGAATATTTCTTAGTTTCTCTTAATAGTTGATCTTCGGCATTATTTTAAAGAGAACGTGTAAGGGCTGTCGAATACATTATTACTCGAAGTTGCTCTTTTGTGGAGTTAATTGAGTTCTCAGGTAACGTTATGTTTAATTTTAACTTTATCTAATACTTCTGAAATCTTTAGCATAATTATGAATAAAAACACATAATGAGGTTAAATATATAGGTTAAAAATGATAATGAGGTTTAATAATCCTTCAAATTCTACGAGTCCACAGCACTATAATGATAACGATAACAACATCAATAAAATCACTTTCAGAACATTTTTTTCCTGCTGATGAACGATTAAAAAATTACAACCAATCAGAATCCATCCTGCTTTAAAAATGCTCAGGTATTTGAAGAAGCAGAAATGGAACATATAGAATGGTGCATTGGTGTGGCCGCTGATATAGTTATCAGTCTAGATATTTGTTATAATTACCGTTCTTCTGAATGTTAAATATTAAAAAGAGGAAAAAAATCTAATATTTTGAGAATTGTATACACTGAAAGCCAAACATAATATACTGGGCTTTAAAGAACTTCAGCATAAAATGCAGCAGATGACATAACAGTAGTACAACCCAATTAAAGTGTTGTCTCTTAGTTGCTCTGGGTGTTGTCTTCCAAGCCAAATCTTAAAATTAGATTGTTTTTTTAAATATAAAAGTTAACAGTAATTGACCACCCTGTGGTAATAAAGCTGATTTAGCTAAATTGATGTTTATTCATACAACTATTTTTAATTTTTTTCAATTAACCACCCACGCCTTCAAATTCAGGTGATTTTTTTCCAGTTTGTTGACATATTTGTTTATTTTGTGCAGCACACACACAAATAAGGCACAATGGATTGTGTTGTTTTTTATTCAGGTGTGTATTCAAGTACGCATCAACTGGAAAACATTTAATTTACAACAAAATGAGAAGCCAAGTGAACATTTCCTCTCCACAAAAGGATAACATCAATTCATTTTGAGAACAATTAAGAGATTTTACCACTGGGCCTTACTATAAGGCAATGGAAGTAACAGGAGGTAAAAATGTATCAAAACATCCTTTCTTCTAGTGAGTCTAAATCCCACGCTTGTGTCCCTCATACGCATAAACGTGACCACGAACAACTCTAAGTGCCTCCATCTGATAAGAGACATGCAAGACATGCAGTAAGAGATACAGTCCTGTAGAAAAAGAATACAGATACCAAAATATCGGCCACACGACAAAGTATTTATCTGCACGCTATAAATGTTATGAGAACGGATGAGCATCAGTAAAGATGACTTTCTTCTTTCGCTTGTGTTTTTTTTTTTTTTTGTAGAGGAGATGAGTCACTGATCGAGGACAGCGCGTCATGTGCCGATGCTGAATGTTTACTCTCAGTCTTTAATGACCGGCCATAATGGGAGGGTTACAGGGAGCAAAATAATCAGGTAAACAACAGTGAATCAGTGTTGTGAAACAGGGCCTGCTTCAGAGCTGACTAGGGTCACTTTTACATTTCTGTGCTGTCCTCGGTGCATATTGTTCCATGGCAGCCAAGCCTGCAACCCGGTTTGGCACAAACAAGGCTGTTCATCCTGGCTCTGATCCAAAGCCGGACAGTGAACAGTCATGCTGAGACAATCACAAGGGGGGGAGAAGAGTTGTGAGACTCGTCACGATATCCATTTGCCCCAAAAATGGGCCGCTTCGCATTATACTAATGCACTGAGTGAAAAGGCTTGCAAAGTTCTTGATTAACTGCAAATCTTTCTCAAATATATAAATTTTAACAGGTAGGGAGGGCTGATATTGAGCTAGTTTCTCTGATACTGTACTCACAGAATCTCAGCAATTTATTTTTGGCTATTCTAGTGAAATTGACTCACAGAACTGGAAAATATGGACATGGAAACACTCAGCACAGATATACAGGTGCATGCAAGCATGCTCAAACACAAACACACTCACATACGCAAAAGTTTTCCGGAGGTCACGATTGCTTGTTGCTTCGCAGAACTTTATGAGGAAGACTTTTACTTGTTGCTAATAAAATCTGAGTCACCGCGGATATTGTGTTTTACGTTGGAATCACTTAAACGCATTCACCAGATTCATTTCCTCTGCATCTCTGTAGCTTTTCAGCACGCAGCTCCTAACGTAAAATGTTCTCTTCAAACTGAAGAAACGCACACATTGCATGCACACAATTCCGTCGGGTATCGTATCTGATCTGTGAGAACTGCTTCGCTATTTTTACTGCTGCAGTTTGGCCCTGCATTCTGATGTGTCTTGGCACAGAAAGAAAGAAAAAAGAAAATAACAGATAAAAAAAAATTAAGCCAGAAGCTGTTTTTGTATGTATTCCTATTTTAAAAACAATACTTCTCATACCATGTGTGCTTCAGAAATGAAGATATATCTCTTAAAAAGAGAAAAAAAGAGCTGAGGAGAGACCTTGAACAGATCCCGACTCAACATTACACTCTCCTCCCAGAAATCTAATATGTAATATTCCCTTCTTTACTTACATTGAGAGAGGTTAAGAGGTACAAACCTACTTGTGTACACAATTTTGACATTAAGGGCCATATCGATGCATAATTCAAGACAATAATGCCAATGTATACATTCAGAATGCCTGTTTAGCTTTGGGCAGATTTCAGCAGTATGTAGATGAGTTACTGGATCAATATTTGGTTTGTATCATTTCTGTTTTGCACCCCAGATACATATACTGCATGTATTATTTTAACTCTGCTGCTAGAGCTATAACCTAATGAGCATTTTCTATATTGCCTATAAAGAGCTGCATTTTTTTTAAATTAAAGGACTGTCACATTTTGGAAATTCATTTTAATGGTCAAATTATTTGTGTATATTTAATTTATTTAAAAATCACAATTGTATTAGTTATTCATGCATGACCTCATTTTAAAAAAAGGAATTCTGCCAGAAGATACGTTGCAGAAGTGGTTTGCCCAAGATGGCGAGAGCCTGCCAAAAATATGGTATAAAATGTGAATGATTTAATTTTTCTAGGAACGTAAGCCAGGAGTGAGGAGTGCTTGTATATGGGAGTTATGGACCATATGGTTAAAACTATTTTGAATTATTGTATCAATTTCAAGTTTTTGAAGTGTAGGTTTTAAATGAAAGCTCATCTTTATGAAATTAGTCAAATACAACTGCAGTGTTTTGTATGCATAGTTTGCTTATAAGGTAATGAGATACACAAGTTTTTGCTTAGATTTTTTCACCAAATAATCTTACTGTTTATTCATTTATTAAACACATCATTCAGTGTGTCCGCAAGTCATCATTTGCAAAACTGTGCTAATAACAGATAATATTTGAGACTCTGAAGAAATGCCGGAGAATGCATCACATTTGACACTGTCAATAGTCGATTTTTCTTGCACGCACACACACACACACACACACACACACACTTAAAAAACATTCTGCACTATGCACACAATCACAATCTGAAAAACAGAAGAAAGAAAGAAAACAAAAATGTAAACACACCCTTTGTTTCAACATTCAGTCAATGTAAAATATTAATTATGCGGGTGTTTGCATATGCATTAGCATACACACGCACACGCACACACACACACACACACACACACAAATGCACGAACAAACATTGTAATACTGAAGGACATTGCTTTGTACATTCCAAGTAGAAAACATGTAGTAATATGTTTGTATAATTATCTGTACAAAACCCCCTCTCGTTCTCATCATTAATATTCAGAATCTCTAGGCATGATCTGGATATGAGTAATCGTGGAGATATACCACATTACGGTGCTGCCCCTGAGAGCAGTATAAATGTCGAAACTGTTCCCATCCAAAAACGTCTTGAATGGCATGCATATAGCAGGCAGGCCTCAGCCGGTAAAAATGCAAAACAATGACTCCTAAGATCAATCCTGCCCAGTGGTGATGCTCGCAGGCAAGCATTACCATAATTTTGGCTGATTTTGTTTTTGAAAATCGTGTGTACATGTGTGTTAAAATGCGTGCTGAATATATAATGTGCATAAAAAGGGACCCAATGAAAATTATTGGATGATGAAAGCAGGAAACGCAACTGTCCAGTAAAATAATGACAATAAGGACAACAAAAGGACAACTGTCACATAAAAATAGTCATTTTTAAAGTAGTAACTCTTGTTGACACTCTACATGGTTTGAGTTGGATGCATATTGCTGTGGGTCTTCAGTCGTGACTGATGCAATCTTTTTTAGTACTAGCAAAGACGTGATACTAGATGCATGCAGGGATACAGGCAGCAAAAACAGAAAGGCAAAATGTTCGGATCAGATCAACCATCTTACTCTATCAGAAGTAGATATGCAGAATTGCAGGTTTGACCCTATACACACTAAAAGAAGCGAAACAGGTAAAGGCCACAGCTGTGTCTTAATTTCAATCCCTACTGCAGAAAGCAAACTTGTGAAAGTGAGCCAGACTGTGTTTTATTGTCGTCGTCGTTGTTGTTGTTTTTCGTTTTTTATTGCACTGAAAGTCCGTTGCGGATAACAAATGCCATCTGCATCCCTTACTTGTATGTAAGGGATTTGAAAATAGTAAAATAACGCAACAGACCTTTAACGTCCACCTGAACTCAGTCTCCTTGAGCCTTCAGAGCTCTTAGGTTTTCCCCAAATCAACATTTGAAATGAAGTTATTAGGTAAATACAAACAATATTATTATTATTTTTTTTAATTGTCTGCTGTATTTAAATGCATTTGGCACATTCTGTTGAAAAACAACAACAACACAGAAACATTAAATAATTAACAATCATTTAAAAGACTGCAACACATTAAGCAAATGAAAGTGCAATTTTCATCTGACAACTCACGGACAAACCAAAATACAAGGGAAAAAAAAAACAATAACAAATGAAAAGACTAAAATCTCAAGAGATTGCTCTGGTCCCCAGAGCTGAGAGTTGAACCCTTATGACTGCGCTGCGTCTGCAAGTGCTCTTTCTGTGGATTGACCTGACTGCTTGAACCGTTGTCTTTGACACCTCTCCGTCCCATCCATGCAACACGAGTCCACTTACTCCCCACTCATCTGACCTAAAACAATAGTGGCTACAGAAAAATGCCACCACAATCAATGGAAACCGTAGGAAACGGATGGATATAGTGAGAGGGAGCTTAAGAGTCAAGTGTGTATATAAGAGGAGAAAGAAATCTTGTTTTTTTTTTTCTCCTTAAAGTCTTACTTTGCAAGTCTATCTCATGCACAAGTGGTGACGGTCATGATATTGGCACTGCTGGGTCCCGCGCTCCCACAGGAGCTGGGAGGAGAGACGTGGCTCCCCCCTGCCCCAGCGCTACTGCCCTTGTCCGTGGGTTTCTTGTCTTTCTGTTTCAGGTGCACCTTGGCGTGCCTCTTTCGCTCGTCGCTTCGCGCAAACTTGCGCCCGCAGAACTCGCACGAGAAGGGCTTCTCACCGGTGTGCGTGCGGATGTGCGTGGTTAGATGGTCGCTGCGACTGAAGGATCGCATGCAGATGCGGCACTGGAAGGGTTTGTGTCCCGTGTGGATCCGCAGGTGACGCGTCAATTCGTCTGATCGCGAAAAGCGGCGGTCGCAGTTCTCCGCCGGACAGGCGTGTGGTCGCTCATGCACTGGAGTTTTGCTTGGCCGGTTGGGGTACTTTCTCGGTCGGATGGGTTTGAGGGCGAGTGTCTGAGAGGGTTGATGGTGTTGGGAGACGTGCTGTTGCCCGCCGAGAAAGCCGGGATGGATCTGTTGCTTATCCTTAAAGGCTCGAATGGTTTCGAGGGGAGTTATGGGAGGTGGGTTGACTCTAATAGGGTCCATGGTTTGGAAGGGTTTATGCTCCATCACCCCTATGTCCCCCTGGTGATGGAAGAGATTGTAGTCTGGGATCATGGAAAAGAGACTTCCGTCCATGCCCGGTTTGGAGGTGGTGTGGTAGTCGGTGCTCGGGTAAGGCAGAGACGAGGACGTGGCCGGGCTGTGGTGGAACGTCACCTGCTCCGGGTATATCTCGCCACAGGTGGAGTAGGCAGGAAGGGGTGGTGCGTATACTTGCTCCATGTCTGACGACTGGCCACCCATGCTGCCGCTCGACGAAGACGTCTGGGTGGTGATGTTGCCAGGTGACGGTGACACCCCCAGGATTCCCGCACTCACCAGACTGATGATGTTGTTGTTGTCGGGACACCACCCGGAGCCTCCGATGCTGCCGGATGGAGGGGTATCGAATGCAAACTTGCCCAGGTAGGTGACGGTTTGCCCGCTTCGACCAGACTGGAAACCGGAGCCGTATTGAACTTCTCCGCTGCCCTTCTCGCCACCCATCCCCAAGTCCATGATATTATCTGTGTGACAGGGGGGTCAAAATGAACACCGTCAATTGAGAATGCCACATGCTGAACAATAATGGTGAAAAGAAACTATGCATGGGAAAGTGACTAGTGAACAGTTCTGCATCTACAGAGAAAGAGAATCTAGGCACTAACTGACTAACACTTGCTTGTTTTATAACTTCAGTCTTAAGTTGGTTTCAGAAGCATACCTCTCTTAATCGCCTGTTCCAAAAAAAGAGAAGAAAGTGAAGCATATCAGTCCGAATGAAGGCGTGGAAATTGACAAAATCAGAAACGCACAGTGATTTAGGATTGCAGTCAATATTTCCCTCCACCCTTGCCAACTTATTGTCTTTCTGTCACAAACGGCTGCGTGTTCAGTTGTAGGACTGGAACTTATTTGGCAATCAGGCTTCTCCGTACAACAGGATGTCACGATTGACATCACTGTTACTCTTATACGCACTCTCGCTCTCTCTCTCTCCCACACCTTCAGTCTTTTCAGAGAGACACTTGACGGCTGCTCGAAAATGTACCAAACAAGGATCTGATGTGTGTTGTAGTCACTTCAATCACTTTTAATATGTCTGTTGTTGAACGCAATACACTGCATGTCTGTAAATTTTAACGACGGCTCACTGAGTTTAGTCTTGTACGTGCACTTACAGTAATCGCAGTGTGTACACCAAATTGTGGCTTACGGTAGAAACAAACAGAATGAAAATTACAGATGGTCCTCGCATCTGTTCAACACACATAAGGTACATATGTGAAGAGATGCTGCGCTGCGTCTGAAGGAAAAGACTCGCTTGGGTAGAAATCAGAGAGAAGGAGAGAAGCGTGTATTCCAGTGATAAGTAAAAAAACACTATTTATGTCATGCTATGCCTGTCATTACAGGATGTGTGTGGAGATGTATTTCACACACTTGTGGGTATCTGTTACAGGGGCGTTTGGTAGGACACTTTGTAAGGACAAGAAGGGTTCGTCACCTTGAAACATTGTGATAAGCAGTCCCACAGAGATAGGGCGCAGATTTAATAACGTGTGCTTACAGAAAGTTCTCATGGAGTCTAAAATCTATAAACATTCCTACATAAAATCTGTACAAAAAAAAAAGTAATTTATATATCACAATAGTGTGTGACCCTATAACCTTTCATATATGTTCTTTTTTTATTGCATTTATATATCTATATTATGTAACTCTTATTTATTTGTATGGCCTGTTTTATTATTTTTGTGATTGAGAGGAAATAATGTCTTTTAAAAAATTAGAAGAAAAAAATCAAGAAAAGCAAAACAAAATTAAAGTCACGTCTTGAGAAATTATTCTCAAAATGTTCACTTTTTCAAGAACTCACGCATTTGATAAGCAGTAGCATTTTCAGTCGGAAGTTGGCATTTACATTTCGTATTCATTTTGATATTTTAATAAACGAAACGAGGTCAATACTCTCCCGCAAGTGTGGGAAGCATAGCCTCTTTTGACCTGCAGAGTGAAAACCACATCAAGAGCTTTGTGAAACTCCATCAGTATATACATCAAGAGGACGAATGATCTTATGCTTTCACTCACGATAATAACTACAAAATTTTGACAACTCCTCACCTGATTTTTAAGGTCGCAAAATGATAACGTTTTGATAAAGAAGGCTAATGACGTTGCACTAAAAACTGAGCTAAAAATTCCCTCGTAGAGTGTATGATTTTTAATAGATTTGTGTCGATGGTTTTCTTTTTACACTGGCTACCTAAGTTTTCAGTTATATATATTTCATAGCCTATTTTAAAAGAGAGGTAGAAGAGGTAAAAAAAAATTAAAATAAAACAAATACAGCGACATTAAAGAATAAAAAATCTAATAATTTGATGACCTGATTGGAGGGAATTCCTCAATATTCTGCCACCATTATCTTAGCCAGTAGTCGGTTTAAATTTATTTTGTATTGTTCCCTAAATTCTATGCGAAAATACTGGTCCAGAAAACATTTTTTAATGTGCTGAGAAGACGTAAAAGATTTTTTAAAAGGACAAACATTTTAAAGAATGCGCGAGTACAGTGAAAAGAATACAGACAACACGCGATGTCAAATTCAGGCAACAAACCTTTCGGGGGATAAATATATTTTAATTGAGAGATTTTACATTTCACGTGTTTTCACGAGTGGCCCGAGCCTTTTTTAAGAGCAGCGCGCATATAAACGCCCACCCGCGCGTGTGGAGGGTCAGAAACAGGGTCAATACTGCATAAAGCACTGACTAATCAAAACCTTTAAATAAGAAAATAACTAAACATTATATCTCTCACAGAACAGGATATAAGACCGGCGCAATATCAGACCACGGAGAAACCCCGAAATGAAGAGTTTTCACGGAAAGAAAGCACGCGGTGAAAAACGAAACGGCTTTAGTCATTATTTGACAGGATTAATATTCAACAAATATACCATTCACGACTGTGCAGTGTCTAGGAAATGGGAGTAAATAACGAGGTGTTTCCGCGTGTCCCGTGACGCGTGGGCTCGAAATGATACCTATTACCTGATATTACCTGTCCAGTTCACACTCACATCACGTGACCGGACCATTTTAACTACTTTCGCACACCTTTTTCACAGTATACAATTTGGCAACAAATCAAACGCAATTTCATCGCAGAACTGCATTAGGAAAAAAGCGCAACAGTAGGCATAAGGAATTCGTCTATTAAATCATACATTACTTTAGCCTACTTTAAGGTGCTCATTATAATGGTATGTCATAGATACATTTGATAATAATAACAACAATAGCAATATGAAATCGTAATGCATTAATTAGGCTACATAACCTATCCATGCCGTTCGTTATTATCACTCAGTATTTAAGTACGCTCCAAAATAAAGACTGCGTTATCCGAATAGAAACGAACATTTGGAAAACTGTATGAGAGGAGTATTACTAGGCTATATAAATGAGTTTATAAAGTCTCAAATAGCAACTGTAGCGGTATGAGGAGTTCTGTTACACTTAACTACTGTAAGCAGTACAGCAGGCGCGCGTTAACAGGTGCTGCGGGGCTTCAAGACAACTGATGCCGCTCGACAAAACTCTAACCAGCCCGACACAACAGCCTCCAACCTCCAACCTCCAACAACAGATCAATGAGGAGCGAGCCAAAACTTTTCGTCCTTACCTGTATTCATCTGCGAGTAGTGCGAAATAGATTCCTGGTTTGTGAAAATGTTCATAGAAGTGGGAATGTCTTCTTCTGGATAGAGACTGTCAGGGATGGTGTTGATTAAACTGCTCATGGTAATAGGGATCTTTTCCGCTAGTTTACCTGTCATAGCAGTTACTCAGTCTGTCATTAACGAGCACGCACAGGTGTTCGTCCCGATCAGTCTCCAGTCTTCTGAAATCTCTCTAAAAGCGGCAGAAAGAGATCTCAATCCCTTTGAAATTGTATCCGAGCGCGCGACGGGCAGCGCGCTGACGTCTCCTCACGAGGATTGATTGTCGACTGGTTTGTGTTTGATTTCTGTGAAGTGTTATTGTCTCTGGATGAGCAGAGAGAAAGATGTTGGTGGCGGTGGTGATGGTGGTGATTGCACAAGTGTAGCGCTGCTCGCTCTGTTGAGAGCGCAGGGAACTCCAACGCTTTCTTGTTGAACTGGGGGACGGAACAACTGCGTGACGTAGATGACCATATATGGACACACAAAGCTAGACGGCCGCTCGACGTCACATGGAAGCTCCTCATAGTGGAACATTAGAGTCGGTAGCAGGAAGATAAGTGCTTAGTGGAGCAGTGAAGGGGCATTTTCATCGGTTTGGGTGACAATTGGACCCGGCGAAGAGTAAGAAGCGCTTTAAAAAAATGTTGCTAGTTCGGTGAGAGCGCGTGACTGTAGGAACCGGGGAACTTTTACCTGCACTGTACCTGAAACTTCATATATATAGCATGAAAAGTGCATTGTTTAGAGCAGAAGCGGAATCAATGCATTTGCAAATACAGTGGCTAATAATATTACAAAACTATAATTTTTTCTATTTACAGTTATGAATATAGAAATTCAATTATTAATGAAAAAAAAAGAAATGACAGTTATAAAAGATAAAACAGCCTACGTAGTCTCACGTTACAATCGAAAAAAATAAGTCTGCACTGATGCGGCATTACTTACACAAAAGTCGTTTTTGATAGGCTACTAAAACCCACAGTCACAGCTTTTATTCAACTAAAGCGTTAATTAACTATTTATTATGACCGAATACAATAGGTTACAACAACATATCCACTTTTTAGCACTTTTTAAATATGCAATTGCCTGTCAATTTACTATAGTGCTTTTCTTTTTCCGTTCTTTACCTTGTGTGTCAATACATAAATAAATCAATAGTTCTGTCTGCCTACCCATTTACAGAAACTCCTAACACAATATATAACACACATTGCGTTCTGTATCTGATTGTAGAATAAGTCAAATTGTATTAGTAGGGTCACCTATTTTTACTATGGTCAGTGTGGTTCATATACAGGTCACAGATCGGTCAGAATAAAATATCATGAGATTGGAGTTTCATCAGTGCAAACAGAGACTGTTCAAAAGCGTTCAACAGTTTGTGTTGCGAGTTCAATAAAGAAATGAAAGCCCAAATGAATCATTTGTAAACGTGAGCTAAGTGCTTTATATGCAGTTGACTGCAAAAAGAGCAAGAGGAGCACCGGTAACTGTGCCTGGGTTATACAAAGACTGTAACTGCCAGAGAGTTAATCGCGTGTAAATACTGCAGGCGCGCGGCAAATCTGTAGGCTTGGCTTTGGCCTCGAGCGCCAAGTTCGCCACTGAAGTGGAAACTCCAAATAAGGCCATGATCCGGCCACGCCCCTCGCTGTCTGTATTTGGTTTGCGAGGTTCCGGTTAAGAGCAGCAAAGTGGAAAAGCGATCGGAACCCGCAGCCATTAAAGGAACCGCAGAGGGCAAAACGTCATGGGTCGTGTTTCACCAATTTAGAAACCCGGGAGAAAATATCTTATCTGAGACTTTTAGAAGAAATAAAAAAACTGTCCCTTGTTACAAATGGTTGACTTTGTTTAGGGAGAACAACAGTGAAGGGGAAACACAGACCCTGTCAGAAGGTGCTTCACACAAGCATGCTAAAAGACCCCTGAAAGAAGCAGTACATATAAAGCAAAATAGATCAAACTTTTAAAAATATAAATAAATATCTTAGATGCTTGTTTTTAATTTAAAATATACATGTTTGTTTAATTTAAAGTACACTATGACATGGTTACAATGCAAAATAAATGAATACATGTTTTAGATGTTTGTTTAATTTAAAGTATAGGCCTACTATACATGGCAAGGTAACATTGCAAAATAAATAAATAATATTGTATATGTTTGCTTAATACAATGCTAAATAAATAAGTAAATTTCAAAAAAACATATATGAATATAAAATACAATTTAGATGCTTGTTTAATTTAAAGTATACTATGCCATGGTTACAAAGCATATTAACAACAACAATAATAATAACAATAATAATACAACACACCTCGCTATATTATTATACATCGAAGAAAATAGACAAAGATGACATACTTGTCTGTATGTAATCCAATTAGGAGGCCAGGGTGGCCCATGAGATTTCCCACGTGTCCAACTAAAATTCCTCACTCCTCATCCAAGCCAATCACAGGCACAGCGCTCCTATTACCCACCGAGAGTAGAAATCCAGCCTGCCATGCATGCGCTGAAATGCTCAGAAGATGCTGATGCAATAGACAGAGTGATGAGGTAACAATTTGTACCCGAGACCCGCTTGACATGTGTACGTTGGCCTCGAGCCTAATAAATTATGTACCAAAAATGTGTTCAAAATAATAACTTCATACCCTCCCTAACTCCAAACCAGAGGCCAACGTTGCTGTTTTAAACAGACATGATACATGACACAAACTTTAGTTATAACCCCACACAATCTATTATCTAATATCTGTTTTAGACACAGAGTATCTACAGTTTTTATCATTTAAAACATCACAGAATGAATAATAACAATAAATAAACGTACAAACATGAAAAGTATATGAAAATGCCATTTGATATTTTATTATGAAACACGCCCAGAAATTAACATTCTGTCATCATTTACTCACCCTCACGTTGCTGGTCCCCATTGACTTCCATAGACATTTTTCTGTCAGCTGTTTGGTTACCCACATTTTCAAAATACCTGTTACTGTTCAGCCGAAGAAAGAAACTCACACAGGTTTGTAACAACTTGAGAATCTTCATTTGTGAGTGAACTGTCCCTTTAAGTGTCGAAATGCTTTTTGGGCCATATGCATGATATATCCATATAAAGACAATTCATTGACTGCATCCATCCATCCATCCATTAAACAACTCCCTCAATTAACCTCATAGCGTCCCCAGTAATCCCCAACAACCACACGGCTGCCAAATCAACAGCACTCCATTCTGAACTCTGGAATTATCCGCCTTGGCAATTGATACATAAACAGTGTAGTAGTATTAGCTGACAGATATGGCCTAATGAAGTAAAAACGGAGTGTGTGGGAGGGGGTCTGAATCATGCTGTGTGTTCTGGGGGCCACGATAAATAAACACACAGACTGACACACACTCAAGGGGGACTCCAAAGGCTAATCTCTACTCAATGGGCAAGATGCAACATGTGTGTAGGTGAGCTGCTAAAATGACGCCGTGAGTCTGTCACTGGGGGAATCTGAAGGGGCTCTCCCCTCACTCCCACTTTACATCCCAGACGTGAATATATGATCTGATCCAATCCGGATGGGAATGTGTCATTGCTCGGGGAGCCAAGAATGTTGACAATGCAACAGGCCGTCTCTAAGGTACACTCGATATCTGGTGTTGTCGCATTAAATGGCTGTGAATCAGTACTCTTGAAAGATGTGCTAAAATTAGAGACACATGCTGTAACATCTGTTTATGTAAGTTTAAATTTTGTAAATGAGAATTCCGTCATTTATACCAGATGAGGAAATACACACATGCTTCATAGTGGCAGCAAGTGCTGAAAAATAGAATGGAGACTTAGTAATTTGAATATTACTTTTTATAGAGCAAAATAGAGGAAGTAAACACTCTATTTCCACTGACTGAACCCATGACGTGTACCAGCACTTGTGTGTACTGGTGATGAGGCTGTCAGTGTTCATTCAACAGCGCAAGACAGAAATGTGCAAAACAAACAACGATTTTCATATAGCTTATATTTTGAAACATAACCTTAACCGAGAGCTTTTCAACCTTTTTGACCCCAAGGCCCTCCGTTGTTTAATACTAGATAACAATTAGAGATAACAAGTGCACACAATTTCTACTTACTTAAATATTTTAGAACTTGGCATAGTACAAAAATAAATAAAGAAAGAAAAATAAATAAATAAACACACACACACACGTTGGTTTTTGTGATTTATGGGGACTCTCCATAGGTGTAATGGTGTTTATATTGTACAAACTGTATGTACTATTGCCCTACACTGACCCTACACCTAAACCTACCCCTTACAGGACACTGTGTGCATTTTTAGATTTTCAAAAAAGCACCATTTAGTATGTTTTTTAAGCCTTTTGAACACAGGGACACTGAAAATGTCCTCATAAATCACCTTCATATTGTAATACCTATGTCATACCCATGTCATTATACACATTTGTGTCCTCATAAACCACATAAACATGCACACATATACATAGATAGAATTTAACATTTTATTAATTTACTTGACTTTTCCATGCCAAAATCCACAAAAGGAGCTTTTTAAATTATAATTGCCATAGAGAATTTTATTTTTGATTTAATTATTACATCACAGTGTCTACTGGTTTCTGTCATTAACGATCTAAAAAAACATTAACAACATTTTATTTTAAGTATACTGTACATCCACTCTAAATTAATAAACATAGCTTGTGCGGAAAAGAGAGAAAACTACAAAAAATTAAAGTCAGGCATAGAGCAATCAACAATATCTTAATAAGCAATGTAAGGTAACACTTTATTTTAAGGTGTCCTTGTTACACATTATGTGTACTTTATTATTATAATGACAATAAATAATGCATGCGAGTAACCCGAAACCAAACCCTAACCTCAGTACTTAAGTGTATAATTACATTGTAACTTCTCAATAGAAGTCATGCCGTGTACTTACAGTGATACAGACATGTCCAATTCTGACATTTGTAAGTGTACATCCTTACGTAGCTGTTTTAGTGGAAAATCATTCTGCCATTGACACTTATCTCCTCGGAGCCTGAACCCAACTGTTCTTTCAGGGATGCAAAACTAACAAGGGAATTCCCTTTGCATAGGAAAAGCACGGTCTGTCAGGGCACTTTCCTAAGGGAAGCCTTTTCATGTCCACACTGGAAAAACTGGCCAGCACCTGTCGAGCTCCGCTTGTGTTTTTATTTCCGCTACTATTATGAGTGAGCACGCTGTACAATGAATGATTGACTGGAGTTTGACTATGGAACGGTTGCGGGCTGAAAAGGACTCCCCTCATGCATTTTGCATGCAGGGATTCCGGGGAAGCGCTCGCTTATCCTAGATCTTGATCTCGCTAATTTCAATATGCGGCGGAAAAATACAAGGCCGCAACGGGTGTATAATCAAATTAGTTGTGTGTCTTTCCAGGCTGCACGAGGGGCATTTCCAGTAGCTGTTCCTCGTTGCTATTATATCCCAGAGCCGAGACTTATTCCTATGCTGATGGGAAGATTGTTCGTATAAATAATGGAACACTTATTTAGGGACTGTCAGATGGTACAATACATTCTGTACTGCACAGTGCTTTTGGGACAGGATGGCATGCAAAGCAATGGTAAAAGCGTGTGTAAAAAAAAAAAAAGAGTTAAAACTGCAATAAATGGGATAGAAAAAGTCATCAATGTTATTAACTGTTATAAATAATAATAATAATAATAATAATAAAACTCACTTGAAAGACAGCAACACACACACATTGGAGCACAAAACCAGTCTAAAGTCGCTAGGGTATATCTGTAGCAAACCAAAACACATTGCGTGGGTCAAAATTATAGCTTTTTCTTTCATGCCAAAAAATCATTAGGATATTAAGTTAAGATCATGTTCCATGAAGATCTTTTACAATTTCCTACCATAAATATATTAATACTTAATTTTTGATTAGTTATATGAATTGCTAAGAACTTTATTTGGACAACTTTTAAAGGTGATTTTCTCATTATATTTAGATATTTAAGCCATTCTGGGTGTATATGACTGTCTTCTTTCAGACGAACACAGTCAGAGTTTTTAAAAAAATGCAGCCTGGCTCTTCCAAGCTTGGTAATGCTGGTGGATAGCGGCCATTATTTTGAAGCTCCAATATATAATCCAATATATCCACAAGTAAATTAACCTATGTGTCTTTGGGGGGTTATCACATGTCCTTTGAAGCAGATCGATGGGTTTTTGAAAACAAAAATATTTCTAGTTTTCAAATTAGAATGTAAATAACTGACTAACTTTTTTTCATGAGAGAGCCACGTTTCCGGATTCTTGGCTGACTTTTTACTCAACGTACAACGTAAGTTGCATCATACATTGAGTCATAGGTCAGCCAGAAAGCAACTCTGCACTTTTGCGTAAAAAAAAAACAGAAGTCAGGCGAATATATCCGATTTACGGAGCTTCAAAATAAGTGCCACTATCCATGAGCATTACCAAGTTTGGAAGAGCCAGGATAAATATTTAAAAAACTCTGAATGTGTTTGTCTGAAAGAAGAAAGTCATATACACCTAGGATGGCTTGGGGGTGAAAAATTTCTGTTCAATATATTACATCTTGTTTAACAGCTTGCTATGCGCTCTAGAAAAATTGCACTAAAGTGCAATAAAATATACATTTATATGATAAATACTGTAATTATACTGTTCAAACGTGTATATATAGTAGGGTAACTATATGTGTAGTATTTAGTCAATAAATACATAAAAAGATAAAATCACCTTTAACCTTCACAATCTGACTTTTAGCCTATGCAGTAACAAGACATATCTCATGGCTGATCTACTTTCACTACCTGTTGACCTTTAAAAGAATTAATTAATCAGAAAATATTTACTTATTTGGCTAGTGCAGCATCTCTGACCTTTCAGTGCTGCCGATCCTTGAGAAGCTTGAGGAATTGAGCTTGGTTTTGGTGTGTGTGTGTGTGTGTGTGTGTGTGTGACCACTGAAGTCTGAGAAAATAAACAAATGCAAACAGGACAAACTGATCAATGCTCTGCTGAGTTCATGCAGGGGACATGGTGAGACTCACCAAAGACTGGCTTAACCAGCCGAGGCATAAAGACCTGCAGGAGCCGTGTGTGTGTGTGTGTGTGTGGCGCTAGAGGTCGGGGTATGTGAGATAAATGATCTGCCCGTCTGTGGAAGTATGAATGCATGTGAGAGTGTGCCAGAGCGTGTGTGTGTGTATGTGTTAGATGAGACACTATTGCCTGCTCAATTAAACCACTAACTTACATTGATCAAATCCACATCAAAGTACCTTCCCTAAATCCCGGCCCTTTTTTCCAGACATCTGGGGTATTGATATCAAACTGTCCTCTGAGACAGAAATGCTCAAGTGAAGCCGATATTTTTTTTCCAGAGAGGAGCTTTTGTGACCCAGCCTCACACACCCCGGAGTGAAGCGGAGAGGGATTACATGCTATAGACATTTCAAATCGGTTACAGACTTCACACAATACAACTCTGCAGTGCATTGTAATCATGAGTTATGAAGCACACCACAACAATTAATTAAACAACAATTTGAACATGGCATACACTCACATATGGATCAGTACATTATTAATAAACTATAACTTTAATATATAAATTCTGTAATGAGTGAAGAGGATTTCCACACTATAAAAAAATTCTAAAATAAAATAAATACACAATTGCAGCAAATTCAAAACAATATGTGATCCTGTAACCAAAGAAAAAAAGTACATTTATTTCTATTATATATATAATTATTATATTTAATATTATTTTAATAATGACAAATACCAACAGTATTAATAATAATAAATTAAAAATACTAATAATAGAAATACTACTAATAGCAATAATAATAATGGTTAATAATAAGAAGAACAGCAACAACATCAGCAATAATAACAATTTGGTACATGCCAAAATAAATAAATGAATACTATTTTTCACTCGGTAATAACTAAACTTCATTTTAATTTCTAATTTAATATTTTAATTTCTACTACTACTGCTACTACTTTAATATTACTTTTCCTTTATCCTTCTCCTTTTGGAAGAAATATTTCAGAATATATTTTATTATTTTGTATATATATATTTGAGAATATTTCTTATTAATATTAATTAATAATAATAAATATATATATACATATTAACACACACACACACACACACATACACCCACATGCATTTCAATAAATTTGTATAATTATTATTGCAATTATTATTAATAAGTGTCACTCTTGCCATGTGAATTAATGTACAAAATGTATATAAACACGCACTGATCCATATATTACTGTACAGTATGTAGGATGCATATTATAGCCCTGCAATTTCTGTGCTATTGTAAATATATGTCTGAGATAAATTTAAACTAGTTTTTGTGGAATCGTCTGCCTTTGTTTTGCATGTCTATAATTATTACATAAGCCTGCACAGAAATAGTGCTCTATGAAAATGCTTCGCCCAATATAAACCAAACACTACTCAGGCGAGACAAAACCTGCTTGTCTGAGAAACCCTGAGAGGTGAATTTATGAAAAAAAAAAAATCCTTTTATTGTGAATGTGTGCATACGGAAAACCACAATAATAATAAAAAAAAGTCTTGCGTGAACCCGTGCCCCTTCTGTCTGTCCCCAAGTAACATGCGGAGAGTATTTTGGTCGTAGTTCCACTGCGGCTTCCGGCTGATCTGTGGCCTTGACACCCTCATCCCCCCTTTACTTCCTCTATTGGCCCTGACGTACTTCCTGCCATCAGTCTGGCTCTTTCCACACACTCTCTCTAAAGTGTGACAGCGCTGAAGCTACTTTCACACCTCAATTTCTGTTAGTTTTTTATTGTTCATTTGTCTCAATCTTTCACATGCGGCCTGCAAATTGGCATGAAGTCATCACGCTCAACCTCCAGTGCATGTCTGACCTCAGAGCGGCCAGAGAGCGCTAACAGCATTACTTCTGGTTTGTGTGGTATTGAGCTGTCTGGAAGAGTCCGGGCCTGCTCACGCTGCCAAGAAAACAGGAATGCAACACTACGGCGGTTTGTCAGTGAGGGTGGATTATGTAAGAAAGCCAGGGAAATAGACTGTCCATTTCAGGGAGAATCAGGCAGGCAGGCCGTGGGATAATATGCCAATGAGAAGCCGTAGTGGTGTGTGTGTGTGTGTGTGTACACGTGCACTGTATCTTGCCTCTGTGATCTGGAAGTATTGAGTTCTGTCTTCAGATCTGTTGAGCTGCCCACCTAGATGGCATTTTAAAACATGTTGTCAACATTTAAGGCTGTTCTGAAAGTTTAAAAGCTGGATGTTGCTTCCTCATTTTAACCAAAGCTTGAATCACATGTCCTTCAAGGAAAAGCCAATCCCGGAATACACCGGAAAAAAAACTAGTTTATAAATGAAAGAGTTAATTTGCAAAAACAGATAACTGTTTTGTCATTGTGCTTTTCCGTTAATCTCAATCAAAGTGCAGTTGGGTTAAATAATGAAAAATAATAAAGAAAAAATTAATAAAGACTTTCTAAAGTGAATCGATGCGTTTGTTTAAGAAACATATCCATAATTACTTAGACTACAGCTAACCGTTCGTGAGAGAAAATAACTCTCCAGACAAGCAGGTGGCAGTAGTCTATATTTGTCACTTAAAAAATGACAACCAAAACTGGGCCTGCATATGTACAAAGTCCCTCTTGCTTACCATTTTGAATATCAATCATATCACTCATTTTCTTCATTCCAGACAGCCACGTTGTTATGAAAATATTTGTGTATTTGCATTATTAGATAAGATGAAGATGTAAAATTATAGCAGGCTTCTCTGTGTACACTTTAATAGTAAATAAGGTACAAAATAGTCCCAGTTGTTGTGCTTATGTATTATATAATCATTTGTTCCTTATTCATGTAATGGAGTCATGCCAATAAAGCTCATTTGAATTTAGTCCCAGCTGTCATGCACATAAAAGTCCACTTTTTTTTTTGTTTGTTTGTTTTGTGGAGCGCTCTATACCGATGGCAGCTAGGCAGCACACTACAGTATGTTTTGGAACAGAGCTTGAGTGTGGGAGAAATTCCTGAAATACACTTTGTGGGATAGTTGTTTTCTTTTCCATTAATATTTTCAACATTTCATAAACATGCTGCTCACATTCAGAAAAAGTAGTCTTGATATGACTTTGACCTTTATTTATATTTTTATGAGCATGTGAGATAAGTGGTATTACATCAAGCACATTCCTACAAGTTACAATTCAGACACGAGGAAAGAACACAATTCATAGTTTAATATTCTCCTCAATATTAATGTGCCTAAATACATTCTTTCTTGTTATACTATCAGAACTGGGACAAAAGCGAGCCATATAGTGTGTGAAGGCCAGAGGTCAACGCTGAGCAGCAGGCTGGAGGTGTCCTAGTCCTTGTGGTTTTGGGTGAGGAACTGAAGAGAAGCCACTGGTCCAGCCAGACCAAACCTCTTAACAAATGCCTGAGGATCCCAGTTACCTAGAAAACCAACAACAAAGCATTTCATTGCTCTTGTGAGTAACTGTATGATCCGTCTCACTGTAACATAAACCAGATACATGAAAATAACAACAACCTCTCTATATGACCCACTACTACATCCTATATCAATGAAAAAATCAACACAGCTAATATGTGCTCATCAAACTATTTCAATTACAATAGTTGAATCAATAAATAAATATTACCATTGTAATTGGTTATTATTCTGTAATATGTATTTTTTATTGTTATATCAAAAAAAATAAGCAATAAAATATGATTATTATTATTAGTGGTAGTAGTAGTAGTATTTGTTTTATTTATTTTTGATGTACTATACATAAATAAAACACTAAAACCTATTATTATTTTTATATTGCCGCTGTTATTTATTTTTTATTGCTGTAGATAAACATTGAATAAATTAATAAACAAACAAAAAGATAGATAGATAAAATGTGAATAATAAAATATTTTGTGTCTGGTGTTTGCTATTATTCATTCATACATTCATTGCTGCATATTAAATAAATGAATAAATAAAAATCAATAACACCATTATTAAAATAAATAATACAAATAAATAAAAATCAAATAATAATATATCAGGTATCCTGAAAGTAAAGCCTGTTCCTAGCAACTCCAAGCTCATGAGTTTGATTCCCACAAAGCATGAGCTGATTAAATGTGTATACAATGCAGTGAATATAGTGCAAGTTACTGTGGATAAAAGCATAAATGTAACTGCAGCTTAATGTATTCATTTTTCTAATAACAGTACAGGCTTTTGTCACAAAACTCAACCCACTGTCATTTGCATCATGAGTCCCTTTCGCTATTATCTGTACTTTTCGTGAGTTTTCCCGTGATTGAGCTTCTCCGGCTAAACATTTCAGTGTAGTCTTTACAAACGGTAACTGATCATGTTTAATGGAGAATCTTGTAATGGCGCACGTGTCTCAGGGCCTTGGTGGGCTGTGAATCACTGCGAGCGTCTCATCTCTAAATAAAACACACAGCCTGTCACAGTGCTGGAGGTGGCAACATGAGAGAGAGCGTTTTGGCAGGACAACCAGATAAATACCAGACGTAACTCCGGCTGCTATGACAATATCACTTCTCCAATTCCGGCAATAACCACATTCCTAAAAGCAAATGTGAAATCACATTTGGAATAAAGTGCCAACAAGCTGCGTCCAAGACCTAAAATGTAAAGTTCTGAATTTGGAAGCTCTTTAATTGTTCTTCTGTGTATATCAAGCAATCTGCAACTGGTGAAATTCTCTTTATAAAACTAGATGAAGTCCATGAGATAGTTAGAGATAATATCAATAAATAAATAAAATAATACTTCGTCCCTCCAACCTGTCAATAGGATATTACAGAACAAAAGCAAAGCGGCAACAATAACTATTTAAAATTACAATTTCTTCCGCTCGCTATGTGCACAGACAAACACGCGGCCGAGGCGGAAATGCTGTAGTGGTAAGGAGGGAAACCCCGTCCGTGCACACAGCACAGTGCACCACATCCTGGAAAGATCAAATGTGACTCTCTGTGTGTGTGTGTGTGTGTGTGTGTGTGTGTGTGTGCGTGCTTGTTTGTATGTTTGAATGCAAGTGGGTGTGAGAGTTTGCAAGTGTGATTTTAAAGGAAAATGTCATAGTTGTTTTCCACCGCTTCTTGTGGCTACTTTATAGATCACCAGACACTGTCTATGAACTATACACATTTAGCCATACATTTATTTAAATCATTTAGGCAGATGCTTTTAGCCAAAGCAATGTATATACACTTCAGCAAGTTTGTTCCCTAGGAATTAAAGTCGTGACCACAAAAGCTGGCTGCCTTGTACTTGTGAAAAAGAAGTGTGCTTAAAGGGATGGTTCACGTGAAGATGAAAAATCTGTCATCATTTACTCACCTTGAAGTCGTTCCAAACCTGTACGAGTTTGTTTCTTCTGTTGAACATAAATGGAGATCGCTAATATTACTAGCAACTACACAGTTCTTGGTAACCATTGATTTCCACTGTATGGAAAAAAGTACTAAGGAAGTCAGAGGGGATCAGAAACTGTTTGGCTACCCACATTCTTCAAAATATAATTTTTCATGTGTTTGTGTATGTGTGTGTGCTTTCTGTAGAAAAAGAAACTCATATAGGTTTGGAACAAAATTGAGGGTGAGAAAATCGTGACAGTTTTCACTTTTGAGTGTAATGTCCCCTTTAAAGTCTTCAATGTGCACTTGTAAAGTAGTTAAAAAAGTTTGTATTTTTAAAAGGAAAAAATCTGTACTTGCAGATAAAGATGAATAATGTCAAGTATAGAATAATGAATAACAATGAAAGTTTTTAATAATAATGATTTTAAAGTATATTTAGTTTACCACAAATGATATATATCAGCAGTTACACCTTAACCATATTCAGTCAAATGTAATAAAATTATAAAATTACAAAAAGATTCTAATTAAGTGAGTCAAAAAACACTCTAATTGCATTTAATGTACATGTAAACTATAATACAGTTTTATTTAATTATAATAACATGCAGTGTGTCTGAAAACATTTCATTTAGTTCAAATTTAAGAATATTGAAATTGACAAGTACTATTTTTAAGGTATATACAGTGGTGGCTAAAATTCTTAGAACACCAGACAGATCTGAAAATATTTACCTTTTTCATCAGTTCATAATGTTCATAAAACATGCAGATGGTTGCTCTGAGCACAACAAACATCAATGAAGCGAGTCATACTGTAATTACAGCAGCACATCTCTCTGGTATAGTATCAATATATTTCCTGAGAACTAATGTTATCCCATGCCTTCTTCAACTCAAGCCAAAGGCTTTCCCTTGGATGTACAATAGATCTGTCAAGTTTACTTCCCAACTCGCCCCACATTTGCAGGTAGTTCTGACAATAGTTTGTTTTATGGGTATTGTAACGGCCAATTCAACAACAAGGAAAACCTTAAAAACTCTAAAATTTTGGCAAACACTGTGCATTTTATATATATATATATATATATATAGAGAGAGAGAGAGAGAGAGAGAGAGAGAGAGAGAGAGAGAGACTCTGTGATGTTTTGTGAACTTAAAATGATACAGTAGCATCTTTTGTGTTCAGTCATGAAAGAAAATCATACAGGTTTCAAATCCCTTTAAGTTTTGATCAGTGAAGATTTATGCTTAACTAATAGAAACTGTTGTAAGTGCTGACTGTGAGATAGAGAGGTATGTGTGCATGTGACTCAGGCGTTGTGTGTGGAGATGTCAGGATTTTCTCTAATTGAGTGTTAGAAATGGAGTTAAGTGACCCGGCATTATGAGGTCATGTGACCTTTAGGCCTCTGGACCTGAGAACATGAGGAGATAATGTTCCGCCTCTGCAGATCACGACCCCTGTTTGACCCCACTACAGCTAGGGCATTGCGCACACACACACACACACACACACACACACACACCTGTACCTGGCCACTAGCAGACACTTATCATCAGATGTATCACATAATCAACAGTCCTCACGCAGAGGAGCCTGAGGCTATACACTTATATTAAATGCTATTTTTAATAACAACACAACATAATAATAGAAATAATCAAATAAATAAATATTTGTTTACGCAACAGTATTCCTGAGCCGAATGAAGGCATATCTAGTCACATTTTAAACATTTTAATAAACAAAAAAAAGCAAAAACCAAAGACATACAAGTTCTGTCACAAAACTTTACATGGCGCAGGCCGAGGTTCTAACTCAATGTTATATCTTCACATCATTATTCACTTGGCCCAGCTGATTGGTTTATTTTGGCATAAGCAGCCAATGAGCTTGCTGCTCAATATTCAAATACTTGGCTAAGTGCTTACTGTAGTATTTGCAGTGCACTTCAGAAACCCTCCACCTCCCCAGCTCCACCTGTATAGATGTGCTAAAGGGTTGATTTCCAGTATGCTATATATGGGGGTTATTTCATATACGTTATATGTCCAGCAGCAGTACTTCTACATGCTCACAGCAGCATGTCTGTAGATGTATTAGCAGGAACAAGTCTCAGTACTTGCTGTGCCGCAGCAACGTAGAAGGTCAATAGAGACCACAAACTGTTTATCATACTCACTCAATACATTACATGTTCAGTGTAAGTCTATGGAATTTCTTGCACTGTATTTTCATCTGAAAATTAATAAGTCTGATTGTTTTCAAGAGATATAGCAAACTTCTCCTCCACAACACAGCTGATTTACCGTAAAAGTGAAGTCTGCAGGACAAAAATATGCAGGATGAGTTCATACTATCTTTACGTAAGAGCAATAGTATGGCAATGGTAGCAGACATCACTAATTCAGACGGATCTAGATCAGGAGAACGAGTCTCCACCAACCAGACTGAATCACAACCAGTGAGTCACAACTAAACTATGCCTGGATTACGACAACGTGACATCAGTTCGATCCAGCGAGTAGGCAAGTGTTTGGTTGACCTGTTTATGCGCTGTTATAAAAATCGAGACATCATTCAATGTATACAGCTCACAGTTTATTCAGGACTCAAAAATAGGCTGGCGGGGAAGCCCCGATGTAAGCTGTGGTTAACTGGGGAAATAGCCCATCAGTTTCGTCCTCTGGCCTCTGCTAGTATTGGTAACAGGTTGTTGACAGCCCTCGCTTGATGTCATCATGGAGTCAAGGGGGCGGAGAGTGCTGGCTAACGCGCTGATTTACAAACGCTCTAAAAATAGCGTGCCTCTTTGTGTGTTTGGGTTAATTTCGTCTCTTTCCATTCCTCAATCTGTCGACTCATGGAAAACAGAGATAGGAAGTGGGGAGTGATGCGGCACTTTCTTCCTCCACTCAACTCCACCCTTTCTTGTCTGTCTTTTGATTTGAGCAATACAGGAAACACAGTCTGTAAGCTTGGTAAGATATATTTGTGTTTCGTGAGGCACACGTAAGGTATGCACTGTTGACAATGCGGCTGGACAGCATTATAGTTCACCCAAAAAACTGCCTCACGCTCAAATTGAGTTTGTTTCCTCATTGTAACAGATTTGGAGAAATTGCTTTACTTGCTCACCACTGGAAGCTCTGAGGTGAATGGGTGCCGTCAGAATAAGAGTTCAAACAGCTGATAAAAACATCACAATAATCCACAGCACTCCAGTCCATCACTTAACAAGTTCTTGTGAAGTGAAAAGCTGTATGTTTAAAAAAAAAAAAACATTATTAAGTTTCTTCTCAAATCAGAATTCACCAATCTGTATGTTTTAAACCATCTGGACTGTTTTTATTTGATTAAAGGTACTTGATATGTGCATATTTCTCTCCTGATTTAGATCAGAATGAAGGAAGCAATATTATGTATAATAGCCTTGTGTTTTAGTAAGTTACAAATGTCTTAATGATGGATTTGTTTCTTACAAACACACAGCTTTTTGCTTTACAAGATTATAAATGATGTATTGTGGTGGTGTGGATTACCGTGATGTTTTTTTTTAGCTGTTTGGACTCTCATTCTGATGGCACCCATTCACTGCAGAGGATCTATTGGTGAGCAAGTGATGTAATCCTACATTTCTCCAAAAAAAAACCCTGACATACATCTTGGATAGCCTGATTGTAAGTAATTACCAGCATGTTTTCATTTTTCATTCACTATAATATTAATGCAATATTACCAAAAAAATATATAGATTTTACTCTTATTTTTTGTTGTTGAAAATGTTTTAAAAAAATCCATATGAAGAGCGCAACAGGGATCAGAACATGTTACATGTCAAATTGGACCACTGGACCACTGGACCACAAAAACAGTCATAAGAGTGAACTATTCAAATTGAGATCTACAAATATATGAATATAAATATATACATGTAAATATATGTAAATATTTTCAAAATACATAATGTATGTGTGTGCATTTATATACACATAATAAATATACACAGTACACACACATATTTGACCCTGGACCACAAAACCAATCATAAGGGTCAATTATTTTTTAATAAAGCTTTTCAGTGATTTATGGTTTGTTAGACAATTTGGTCGAAATACAACTATCTGAAAATCTGGAATATGAGGGTGCAAAAAATCAAAATAGAAAAGAATAGCCTTAAAAGTTGTCCTTAGCAAAAAGTTTGAATATATTTATGGTAGGAAATTTACTAAATATATCCACGGATCATGATCTTTACTTGATTTCCTAATAATTTTAGGCATAAAAGAAATCATTCAATCATTTTGACCCCTACAATGTATTTTTGGCTATCTTTACATATATACTTGTGCTACTTAAGTCTGGTTTTGTGGTCCAGGGTCACAAATATAACTCAAAGGGCAAATGTTTTATGGTGTAGTTACAGCATCTACCAGCACTACGTGATGTGACGTGTTTTCCATCAAACATCTTTTCCATGTTAATCAGAGTTTTTGTCCTAACGTGATATTTCTAATTTAGAATGGTTTCTGTGATGTTGCGGCTGGAACAACTCAGGTGGTTATGTGCTTTATTCAAAGTTAAACGTGTCTAATATGAGTTTATATTTTGTATGACCTTAAAACCATACTGAAAGGAAAAACAGATAGAACTTGCTTTATTTTCACCAAAAGAATAAGAACCGCTTCGACATTGGGCAGGCGTTTTAATAGTAAGTGGCTGTATAGTGTGTAATATAATGTCAATTATATCGTTCTAGTCCTGAATTCTCAATTATATAGTCCTGAACCCTTTGTAGTAAAATTCAACAATATTACTGTTTTACTGAATTTTTGATTAAATAAATGCAGCCTTGGTAAACATAAGAGTTAAAGTGTACACATAAAGTGTGTGTGTGTGTGTGTGTATTTTGTAAACGAGACTGAAATAAAGATATTGTGGTATATCTGATGGGGGCATTACTGAATCTGAAGTCTGTAATACTGACATGCTTGCAGAAGGTGTCTGTCTGTGTGCGTTTGTGAGAAAATATTCAGGAGTTCTTGCTAATGTATACAGAGCTAATGCTAATGTATACAGAGATTTGTCAAAAACGAGTAACGGTAGCAGTCCACTCCAGCTCTGCCGACTCTCATCCTCATCAATCTCCACACAAGAGAGCTGTCAAATGAAAAACACTATATTCTGCTCTTGTGTAGCATTTTATAGCCCAATTATAATATTACAATAATGAAAAATCTCTGTAAACAATTTTCACTCAGAAACTGCTAGTAAATTTCACAATTATAGTGCCCCTGTTATGGGTTATGAAAGGTTAAAATTTTGGTTTTGGGAGTCACCAACAACAGGTTGACATGCATGAAGGGTCAAAAAACACTTTCATTTTCTTATAATATAAATTTATTTTTACCTTATTGGCTTAACGATTCAAGAAATGATTCATTTTTCCAAACCTCTCCTTTGCGTGACTCTAATCTACAGCCATTGGTCGATTTCATTTAAAGCAGTATTTGTGAGCTTTTAACGCTTCAAAAGTGGCAGTGCATTTTCATTTAGACCAATGTGAAAATCGAATTTTCCCAGGTCTGCACAAGCAGCAAGTAGCCGAGCAATACGTTTCATTTTGATGTCAACATGAAACGGCTTGGGAATCATTTTAAAAACGATTCGTTTCAGTGATTCAAAGTCGACAATAACTTTATACACGGTGCACTTTTCAAGTCCCCATGAAATCAAATTGAAAGTTTCTTTGGGTGTTAGTATTAAAATGTTAGTCTTAAGGTTATCTATAAGCCAGTGTGCTCCAAAACAGTGACAAAATTCACATTTAGAAGACATAAGTACAGTGGCCGAGAGGTGCAAAACAAATCACAATTCTGAAAACAAAATTTACAAAAAAAAAGTTACAAATGCAAATGCAAATCTAAAACACAAAAGAACAATTCTGAAAACACAACAACAATTTAGAAAACATCATAACAAGTCAGGAACACAACGACAAATCAGATAAACCGGAAGAGGTAGGCATCACCACTGACTGAACAAGACATCTGTCAATCAAGGAATACAGGAAGAACAGCAGACTAGCAGGTAGAAAGTCTTAAAGTAACAGTTTAAATATATTGTATGAATTACCCTATGTAACAAAAAAATATGCATGTACATTTGCATTGTTATAACTACTTATATTACTTTTGAGTCAGATTACAACATGGGAGGGTGTTTCTAATACAGTGTCTATGAGAGTGACCTGACTGTCTAACAGTTTCTCTCTCTTTATTATAGCTAAGTCATGAAAACACTATTGTGGCATTTTTCTTTTGCTATTTCAGAAAATGAAAGGCAGATGTGTGTTAAATCGGGATTTTTGTGGGGCAGGGGAGAATACAAAATATTAAGAGTCGAACAGTCTTTTTATTGGGAAAATTAAACTGCAACTGAGTTATATCAAACAGCATTGAGGGTTCTTTCACACTAGCACTTTTGGTGCGCACCCGGGTTCTGGTGTTAAAGTTCGGTTCCTTTGGATGATGAACGTTGTCTTCCGACCTCGCATGCGCACCCGCAAACCATACCAGAGTCCGCATAAAGGGTTGTGCCTCAGACTGACCTGAGATTGGCCCTGTAAACATTTCAGCAGTATAGGCCCGTGTGTCCTGTATTTCTTTTTTTATGCCAAAGTAAACAAATATAATAATATGCAAGTGATGACGCTGGCGCCTCCGTGTCCTGAAGAGCGCGCTTCGGCTTCTGTTGGATGCGTCTACAGCGCACATGTACTGTAGGTGAAACATTTTAAACTAACATTGTGATATGCTTGAACCGTTTTATGTCTATAGTTTTTTTTTTAGGCAAGTCGTGATGATTTGAGAAGGCATAACTATTCAAACATTGGATGATCAACTCGCTGCCGCTGGCCACAAAAGAAAAAAAAAAATTGATAAGCTCGTACCCTTGGAAGAAATCCTGCAGGCGCCCCTGTCTCTGAGGTACAGTTCACTTCCGATATGAACGCAATCAATCACGGAAATGAACCGTTATTAATGACATTATTTGATTAAAAGCAGCAGAGAGCTTTATTTCATTTTATCATCATTGTGTTTTCTGTCTTTTCATTTTGTTCTCAGAATTGTTCTTTTGTTTTTTTAGATTTGGATTTGCGTTTGTAATTTGCAAATATTTTTAATAAGTATGTAATTTGCAAATAATTTTGTTTTCACAATTGTGATTTCTTTTGCACCTCTCGGCCACTGTACATAAGTGTTCAAAACTTGCACTTCCGTCACTTCAGCGAAAACGGATCAGAAATTTTTTTGACGTCACCTCGTACTTCAGCGTCTCATCGAATCTTCAGACTAATCAGATACTCTCTAGAATCTGAAGTGCCCGTCCCCTACACTATAAAGGCCACGTACACATTATAATTTATCTTCATTTAATGCGGGAGTGAATAAATGATCGCTCCATGTGTGTACAGGACAAGACTGACTCCTGCATCTGTGATGATTGACACAGAGGAAACCATAGCAACGTACTGTAGTTATCAAAACAATGAAAGCCCACAGTTTAGCGATTTTTTTTTTTAGCTGCTGATAATAAAACAAACATCAGACAGAAGAGATGTGATAACATCCGTCAAACCGTACGGTCCTGTGACCTCATCATCAGCAACCAGTTGTTAAGTTCAGTTCCATACACACTGCAAAACATTTCTGTGAATGCGGTTGTTACTACCTGCATTTTGCGGGAGTTAATTCAGTAGTAGAATGCGGTTGTCCCTCCGTCATCTTTTTAAATTGCTCTAAATTGGCATTGTTTTTATTATTTAATGTTTTATTTCTTATCGTTGTGTACAGCGCTTTGTGACTGTTTGTCTATGAAAAGCGCTTAACAAATAAACTTTACTTACTTATTTACTAAACTGTGTGTGTACAGATTAGGATTAAGCACTAAAAGGTAAAGAAGAGCAGTGTGTATGTGGCCAATTCAGTCAGTGTAAATATGCTTTTGATTGGGGCAAATGAGGTCTGGTTTGGGGTAGTGTCATGTGAACCACAGCAGCGCTCACAGTCTGACTGGACTTTGTCTCCGGTCCTGAGACATGATGATTATGACCACTAGTAAGAGTAAGAGTTTCATATTAAATCTAGGGATCATCTAGACTGTGGCTGTCAAATGCAGCTTCACTGAGATCAACGGCTCTGGCCAGAGCAGATATAAACACAACGTACTGGATATTTTAAAAAGGGGACGGGGCTGCTCGATATGCCCTGCCCTGTCTTCCTGTTTCAGTTGAAATTACGTCACCACATTGAATACCTTTTCAATAGTCAAGGCTGTTTGAACCTAAAACATTTGTTATTTAGTGTTATCATTCAATACTGTTTTTGAATTGCGGTCAAATGATGTTTTATGGTGTAGTTACAGCATCTACCAGCAGGGGCTAATGCTCTTTCCAACAGCTTGCTTTATTTTCACCGAATGAAATAAAGTGGAAAGCCGCATGCCCAGACGTGTGTGGCGTGGCAGGTGCTGTTGGACCCTGGTCAAGGAGGTTTTGATTAATGACTGAATCAGTTAGTGGGAGGAAGACTCATGTGGGTCCATTACTACTCTGCAGTGCTGTTAATGGCTTCAATTACAGCCCAGTAACCAGTGCTGAGCTCACACATTTCTGTTCAAGTGGACTACGAGGCGGTTTCTCTTAGGAGTCTCGATGAAAGTGCATGGGTCCTGTAGAACTGAGCGAAGGAGGAAAATGGTTATTAATTAGCCAAACGTTCAGTTACAGTTACATATCTCTGTGGGACTTCTAGGACAGAATCGCACTTTTATCACTAGATATACACATCAAAACTCAATGGTCAAAACATTTGTCAGTACTCATTGTCAGTGGCGCAAGGTGGAGGCATCATTTGGCTTCCTTAAAAGGCTACTCAATCCAAAAATTAACATTTTGACATTAATCACTTACCCCCATGTTGTTCCAAATCAGTAAAAGCTTTGTTCGTCTTTTTTGTTCATCAATTTAAGATATTTTAGATGAAAACCGGGAGGCTTGTGACTGTCCCATTGACTGGCAAGTAAAATACACTGTCCATGCCCAGAAAAGTATGAAAGACATCGTCAGAACAGTCCATCTGCCATCAGTGGTTTAACCATAACGTTATGAAGCGATAAGAAAACTTTTTCTATGCAAAGAAAATAAAAATAACGACTTTATTCAACGTAACGTCACCGTAGCATCACCATAAGACCATTAGCATGGACACAGACAGTGTACGCTGTTCTGTGTCAGTCGTAATGCAAGGATACATGTATTTACACTTGGATTTGTACAAAAACAGCGTATCCTTGCATTGATTGCAACAAAATAATTAAAATTCACTTTATAAGCCAAGGAAAATAATACCTTATGATATTTAATCTATACGTTGTGTTCTGTTCTTTTTGACAAGAGAGATGATTTTTTTAGTGTTACTGGACTATTTAATAATTCCTGTATTTTGGGGGGATTTTTGGCATTTCTTGTTACATTTTACACAATTGTAACAGTCACAACTGACTGGCCTATAAACAATTGCTTAGAAATTTCTTTTTGCAATATTTTTAACAAATATTGGATTAAATCTGGTTAATTAAATTGCTGTGAACATTGTTAAAAGTTTTAGTTTAAGTTTTTTTCACTTAAAAACCAAGGTGTGTAAGCTAAGATTAACAAGGCCTAAAGTCTAATTCAAGGCTGTATTCATCAGTTATATTGTGAAATATTATTGGAATTTAAAGTAACTGGTTTCTATTTAAGTATATTTAAAACAGAATTTATTCCTGTGATCAAAGCTGAATTTTCAGCATCATTACATGTGTCACATAATCCTTCAGATATCATTTTAATATGCAGATTTGCTGCTAAGGAAACACTTTGATTATTATGATTATCAATCATGTGCTGTCAACAGTTGTGCTGCTTACTAGTTTTCTGGAAAAAGAGGTAAATTTTTATATGGCTTCTTTAACTGTTGTGTTTGAGCATTTTTAATGCTTTATTGTTGTTGCATAAAGGTTAAAAAATGATCTTGACCCCAAATGTTTGAACGGTAGTACATATTAGGAGTTCCACAGTGATCTATCATGTTACTTTTAAAAGTAACATTCTCTCCCACACTGTGTGATACTTGTCACCTGAAATGAACCTAGAAGACACAAAGTTATATCAACACAGCCAATGAGGTTTGAGTGTTTTCACGTTCTCATGCATACAATACACAGTATTGCGCAGCTATGTTCTCAGTCTCCCAGTCCTCCTGTCTTAACAGATCTGAGTCAGTGTGAGTAGGCATGATCTGTGCAGCAGCAGAGAAGTGCTGACTCTGAGATGTGCTGCACTGATTACAGACCGACTTTTCTCGTTTGAAGTACTCACTCTTCAAAGACCAGCGCTTGACTTTCACTCGGCTCTCATTGTCTTAGTCTATGATGCTCAGCTGCAACTGTGAATTATATATAACCTCACTGATGTAGTGCGAAGGCACAGAGTTCATGAAGTATACGGACATACAGACTGTTTCCTGCGTTGACGTTAAATCATTCGCACAGGGAGGTGGATTATTAGGGTATCCAACAACATTTAGAATTTTACAATGATATTAAGGCAGGATAGCTTTATTATATATATATATACTGTGGGTACTGGTGCCCAAAATGGGGGGGAAAAAAGTAAATGATGTTTATCTGAAAGTGTAACCATGAAAACTTTTTTTTTGTTTTTCCTTAAGGATCAAATAGGTTTTCTTCGGGCTTTGGGTTGGGTTAGTGGATTGAAAATATTGTTTGGTCAGTATAAAAGTAGAAAAATAAGAAATAGAAATCATATGGAAAGTCTCCACAATTCCCAGAAACCAAACATACATGTGTGTTTATTTAAAATATTTTAAATTGCATTCCTAATTTTTTATTAGGTGTCTCTAGAATAAAAAAAATAAAATAACATTTTAAATCTTTGTTTTTTTTTTTCACTTTTAGTTACCAGTTGTTATGGTTTTATTGCCATTATTAGTCTTAGTTAACTATAACAACCCAGTTTTTTCCTTTTTTTTTTTTTTTTAGCATTTTTAACACCTAATACCTAGTTAAAACATTTTAATCCTTAATAATGTCATATTAATTAAGAAAAACTTTAAGAAAATTACATATTTGTTCCCTGAAAGGACTTTCAACTACTAGCATTTTAAACTTAGAAAAAGAAGGTAAAACACACAGAGGTATATATAAAATAGTTTTATCTTATTTATTTATTAAAATGCCAAAGAAAACTAAGCAGACTGAGGCAGATATTAATCCCCTTTATTTATTTAGGTTAATATTTATTTAAAACCAGTTTTGGGGAAAGTTACTTTTAAAAGTAATGCACTACAATATTGTGTTAATCCCTAAAAAAAGTAACTAATTATGGAAAGTAATGCATTGCACTGCTTTCACATTACTTTTTAAATTTGGGCAAGGCTTGCTTGTTTGTTTTTAATATAAATATTAAATATTTCCAATATGAGGAAAGGAGAGCCGTCAGTCAATTAATGGGGAAAAAAGTAACTGCCATTACTTATTTGACAAAGTAACTTATTTGGATTACTAGTTACTAGAAAACATTACATAGCATCATTGCCCCCGACACTATTAGTTAACTAAAATAAAGCTAAACAAAAATAAACATTACTTTAGCTCTTCTTCACATGTACAGTAAGTAGTTATTTTTAAACAATTACTATGCCACGACACTTCAAAATGAACAGCTGTGCATCATTTTAAAATAACAGCACCAAATACTTCAACAAAGAGTTCATAATCTCTCAATTCACAACTCGTGTGGCGCAGGTAAAGCATCTGAATGAAAGCTGGGCTCCCACACACTCAACGCTGAGAGAGATAGTAAAAATATCCCTCTCTGAGACGATTACACTGGCAGCGTGTGTGTGTGTGTGTGGGCAGCGTGAGTGAGTGAGTGAGTGTGTGTGGGTGGGGGGGTGTTTAGGGAGAGTACAAAGCAGTGGGTTGTACGCCCTGTGTTTGAGTCTGAAGGCCAGCATGTAAACGTGTGTGTGGAGTGCCAGCTGGCAGCTCAGGACGCTGGGCCCTTCGTGCCCATTTGCCACCTCCGCTTGGCTTGACCCGTGGCCTGTGAAACCCCTGGCACCGAGACGGCCATTGAGAAGGATACGGGACACAGAGGAGGCGTGGGGATTCCCCACCAACACACATCTCTCATGCCCACTGCCGCCCGCATGCCACCCATCGCCAATTGTGTAACAACCAGCTGTCACTGTCCTTTGCGTGACCCACATTTCTCTTCCTACCCACACACACACACACACAGAGCCGAGGCCGAACGGCAGGCATGAAGCTCACCTCTCCCTGTACGCTTAAAGATCAAAGCCCGGGCTGAAATTGAGTTGAGCTCAGCGTCAGGGGAAATGGAGAATCACCATTAGAGCGCTGTGTGTCGAGCGAAGAGTCGGGGAAGTGGAAAATGATCATTAGATGTCTCCACACCCACAGTCAAATGCTCCAAACCCTCCAATTAGATAAATTATTCAATCAATGTCAGCGGAACATGAGAGATGGGGACTGGTTACAGGCCACACACAAATCAAACACACGTTATGTAGTCAGGACCACCACATAGACGCAGATGCGCTCTGTTATTAGCGGAGTTTGTTCATGCAAGCTTCACTTTTACTAGTCATTTATTTATATAGAGGTTGATACAATGAAGATTGTTCTGAAGCAGTTGAAACGTTTAGGGTATCACCCTAGATTAAGGCCCAATTCTAACTATTAACAAGTAGATAATAATTACTAGCATATTGGCTGTTTATTAGTACTCATAAACCACATATTAAAGTGCCTCTATAATGGATTTTTGAAAAAGATTTTTCATGCAGTGTGTAACTCAGCTCTATGAAAACATCCTGCAAAGTTTTAAATCTGAAAGTGCAGCATGTATAATGATATAAAGATAGAGTCGACTCCAAATCATTGAAACCATCATCCCAAGCCATTTCATATTGCAGCTAACTTGCTGGTCTTTTTGTTGGTCTGAATGAAAATGCAAATTCATTCTTTGCCACTAGATGCTGCTTTTGGAGTGGTAAAAATATCGGTTTCCCTGGTAACGCTGTACACAAAGCAGCACTGCCCTCATTTTAGACCATTTAATAAGCATCAAATTATAGTTTATTGAGGCAAATGTTCTTTGTGGAATCCCTGATGTCAGGCCCGCTGCAATTTTAGAAAGTTAGTCACACTTTAGTTTAGAGTCCAGTTTTCGCTATTAACAAACAATGGACTATTATTTTGCTTCAGTAAATTATATATTGTACAATATGGTCATGCAGAGTATGTGCTTTATAAGTACTAATAAACAGACAATACATTAATAATAGGCATGCTAATAAGGAATTAGTTAATACTGAGAATTAGTACCTAAGTAGGTGTTACCGGAGGGTTCAGCCAAGCACTTGCTCAGTTCTACAGGGGTGTTAGAGAGTGCTAAATACCCTCAATTGAAAGCGAATGCACACTCAGTTGAAGATCTGGCAAACTACCCAGTGCGTATTTTTTGTTTGTACTCTGGTCAGCATCAACAGTTACTATTTACACCATGATTTTGCAACGTTGTAGCCAATCGCAGATATATGTGGTGGTGTTTTTTGTACGCAATAAAAAATGTTGTTCAGTATAGTGATTTAATCATGGAATCGTGCCTGGCCAAGCCTCCACAGATAGCACATGTTCAGAGCGAGATCCAGTTCAAGGACCAAAAATGTGTGTAATCTACTGAGATTGGGCCATATCAACCAGTAATTTAATTTCCAGCATTTTATGACTGTCTTTAATATAGTTTCACAACTGATCGTTTTGTTTTGGTACTTAAATTCATAAAGGAAAAAAAAAAAGTTTTTTTTTTCTAAATGTTAAATGTTGCCCATGTTGGCAGCTAACATTTAAAATGGGTACTTCAGTCCAAGTTCAAGATAATGGAGTTGTTTCTTCTGCTCCTCAGAGGACATGGGTTGCCAGATTTAGGACAAGAAACAGGAACAAACACAATTCACAAAAGTAGGCAACGCACCTTAAATTTTAAGTTAATGAGGTGTTTTATCCAGCCTGATCTCACGGCAATTCATACATATTTTACGAGGTGGCCATTTTGTACGAATTTGTACAACCTCACACAGTTTTACTAAATCATATATATTTTACAAATCAAGACAAATCACACGAGTGAGGTTATACGAATTAGACACCTCGTAAAATATGTACTAATTGGTTGTGAGATAATGTTGGATTTATTTGTGTTTTAATATTCCTCTATACAGACTTTTAGATGGATGCCGAGGCTTTTTAGGTCAGGTAAAATCTGCATTCTCTGAACAAGTTCGTTTGCTGGCCACCATGGTAGCATTTCACTATATTTTCCACCAACTGGCAACTCCAGGGGGGGGTTGAAATACTATTGGTTAAACTGGCAGTGGGCGGAGTCACACAGACTAAAACAAAAACAGACATTCCGACACGGAACGACACTTCAAAGCAGGATAACTGTATGTAAACAATTATGTCAACTTGTTTCTGAAATATCTGCAAACATCTTAAGTTATTTTTATGCTTTAGTACAGTCAAAACATTTACATACCCCACCTTTAACCCAGTGTTAAGAAATGCACAGTGTGAAACAACATCTTATACCCAGGAATAACTGTTATCCAGGGTGAAATGTAAATTGAGGGCTTTTGCTTGTTTAACATTGCTCAGAATTTACCAAGGGTTAACTGTATCAAGTTTAAATAATCTGTGCTATGAACATTGCACATACCTCAAATCATGTGGGTTGTTTGAGAAGGTGGGATATTTTAAGCAATCAGTTGATATTTTTGCCTAGCGGACAAGCTACTCTTTTGACTAGAGCCAGTAAGGAACTGCCTTCCAGAACAGCCTAGAAAACCCCCACAAGTTTAGAACCATTCATATTTTCTGCAAACATCTAGTTTAACATTTATTTTGACATCACACACAAGTCCTTCTACTCAGTGATGTAGTTAATTATATTGTCTCTGGTATATTGCAGTCAAAAACAAAGGAGCAGTATTATTGTTAGTATGCATTATGCATGGAGAGGGATTGTAATATCTTCTGATTTAACTTTTTAGGGCTGATACACAAAGACTGTTGGAGCAATTTGATCAGAATACAATAGACTTACAGGAAATGACTGGAGGGGTCCGCTGATGACATCATTTTGGCCTGATCAGAGCCAATGAAAAATACTAATGAGAAAATGATTAGGAAATCAAATTAGGCATCAAGATAACAATATATGTTTTGGCAAAGTCAGATGGGATTTCAGATGGGATTAGAACAAGACCTGGACAAAAATCATTATTTGTTTGCTTATTTTAGTTTTAAATAATGTCATGCTACAAATGATGCTTAATAAAACATTATTAAGAGGTCAGTGCTTTGAGTCAAGACTCTTCTTGTCATATTAGGATGACTTCCAGTCTGCATCGTGTCCTGATCCCGTTAGAGATACTATGTGTAATAAAGGACAAACAGCCATAAAACAAAATGGCCTAGCAGTTAGCATGTGACCAAACATATGAAGCTTCAGTGCTCATGTGAGCTAATGTTTATGCTATCTTTACCAATCATTGTCTGTCTTCTACACTTTCTCTGCTATAAAAGAAGCAAAAATCAACAAAACAAAATGGAAAGAAGCCTTTGGCTTTATTGTGTGTGTCTATCCTCAACAGAATATATTTATTTATTTATTTATAGGACGGTTGTCTTTCTCTTGTACACTTTTGAAAATAAAATAAAAATAAATCCAATACATTTTTTTTTAAACTTTTGAAAAACTTTTAATTGGATTTATTTTAATGTCATTTAATTTAATTTTTAGATTTAAGAATTAATTATAAAATGAATTAACTGATTACTGAGCCAATCACAGGTACACAGAGAGATATTATTGACATGTAAAGGTTTAGCCATATCCAGAGGACTTTTTATTCTTTTCTTTCTCGTCACAGTGAAGGCACTGAAATGGAAAAATCAGAAGACAAAAGCTGTAATTGTAGCATTGTATTACAACAACAAGTGACTCTATCAAGGTACAATTAATAAAAGTAATCTCTTACATGTGAATCTGTGTTTTGAAAAACTTCTGTCGATAAATTAGTTTGTATCTCTGCTGCATAATGCTGTGTTAAATTCAATGAAGACGTTTTTTGACTTTTTGTTTTTATAAGATACTTGCACCCACATAATTCAATTTATATCTCGTATTTGTGACTTGTTTTCTCACAATTCTAAATTTACATCTCGCAATTTTGTTCAGCAAATTTTTATCTCACAATTATGACATTTTTCCTCCCAATTGCAAGCTAATTAAAAAAAAAAAAAAATCCATCCATCTGGAAACAAGCTTCCATAAGAAAGAGTAAATAGACATGAATAAATATGTCTCATGAGCATGGCAGAAGTGGAAGGGCAGGTGTATGCTGCTGGATAAACACAGCTCATAAAGCAGACACACCAAATGCATTTACATTTCCCTGATTAAATTGACTCACTTAAGTCCGATAAGCTTTGGAAACTGTCTTGGTCCTCAAAGATCAAACACTTCCTATAATTCATGAGGCCATCTGTACAGGAAGCCACATAGGCAGCTGAAACCTACGGAACCTTTCAGTAGGTACAGAGACCAACGGAAAAGCTTAATTAGTAATAAAGACAACTAGTTCAAGTAGTGGCTAGTACAAGTACTGAATGTGACAAATAGTGTCATTTGACCAATGCAACTTAATGTAATTTAAAATGTAATTATATCAATCATGAAAGCAGGTCACAGTCTCTGTGTGTGAAGTATGAAAAGCAGTATGATAGACGTAATAATAGTAGTCTGTGAAATGCAGAAATGTAACATGTAAGAATATATTAGTTTGTATTTAGTCACTTCACCTATTTTATGCGATCAATCATTCAAATATAAATGTTAAATTACAGAGCAATTACATAAAATATAAATTAGAGGGAAATATCAATGTCTTGCTCTGCGGTATTTGTCATTTCATGTCGAGATGTTAATTACAAGTTATGCAGAATGGCAAGACTGATATTTTCAGGAAAATCAAAAATAGGTGGTTGCACAGTATGCTAGTTTGTGTGTGTGTTTTAGACATGTATTTCAAGTTATAAAGGGATAGTTCACCCAAAAATATAAACCTATGTGGACTTTTGTTTTATTTTATATTTTTTTTCATTTAGCACAATGTTCATGCTGCTATTTTATAAAAATATTAAGTCATCTGGCTGTCAAACTACAAAAAAGCACCATCAATTTCAACATTTTTTTTAAGATTACTATATAAAAGAAGGTCTGAAAAACTTGATGGTGAGTAAATGACCCCATATTTTTTGGGCAAACTATCACTTTAAAATGCATAACCCCAGTGTGTTTGTGTGTGTGTGTGTGTGTGATTACCCCGTGAGCTGTTCTCCTGTGGGCTGAGGGACAGGCTCTGTCCTTCAGGCTGCTCAAATACAAGGAACTGGTAGCGGTGGAGTCCAGTGCCTTGGGGTGGAGTGGGTCGGGTGTATGCTGAAGACAAAGAACAAGCACAGATCTCTTTTAGAGCTCCTCCAGAGTATTCATTTAATTGTTACCTACTGGAATCTATTTTCAAATGTTTTATGTCACAGAGAAATAGATGTGCTTCTCCACCACATGCTGCAGTAGGGTGTTTTTTGGGTGGTTACTAGAGCACACCCAGCCTTAGATGGCACACCCCTTAGATGGACGGCCAAAATCTGCTCACTGCTCATCTGATGCACACTTCACATTTATTCTGTATACTTTGGCTGGTTTTACACAACATTAGGGATTAAGGGCAACTAGGCTTTTAATTAATCCACCCAGAAAACAAAGTACCAGGTTGACACAACAAGTACTTATAAATAGTACGTAATTGCAGGATTTGACGATATTGAGAGACATCAGATTTTTGTGCAGATATGAATACAGTACTTTGTTTTCAAACTTGCAATTCAAAAGTTTCTGATAAGATTTTGTAAGGTTTTTGAAGGAAAAGTCTCTTCAGCTTACCATGGCTGCATTTATTTGATTAAAAATACAGTTACAAATATTGTATTTTTAGTTTAAATGTATTTAAATAATGTATTTTATTCCTGTGATGCAAAGCTGAATTTTCAGCATCATAAATCCAGTCACATGATCCTTCTGAAATCAAAATATGCTGATTTGGATACATTCTTTCTCTCACTCTCTCTCAGGATTTTTCGATGAATAGAAATTTCAACTTTATTTGAAAAATAAAAAACGTTTCTAATTCATCCTTGCTGAATAAAAGTATTAATTTCTAATCAAAACACATCATGTTCTGCACAAACTTTAGCGGAATCTATGGAAGTCTGTTTCTGTCATTGAATACAAAATAAAACTGGTATTTGTGACTTTCATCTTACAAATATAACTTTTTTTCTTTTTTTTCACAATTCTGACTTTATTTCTCACACCTGTTAGATATAAACTCACAATTGCGAGTTATAAAGTCGCAATTCTGAGAACATATCAGTCTTTTTTCCCCTTAAAACTGGACTTTATAACTCACAATTGCACGTTTATATCTTGCAATTCTGACTTTATAACTTGTGATTCCGAGTATATATCTCACAGTTCTAAAAATTTGCAATAACCTTTTTTTATTTTGATTTTTTTCATTTGTTTATTTAGCGGTGGAAACCGAAGCCATTGTTTTATTTATAAATATTGTTTACTTTTATCAGTCTATTACTGTTGAATGATGGAATATTTCTAATCCCGCCACTAAATGGTATGCAAACACAGAACAAACTGTGATTGGTTGATGTCAGTCAGACGGTCTCTTCTTGTCTGAGTGGGCGGTTCTTGGCCAGCAAGTGCTGCAAAGGGAATCTGACTTTTTGCCATCTAGTCAAAGGTCTGGCAACACAATACTAAAAGATGTCAAGTTTAATATTTCAGATTAGAGGTCAGATTAACTCCAATTGCACAACTGCAATAATAACACATGCATATTCACACAGAAGAAACACTCACCGGATAGTTCGACAGCGCTGGCATCTCCTCTTCGTAGTGCTTCTCCCTGCAGTAGACACACGAGAGAAGAAACAGTGTTTATGAAGTACAAAGACACTGCTGTACATGCGCCATTGTCTTATATTCATTGCTTCTAAACAAAAAAAAAACAAACAATGCGAGCCCGGGGACGTGTTGTGATTTTCTCCCTCATTCATCACCAAGGGCCACACAGCTTAACTCCAGGAGCCTCACCTAACGCAGCTTAAATGTGTCGATGACAGGATCCCCCGTATTTAATATCCTCAGACAAAGCCAATTCCCAGGCAAATTAAGTGAGTGATTGGATTTCAGAATAGCAAATTCCCATATTATTAATTGTATATTAAGTTTCTGTTGCCTAGGAACAGAGATTCACGCCGAGCTTTCTATGAGTTGAGTTTTTTTCCTCCCCCAAAGGGCACTCCTATATTTGTCGTGTTTAAACCCATATCCTCAAGCAGATTTAATGCTGCACAGTTTTCACTGTAAATAGTCCACTGGAATGTTTGCCTAATAGATCTGATTCCTCTGTGCTGAGGCTATAGATTACTGCAGTTTAGACTGCTTCATACAGTAGCCCTGTGAAATAAAAGCTATAAAAAAAAAAAAAAAAAGGAAGCACAATGAAAAATACTGAGAATGTGCTCAAAACCTATTTTCAATGGGAAGTCCCCGCTGATAAATGCCTAACATGGTTTGTCAGAGTGTCAGCAGTCTGTTATTGTCAATCAAGCAGAGCCTGTCATTGAAACGCACTGCTCTTTACCGCCCCCTTCAGGATGATGAAGGGACTGCAGGGGCTCACCTTTTACTTCAGAAGGGTCAGGAAATGCGATAAATTGGGTCCAACACTGTACTTTATTGCTGTAATTTCACTAATGAGAGCCAATTGACTGGATGTTAAAGGGGTGTCTGTATGACAGGTAAGTTAATGTTTACTCATAAGCAGAGTAAGTTGTTATAGTTTTATCAAAGATTATGAACACTTCTTTGCCTACTGTAATAACGTGCACTGATGATTCACGCACAGTGAGACCAGACATGTGTATTAATAAAGTAAACAGCATCAATTTTTATATTATGTTGACTTTAAATATCTGTTACGAGAAAAACCTGGCCGAGAAAAGCAGCAAATAGATATATACATTATAAAAATACTTAAATATAAAATGACATCACATAATTGTAGAGTCCACAAGTGAGAGCAATTACATCTTAAGCTTTAAGGATAAGTATGACAGACGTAGTCCGTGCAAACCAGGGTTATTACAGGTAACTAAAAATAAAACCATAATTTTTTTTTTACTAAAAATATTATAAAATACACACACACACACACACACACACACACACATATATATATATTTCATTGTACATGTTGGATTATTTTGATTTAGTTAGTGTATATATATATATTTATATATACATAACTTCTGCACTAAAATAAAAACATTTAGAAATAAAAATGACCAAACTAACAAAAATTACTAGAACTTAAAATTATAATAAAAATGTAAAACTAAAACCTAATTATTAATAAAATAATACTGTAAAATAATAATAATTATAATATCTCTGTACTGAAGTATCTCTGATATATATGCACATATGATTACATCTGAACATAAATATGAGTTGATATGAGTATATATATATATATATATATATATATTGCTATTGCATCTAGCTATGAATGCAAATAAAGGTCAGAATGCAGCATTTTTAAGGTGACATGCTGCATAATGAGACATGGTGCGAAAACAGCGTCAAAGACAATGAACTTCACAATGCCACTTTGCTGCATTTGCAACAATTAGATTCAAAGTAAGAAGTGGCTTTATTTAGAAATCCCAAAGAGTAGCGCTGCCGCGTGTTCTTGAGCTCCATCGTCATGGCAACAGGTCGTCAACAGTGCTGGGAGGGTGAAGCGCTCGTTTTGGTTTCCCACTTGGTCTGCTTCAAATATTCTCACTCGCCCCGTTACAGAAAATCAGCGCTCCTTTGTGCTGATATATTTTGGGGAGAGTGATATTCACACTTCGCAACAAGCATAGAATTATTAAACATCAGTGAACTGATGGGCATATTGCGCACAGATGGCAACATACTGCATTACTCGCGCATAGAGCCATTTTAGGATGCCAAACATCATTAAAAACCTCTTGCATTATGGTGCATGAAGAGCTGTACAATCTCTGGGGATGTTCGAGACTTTGAAATGGGACCCGGAATGTGTTTGACCCGCTTGAGTCTCACACAGGTGCAGTGGGAGGGAAAAGAGTCACACCTATTTTTCATGACATTTACACCTGAAGGACCAGCGTTCACTGAGAGACGGGATGTAGGACGAGCTGCAAATGCAGACAATTTGAGTGAATGTAGTGGAGATTTGATCACCCACCTCATTACAAACATATATGAATCTTTTTCTGACGTGAAACAGAAAAAGTGAATATTTGAAGAATGTCCTAGCTGCTCTTTTCCATGTAATAAAGGCAAACGAGGACAAAAATGCAGGATATAAGTGTTCAATTTGGTCGATTTAATACTACTGTATATTTCAAAGCCTTCTGAAATGATAAGATGAGGACACAAGATAGTTTAATCACTTTTGGTGCTTTTTGTTATGATTTCAGATCACTTCAGTCCCCGTTCACTATCATGATATGGTAATCAACAACCAGAATAATCTTACATTGTTTTTTTCATTTTAGATTCCAGAGAGCAAAATAAATCATTAAGGTTTGTAAGTATGCAGATGAACAAAATGATAAAATTATGCTATTTATTTATTTAAAGACAAGATACTAGTAGAGGTAAATAGACTACAAAAATAACCATACTTCAGTTGATTCATTATAGTACATTAAGACAAATGTTTGTGTTGCAAGTTTTCAGAGATCCTTAATCATGCAAATAATGCATTGTCTAATTAAACACAAAAATAGTTTGCATACATTTCCAGAACTGAAATCTGAATACTAGATAAAGCCATGTTTAAACTTCTTGTTTTATTCTGTTGACATATTAAATGTTTTTACACAGGGGATTGTTTTGACTCCACAGATCAGAAAATATGGTCATAAATAAATACATTTTCACCATATATTTACATACACATGCTCTCACTTGCACACACACCATATTTTATGTATGTACATATATAATCAATATAACTTGTACTACAACTGAAACCTAAATATGCAAATAGGTAAAGTGTAATAAAACAAACACTTGTGTGTATATTTTGAAGGTGCTCTTTCCAGTAGTCAGAAAACAATACAAGTTATACAAGTTATCTATAAGCAAAATATGCAAAAATCTGTGCATGAAAAACAAAGGTGTCCTTGTTACATATGTTACATACACTTACTCATATAACAACAATAAATTAGGCATAATTACATGCAAGTAACCCTAAGCCAAGCCCTAATTCTAACCCTAACCATATAGTGAGTACATGTAGTTAATTACTATTACTTAGTACTTAAATGTATAATTACACTTTAACAAGGACACCTTAAAATAAAGTGTAACCAACAAAGGTTTTGCATGTATTATCTTGCGATAAAGGTATTGATACATGAGAGTAATAGATTTGATTTGATTAGAATGAAAATATAATCTGAATCCAGTGGCGTTGTGTGAATGTTTCAAATAAAAGCCATTCATACAGAGAGTCTACGCAGAGAACACAAGACAACACCCCTACACAAACACGAGCGTAAACGCATCCTCAAAATAATAGTGATTCTAAATCAAAATAACAGCTCTGGGGAGCCATTCTCATCATGAATAAAGTCGATGACTTAACAAACCAGTAAACAGCGGATCTACTTCAGTCAGTAAGTGTTTTTCAGAGTCACGTGGCCGTCTTTGAGGGCTCTTAAAATTCTCCACAGTGAAGCAACACAAAAGCACATCACCAGTTTGTGAACAAAAAGGGTTATGCACACACATATTCAACGAGCAGCGGTGCACTGGGGCAGCCGTCTTACTCCCGATCCTCTGTTCTGCTTTCACTGTGGGTAGCATGTGGTTCACAGGTTGTAAACCCGGTTGAGAAGAGGGTTTTTATTCAAACGGTGAGGGCAACAGTCAGTGGCATTAAATCCATGTTCTGAAAGTCTGATATTGCCACAGTTGGCCTCTGTTCATTCCTGCTGGCGCAGTTCAGTGGCGGAAGGGATTTTTGTTTTTCAATATCACTGGCTTCGGTTACACTTTCAGTTCAACAAAGGAAATATTCACTCTTTCTCAAAATGAATCTCACAAAGAATTGAAATGAAAACAACCAGATTGATTGTGCATCTGATCAGAGCTCAGCCTCATCTCCATCAATCATGTACGCAGCTCACATCTATAGCAAAAAATGCCTTTACATATAATGGGAATAAATACTCCAGTGCTGGTTTTATTATGAGAATTAAGCTTTAAGCAACTTATTTTCCTTAAAGTTTATGACTCATTTATACATGGATTCCTGGTCTAGAATACATTTATTATGACATATGACATGATACGATATGATATGATAGTTTCAGGAAAACCTTGCGTATTTCAGCAGGACAGTGCAAAAGCACATACTGCAGCTATTACAACAGCATGGATTCATAGTAGAATTTTTGTCCAGATCTTTCACCTATAGAGAACATTCGGTGCATCATTGAATGAAAAATATGACAAATTGGACCAGAAACTCTTTAGCAAACTCTTCAGCACTTGGACACCTACATTAGGCAAGAATGGGACCAAAATCCAACACCAAAACTCCAGAAACTCATAACCTGTTTTGAAAAGAACTATTTTGAGACCTGTAGCAGGCATTCCATTTGAAATGAGCTCATTTTGTGCATCAAATTGTAAACTTTCACATTTATACAAGTTTAAACATTTGTTATGTTATCAATGTTCTATTGGGAATAAAATATTGGCTCATGGGATTTGAAATTCTTTTATTTTTCATTTTATTTACACCAGAATTTAGGTTGTAGTATTATTACACTAATACATTCATAGTTGTATAGTTTTTCTTCTAGTTTTTATGCTGCAAATTCTATTTCAGATGTATGTTAATTTATATAATTAAAATTCTGACTTGTGTGGATTTTTTATTTTTTTTTCTGTCATTCTTTTATTCCTCTGTGCGATGCATGAAAAAACAAACAAAACAACATTGGAAGTATTTCATGCAGTTGTGTGTGACAAATAAAATGTGGAATTTGAACTTTGTATTTAATAAATGAATGTAATTCTACTAGTTTTATCAGATCAAAATGGCATGTAAACATTATAATAAATTTTGATCATCATTGTTGTTGATAACAACAGCAGCAATAATAATAATAATAGTAATAAATATATATTTACCTTTTTTTTATTACACTTAAGTATTATAGCACCGTATAATACTGTCTCTGAGCATCATAATAAATTGTTTTAAAATTATTATTAGAAACTGACAGGTTCTTGCCCTATCATCCATAAAACATCCACAATCATTTAAAACAATAAACATACTAATCACACCTTACTCACCTCAATAATGTACCTAGTGCAGTGTGTATACACGGCACAGTTTATTCATTAGTGTCAGCGATTTGTTCAGCACCTCTAGTTAAACTGCCACTCAAGATTTTTGGCACTGAGATCTAGCAGGTCCTACAGGAAATTCAAATTCACAAGATGCTGCTCTAAAACACAAGGCAACGCACCCACCAGATCTCAGGGGGGTTTGGAGATTCATTATGCCTCAGCCTCAGCAAGCTGGAGCTTCTAAATGACCGTTTTTCTAGGAACTCTAACAAAACTTCCAGTAAAAGTAAACTTGTCCAGTATTCTGTTCTAATCCGTTCTACAGAACAGCAAGTTCCTCAAAACCTTTCCCTCTTGCAGGGTTACTTGGGGAACAGCTCAGAGCTTGAGTGAACTGCTCTTTCTGGGTGTGAAAGGTTCTCCAGTGGTTCTCCACCAGTGATAATAAATAACTGCTTGTGTAAAACGCACATTACCATGACAGAAAACAAGAAATCAGCAGTCTTTAAATATGCCCAGAGTTTCAGTCTTCGGCAACTCTAAATCTGTTCCTGTTCTCAGTCTTGGCCTGATTCAGCTCCGAAATCACACCTGCTTAAACCAGCTAGCTAACCATTTCTGGACATGTTTTACATAATGAATGTTAGACTATTTGACTAATTATTTAACAATTGCTTGTGTTATGATTCAGCAGGCAGATGAGTGAGATGTAATCTGGCACTACTGTGATCAGAAAGCACAAGATGCTGGAATATGTTCAGGAGATAACAGCTGTTAAAGTGGATATTACTGTACTAAAAGTTACATACTGTAGACATCAAGTGTTTCTCTGAATGATTTTCCACTATCTATTCAGGAGCAAAGCAGCTCCCTGAGCCTGATGTTGATTAATATTGTTGACATGCTGCTTGTGTTTTTTCTCATGCACTTACTTTGGATAAAAGTATATCAACAGTATATAAACATTTTCCCTGATATGCCTCAGGGAATGGACTCACCGCAGGTATTTCAGAGGAAGCCTATCAGATCCTATAGCCTGGTATTAAATATATTGACGAAATAATGGTTCATTTGTATTATTAGTGTGCTCAGTACATCCCTCTTTGTAAAAGGGTGAATCTTTGAAAAAAAATGATTCATGTACAATCTATAACCATTAGAAGAGAGAGGGAGAGAAAGAAAAGAAAGTCTAATTAAAGAATCAAGATTTTTTTTCCAACAGTTTCCATGATCCTTACTGTAGATTCTCATTACTGTTAACAATACAGCATTTTTACAGTAATTACAGTATTTCTTACCGTAAAAAATACTGTAATTTTTACATTTCATACAGTTTAGAAATATCATAGTGTAAGGATAATTCAGAATAAAAAAAAAATACAATAAAATAAATTATGCTGTTAATATTATTGACAACATTAAAATGAGATATAATACATATATTACATATAATAATATATCATAATTGTGTTTTTCTATTCTATTCTAACTACCTTAAAGTCTTTAAAAAAAGACATTTATATTGTGATTATAATTGTGACCTCTCAAATCTGCACTTGCTTTTATATTATATTATATCATATTATATATTAACTAAGTGTTTTTAGACGCTTAAATAAGTATACAGTGATTATATTGTGATCTTTGTTCACAAAAGTGCAAAACAGCACTTACTTTATAATATGTCTTACAACTTTTATGATTCCTAAAACACTTGAAATCACTGTTGAAACTGTCTTATATATATATTAAATCCTCTAAACTTTTTGTTTTTACCTTTTAAGTGATTTTAAGCTTCAATTAGAGAGTCAGCACCCAACATCCTGCCAGTCATCCATAGCATTTATTTTTTATTACTCATAAACCAGCCTTCCTTTTCACTGAGCAAAACATAATTTCTTATTTCTTTTTTCAGTTTAAGGGGTGAAATATGACCCGGACATGTTCTCGACAGGTTTGGTGCGATTCACCCGAGAACAGCGAGTCTCCTGTTCAGTTCTTCAGCAGCGAGAGAGAAGAGGTCCTGCTGGGGCAACAGCGTAACAGACGGGAGAGAGAGACGGAGAGAGAGAGAGAATGGCAGATGGTGTTCACAGCTCTATTTCTGATACTGGACCTTCACCATGAGCCTGCTCCCCTCCCCCTCTCGTCCTCACTCCCTCTCTCTCTCTCTCTCTCTCTCCAAATCCAGCCCTTCCTCTTCCTGAACGCCCCGCTCTCCCTCATTCGTGCCTACAAACCTCTCTGACATTTTCTTATCTCCTTTTGACTCTGGTTTTCTTGTCATTGTGCCTCAATGTTTAATCTATTCCAAAGAGCCGCCATTCTCCCATTCATCCGGATTTAACGTTTGGCTTTTGTTGTAGAGTCACTCTTAGATGTAGGTCATGTGATTAAATTACATAATCCCAGCGCATGCTGTTAGAATATGTTTTCTGGCATGCATTTAATTCAGTTCTTAAAAGGTTAGAGGCATCACAGCGTTGTGCTGGTAAATAGCTTACATCTCCTTTTTGTTGGGTTTATTAGGGGATTATCTGGCTTTTGTCAAAAGATGTTATCTTGGCAAGAAAACCATTCCAGCGTGATGCCTTCCAAAGTCTGCATGCTTTAAATCGTCATATTTTCAAATGCGGTTGTATTAAACGAAGGCTGAACCCAGAGCGGTAATTGAAATGAGTGCCGTTTCAGGCCCAAGTGCGCGCTGTGAAACAGTTCACTGTGATCTTATGCTCCACTAACTCTCCGTGTCTAAATTAACTCACCCGGAGTCTTCATCTACTCGCAACCCGACCACACGACCTCCTGAACCCAGAATGCAACAGTTACCATAGAGATATTCATTATCGCCATTACCTCATTACTCACCTCACTGGCCTTATAAATTACAACTCTTAAATCCATTAGAGCACATTTATTTTGTAGATTTTATTTTGGTTAGATTTTACATGCAGATGAAGAATTCACTGGGCAAAACTGGTGGGCAATTAAAATAATTTAAACATTTTCAAACTGTAAGCAAGGGATGGTTCACCAAAAAATGACAATTCTGTCATCCTTTATTCACCCGCATGTCATTCTAAACCTGTATGACTGTCTTTTATCTGTGGAACACAAAAGATGATATTCTGAAGAATGGGTTGTGTCGATAGATGATAGTATCAATATAGAGATATTGATGATAGCAAATGTCTTTGTCGATAGTCAAGACAATATTAGGCTCATTCTCCTATTCATGTATAAAACTATTATTATTATTATTATTGTTATTATTATTAGACGGCCTATACTGTAATTATTAGGCTATATTATTATCAAATTGCCCCGCTATTTCACCTCAGCGCCGCACATGCAAATGAGGCTTCTCCTTCTAACTGGAAATGTTTTAAAAATTAACTCTAAAACTAAGCCCACATCAAAACTGAAATGCAGGTTGATTGTGATAACTGAGGCGGAGACGTGTGGATCCATTCACATAGGCTTTATTCAGGGTTGACAGGCAGAGTCAAAAACATTGGCAAACAGAGCAATTGGGACAAGGCAGAATCAAGGCCGAGGTAAACGGGCAGAGATCGGGGCAGGCAGCAAACAGTCAAACAGTCCTAGGTTGTGTAGTCCACACTATGTGTAATTAGTGTGTGGGTGTGGTGATGAGGTGCAGGTGTGTGTGATCAGTCCAGGAATGAGGCATGTTCGGTGATGGAGATCCTGTGATGAATGTGATTTTTTGGATGGAGTGCCCTCTGGAAGGGCTTGTGGGCACTCCAACGGGAAATCATGACAGTGATAAACCTTTATTGACAAATTATGTCAAGAGTGCTAAAAGAGACATCTTTTCTTTAACAACTATGAATGAAAATGACAAAACTGCATCGTCTCCAGCATTTCATTTCTTTACAGCACATTACCAAAAAACATTGATGCTTATTCTTCATCGTCGTTATACTAAATAACGTTAATAAGTTAATAAGTTAGCAGTCTTAAACAGGACTCATCGTGGGGTGTATGTATCCCTTTAATTTAACTTTACTCCAAAAATATGAACTAAGGCTACCTGAAAATACTTTTATCTTTAACATGTTCGTTTATGTCCAATATTTAATGTTAAACTGTTGGTCTTTAAAATAAATCTACGTTTGATTTTCACCTTGGCTGATTTTTAGACTGATAACTTCCATATTAGGCTGGATAGTCATTTTATTTTACCTAATTATTGAATGTATGTTTAAATAAATCTGTTATGAAAGAAGTTATAACAGGCACTGTGTAAATAGATCTATTTCAACAACAAACAGAAATGTTATAATTTAGATGTTAATTTAAGAACTGCATTATTTTGCAGTTTGCATTCATGTTGATTATTATATTTAAAAATATAGTAATTAAATTTAAGTTTGGACTCTTAATTTTAACCTTACAGTAATGTAAAAAGGCTCCCTATAGTTTAGAGCATAAGCTGGGCTAGATTTGTATAGGACAATTTGAATTATAATTAAATGTATTTAAAGAAAGAGCAGTTTGTTCAGTAAACCTCTGATTAATAAAACAAAGCATTTTATTTATTTATTTATTTTTCTCCCTGCTTTACCGAACCGTGATGTCGAAACCAAAGTATGTTTAATTAATTTTTTTCATCACAATAAATGATAACTTTTATACTTTCTATTTATATAAGTGTCCAAAGTCACCAACGGATATATGACCATATTATTTATATAAACAGTATAGAGGTTATAGTATATGATAACAGAGAAAATGTGATGACTGCTTCAAAACCACAGCTTGACAACATTCATTTTTTACAGTGAATGACTAAAAATAAACCAAATTACTTAAAATAAATAAAAACTAAGCACTATTAACGTATGCACATGCTCAGAGTCTGCTCCAATATAGTTAAGCTAATTACAGTAAAACATAAAGAAAAAAATGACTTATAAAACTTATAGTGATCAGAACAATTCTCAACAATATCAGTATCAGTGATCATAACAGAAAGACTCCAAGACAATCATGTTTGGATGGTGTCTACTTAGAAAAGTCTCTGCTCCACTCACCCTCAGCTAAATTACCTCAAAAAACAAGTCATTCTGAGGGTTGATAAAGGCCAGAAAAAGTCAATTAATGTGGTTAATAAGATGAGTTCGGTAATACAAACAGTCCTTTTTATGAAGTAAGCACTGGACTGCTTGACACTTCCCAAAACCCACACACATCTCTGCAGGCCAGGCTTGAGTGAGTCTCGTTAATAACCCCAAAAGGTACTTTATTACTCACACCACTAGCTAAAGAAACAATCACCCATAACCCATTTGAGCAAGATTAAGTTTAATCTAAATGCCAAAACATTACCTAACTGAAGGAGGCAGGATATGCTCAGACTCTTTACGGGATCCTGAGCAATGAGAACATTGAGAACCAGTTATTGGTAAAGAAGCCAATGAGGTGGGGGAGGATTATGACTGTGAAAATTCAATAAATGCTAATTAGGCTCTCGTGAAGCTTCACCAGCCTTGATCTCTACATCTCTAATGCTAGTTACATTATAAAATATACTACTACAAAATAAATGGTTGCTGCACACTTGTGTACTGTAACTCCAAATCTATTGCATAAATATAATGCAAATGTTCTGGACACTTGCTTAAGATGAGTTTTAAAGGTATGATATATAGTTGCATATGAGACTGTGAAGAAGTCAAGACGTTTTGAAAAGATGTGAAAGAATTGATCGTCCTTGTTTTTGGAGGATAGCATATTTTTTTCACTTGCGAAAAAGTCAGTTTTTTTCAGTGCCAAGAGTTTGGGTAAAATGCAGTACTCCTTTTAGTCAGCTAACCAATCACATTGAAGGATGGGTGGGACTAAAACCACACCACCCAACCATCACACCCTGCTTGTAACACAAATAAGAAACAATAAAGAATTCAATTCTGCTTGCCTCCAAGCATTCATGTCTTTACCAGATGAAATTCATGGACTACCACAATATTGTTTTGGAAAATAATGCTTGGAGAACATTTCATTCGCTATATTACTTTAGCAGATATTCAGAATCATAGCATCCAAAGCGTCTCGACTAAAAGTGCATAATAGTTTTTACTGTATTTTTTTATCCCCTTACCCTAAACCAAGATGTTTGCTAAAAAAAAAGCTATCAATGGAAAAGATAGTTAGATTCTGATTGATACATACAGTGCCCTCAACTAATATTGGCACCCTTGGTAAATCTGAGCAAAGGTGGCTGTGAAAATAAATCTACATTGTTTATCCTTTTGATCT